>CM060957.1:35740499-35897240 GCA_030765055.1 Mantis religiosa
AATTTTTCTAGACTACATTTATATAACAAAAATAATTCCGTAATATTTATTATTTAAAAAAATGGCCTTAAAAATTTAACTTCTCTCTTAATTATTTGTGACAGTCTTGCTATTACTTGCAATTAAAACACATTCATTTTAAATATTCAAAATTATACCTTGATAACAACAAAAAGAGTAATTATTCCCAGCATCCCTTATGCACCACAGTTCGGGGTTTCTTCCATCCGCGACAAATCTTTAACTAGTAAATAACAAGATGGGGGAAAGAAGCTAACTACACAGAAATATATACCTCTTTAAGATTTGCAATTTATTTCAAATAGCTTTATTTCAGTACCACCCATTTCCGATATATTCTTTCTTGCCGGTTTAAAAAGTTTAATATGTTTAACAAAGCACATGTAAGTATGTGTTCTCTAGCACCTTTGTTTAGTAAAACTTAACATCGCGATTTCACCTAACAATTTTGGACTCTCTCTCTCTCTCTCTCTCTCTCTCTCTCTCTCTCTCTCTCTCTCTCTCTCTCTCTCTCTCTCTCTCTCTCTCTCTCTCTCTCTCTCCCTCCTCCCTCCCTCTGTGCACGCGCGCGCGTGTGTGTGTGTGTGTGTGAGAAAAAGAGAGAGTGATGGAATGACATTAACTCGTAAAATACATACCAAATTTCCAATTTAGGTACAGCATCTTAAAAAATTACGATGTTTTCTAAACAATGCTTTCAGCCCCAAACTACTTTACATTAAAAATTTGCACCATTTTCTCATTCTCGTATAATTGCCTCTAATGAACTTTATTAAAACACTGCACTTAACATATTTATATCACTAATAACTGGTTCATCTTAAAGATACTGAAATTAAGTATAAAATTTGGTATTTACCCAACTTTTCGTTTTTGATTTATGTTGTTCACACACAAATTCACACAATTGCGCACGTGGACCTTTTTATAAAAATCCTTTGTTATTTAGCAGCCTCAAAACACGTTTTTCCGGTCAGATTTTGGTATCGAATTCTTTTGCATGGTATATAAATACCTTCTATATCTAAAGTACATTAAATGTATCTGGTAGAGAAACTAGAAATCAATCATAATTTCAGTTTTTGAGAAAAACTGTTTAAGACGGAATTCATCGTTTGAGTTGTGCTGTTTGCAAACATATGGCGTGTGCGATGACATCTTTCTTTCTTATTTATGTGTGTGTGCGTGTGTGTGTGTGTGTGTGTGTGTGTGTGTGTGTGTGTGTGTGTGTGTGTGTGTGTGTGTGTGTAAGATAGAGTGATAGAATAACATTAACTCGTAAAATACATACCAAATTTCCAATTTAGGTACAACATCTTCAAAAATTGCGATATTTTCTAAACAATGCTTTCAGCCCCAAACTACTTTACATTAAAAATTTGCATCATTTTCTCATTCTCGTAATATTGCCTCTAACGAACTTTATTAAAACACTGCACTTAACATATTTATATCACTAATAACTGCTTCATCTTAAAGATACTGAAATTAAGTATAAAATTTGGTATTTACCCAACTTTTCGTTCTTGATTTATGCTGTTGACACACAAATTCACACAATTGCGCACGTGGACCTTTTTATAAAAATCCTTTGTTATTTAGCAGCCTCAAAACACGTTTTTCCGGTCAGATTTTGGTATCGAATTCTTTTGCATGGTATATAAATACCTTCTATATCTAAAGTACATTAAATGTATCTGGTAGAGAAACTAGAAATCAATCATAATTTCAGTTTTTGAGAAAAACTGTTTAAGACGGAATTCATCGTTTGAGTTATGCTGCTTGGAAACATGGCGTGTGCGATGACATCTTTCTTTCTTATTTAATTATGTGTGTGTGTATGTGTGTGTGTGTGTGTGTGTGTGTGTGTGTGTGTGTGTGTGTGTGTGTGTGTGTGTGTGTGTGTGTGTGTGTGTGTGTGTGTGTAAGATAGAGTGATAGAATAACATTAACTCGTAAAATACATACCAAATTTCCAATTTAGGTACAACATCTTCAAAAATTGCGATATTTTCTAAACAATGCTTTCAGCCCCAAACTACTTTACATTAACAATTTGCACCATTTTCTCATTCTCGTATAATTGCCTCTAATGAACTTTATTAAAACACTGCACTTAACATATTTATATCACTAATAACTGGTTCATCTTAAAGATACTGAAATTAAGTATAAAATTTGGTATTTACCCAACTTTGCGTTTTTGATTTATGTTGTTCACACACAAATTCACACAATTGCGCACGTGGACCTTTTTATAAAAATCCTTTGTTATTTAGCAGCCTCAAAACACGTTTTTCCGGTCAGATTTTGGTATCGAATTCTTTTGCATGGTATATAAATACCTTCTATATCTAAAGTACATTAAATGTATCTGGTAGAAAAACTAGAAATCAATCATAATTTCAGTTTTTGAGAAAAACTGTTTAAGACGGAATTCATCGTTTGAGTTATGCTGCTTGGAAACATGGCGTGTGCGATGACATCTTTCTTTCTTATTTAATTATGTGTGTGTGTGTTTGTGTGTGTGTGTGTGTGTGTGTGTGTGTGTGTGTGTGTGTGTGTGTGTGTGTGTGTGTGTGTGTGTGTGTGTGTGTGTGTAAGATAGAGTGATAGAATAACATTAACTCGTAAAATACATACCAAATTTCCAATTTAGGTACAACATCTTCAAAAATTGCGATATTTTCTAAACAATGCTTTCAGCCCCAAACTACTTTACATTAAAAATTTGCATCATTTTCTCATTCTCGTAATAATGCCTCTAACGAACTTTATTAAAACACTGCACTTAACATATTTATATCACTAATAACTGGTTCATCTTAAAGATACTGAAATTAAGTATAAAATTTGGTATTTACCCAACTTTTCGTTCTTGATTTATGTTGTTGACACACAAATTCACACAATTGCGCACGTGGACCTTTTTATAAAAATCCTTTGTTATTTAGCAGCCTCAAAACACGTTTTTCCGGTCAGATTTTGGTATCGAATTCTTTTGCATGGTATATAAATACCTTCTATATCTAAAGTACATTAAATGTATCTGGTAGAGAAACTAGAAATCAATCATAATTTCAGTTTTTGAGAAAAACTGTTTAAGACGGAATTCATCGTTTGAGTTATGCTGCTTGGAAACATGGCGTGTGCGATGACATCTTTCTTTCTTATTTAATTATGTGTGTGTATTTGTGTGTGTGTGTGTGTGTGTGTGTGTGTGTGTGTGTGTGTGTGTGTGTGTGTGTGTGTGTGTAAGATAGAGTGATAGAATAACATTAACTCGTAAAATACATACCAAATTTCCAATTTAGGTACAACATCTTCAAAAATTGCGATATTTTCTAAACAATGCTTTCAGCCCCAAACTACTTTACATTAAAAATTTGCATCATTTTCTCATTCTCGTAATATTGCCTCTAATGAACTTTATTAAAACACTGCACTTAACATATTTATATCACTAATAACTGGTTCATCTTAAAGATACTGAAATTAAGTATAAAATTTGGTATTTACCCAACTTTTCGTTCTTGATTTATGTTGTTGACACACAAATTCACACAATTGCGCACGTGGACCTTTTTATAAAAATCCTTTGTTATTTAGCAGCCTCAAAACACGTTTTTCCGGTCAGATTTTGGTATCGAATTCTTTTGCATGGTATATAAATACCTTCTATATCTAAAGTACATTAAATGTATCTGGTAGAGAAACTAGAAATCAATCATAATTTCAGTTTTTGAGAAAAACTGTTTAAGACGGAATTCATCGTTTGAGTTATGCTGCTTGGAAACATGGCGTGTGCGATGACATCTTTCTTTCTTATTTAATTATGTGTGTGTGTGTGTGTGTGTGTGTGTGTGTGTGTGTGTGTGTGTGTGTGTGTGTGTGTGTGTGTGTGTGTGTGTGTGTGTAAGATAGAGTGATAGAATAACATTAACTCGTAAAATGCATACCAAATTTCCAATTTAGGTACAACATCTTCAAAAATTGCGATATTTTCTAAACAATGCTTTCAGCCCCAAACTACTTTACATTAAAAATTTGCATCATTTTCTCATTCTCGTAATATTGCCTCTAACGAACTTTATTAAAACACTGCACTTAACATATTTATATGACTAATGACTGGTTCATCTTAAAGATACTGAAATTAAGTATAAAGTTTGATATTTACCCAAATTTTCGTTTTTGATTTATGTTGTTCACACACAAATTCACACAATTGTGTTCGTGGACCTTTTTATAAAAATCCTGTTTTATTTAGCAGCCTCAAAACAGGTTTTTCCGGTCAGATTTTGGTATCGAATTCTTTTGAATGGAATATAAATACCTTCTATATCTAAAGTACATTAAATGTATCTGGTAGAGAAACTAGAAATCAATCATAATTTCAGTTTTTGAGAAAAACTGTTTAAGACGGAATTCATCGTTTGAGTTGTGCTGTTTGCAAACATATGGCGTGTGCGATGACATCTTTCTTTCTTATTTATTTATTTGCATCATATAAGGTTGAAAACTTGTAATTTTCTATTTCGCTAAAATGTCGAATCGAGGTTTTGGATGAAATGTAAGCCTACTCTACTTACTATAAGTAAGATGCACTTAAAGCTACTGTTACATTTTGCTCCCTCATTACTTCATAATTCTATCCACGAAGAGTTTCCGGAATAGAGTATGTCTAGACAGCGCACGCAAGCCGATGTTATGCTGTTCCCTAAAGGCTCATTACGGACAGGCTTCTGCTAGAACTAATTTAGCAACCACGAAGCTAAGTGGAAGTGCATGTGTAGATCAGAATCCCGATTACATAAGCTTCCTATAATGAAAACGTTTAGCTAAGAATATCTCTAATTATACTTCAACTCACGAGAAGGTCAAAAGGGCGTGAAATTGTATTGGTATGTAACTCAACCCGATATTACATAAAACCAAGTAGCGCCTGTCACTTCATCCAGATTACGCGGATCTGCCCAAAACTTTCGCTATTGTTCCTCCAACTCTGTTGGTAGGTAAGGCTTTCACTTTTAGAAAGTGCAGCAGCACATCCCTTATCGAAGCTTCCGGTAGCGTTCTGACAAATGTATTCACTTCCCAGTCGTGTATTCTTAACCAATTATTACTTGCAAATGCACGTACTTCAAGTATCGTTTTTGAAAAGCAAAGCGGATTCGATTGCACAACGTTTTAACATTCCATCTCCTCACAGAATACAAGGAATACGCTTCACAACGACAGCTTCATCACATCACTGGAGACTTATCCACCATTCTGAACACGCCATCCAACTTCAAACACGTACTGCTATTCCTCAAAAGTATAAACTTGTATACGAAAATCTAATTGTAAGGAAACCAATTAAGAATATACGTAAGTTATTATGCAACAAATTTATTGTCTAAATGCTACTGTTCCACTAGTTGTTATTCAGAACTTTATCCTTATGATTTATAGATATTGTATACCTTTATCATATTGATTAGTTATTTATTGTTTTCGTGTTTTTGTTTAAATAATTGTAACCAATTTATTGTATACACTAAAATAGTTGCAATATGACCTAGTTGTTAAAGCGACTCTAAATAAATTAAAAAATAGCGGATAAAAGGACAGAATGAAACATTCTTACTATGATATTTATAGATTTCTTAAAAGGCAACTGGATATAATGATTAAAAGAGGATATCTGAAATATATAATTAAATCCATTAAACATTATACAATTCCATAAAAACTTTAAATGTATAACGAATTAATTTTTACTAACCAAAAACTTAGGCTGAGGTACTGTACCTAGGCCACATTTTAATATTTATATGGGCGATGTCATTAGACAACAGAAGAGTAAAATTTCAGAACGCATTAGAATTAATAGAACTGCTTGACCAAATTATCTTTTGTATACAGATATCTCATAATTTTAACAGATGGAGAAGACGAACTGCAACAATTAAGTGTATAGATCGGATCTAATATGTCAGCAATACAATAATTGCAATTATTCAATCTAACAACAAAGTATAGGCGTTATAGGAAATTATGCCATTTGGAATAGAACAGTAACAAGTATAAGACAACAGGCACAATAGATGTTAGATACATTTATGGTGAAGATTTAGACATAAAATTGCAAAGGTATTACATGATGTGTAAAACAATAAGAAAATGATTGGAAATTTCATGGCAAGATACACAATTGAAATTTTATAAAGTGATTGCTATGCAGAGCCTTTAATATAAATATGCAATGCAATAAATACAGGAAAGAAAAATCGGAGAGAATATCTGTAACGAACGCATAAAGCTGCATCCCGAAAATGCTGGAGAAGGAATTACGGACGAACCTAAAAGAAGATAATAATGAGACAGAACAATCCAGAGGGATTAATTCTTAAAAGTAAAGAAAAGGAACAGGGATTAAAATTCTCAAAACACATGTTCAAACAAACCTACAATTCTGCACGGTTTAAAACTGATGAGCTAAACTTCAAGGGCTCATATATAGGTTTAACTGGAGTCAAAGAAGCCACAGTATGTAGGAAGATAGCTAAAACAATCCTAAACCAACGGAGAGTTCACAATTAATTGCGAATAGAAAACTTAGAGTGGGTGGAGGTTAAAATTACCATGAACCTAAAAATAATTAATAGGTGATTCTTCGCAAATGCGAAATGCTCATTAAGGCTTTAGAAACACTTGCTTTTTTTAATGTGAACATTGTTTTAAGAGAAAATTGTTCCATAATTCTGCATAAATAGAATATCAACAATTGTTTTCAAATAAAAATGTTGTCCTATTTTTTATTCTGAAAACTTAAAGTAAGGAGTTTGATCATCCTTAGGATATTCATGATGCATAATTCTGGAATGCGGCAATGTAAAATAGCAAGAATTTTCCGTTATTCAATGAAATTAATACATTGATAAAGCTGACATTCATCAAGATACTTAAGCTTCTCAGTCACAATTTAGTAAATAAATTAATCGGTCAAAAGACACTGCCCATTGGTATATAAGTTGTGGGATGATTTATTAGTTTAATGCATTATGCCAAAATTTTGTAGATAGGTTGCAATTTGCGGACTTGTTTTTCATCAACAAAATAAAACGCGAAATAAAATCAACCGAAATTTGAATATGGTTTCTCTGTCAGTCCAAATCAAATATAAAAGGGTACGATAAATCTATACGTATTTTAAATTTTGAAGACGTGTGTGGAGGTTTCATCGATGCTTGTGTGAGAGAATGCTTTTAAATGTGAGATTCTGTGCTACTTTATTTTCAATATTAGCGTTAATTCGATAAAATATCTTAGGTGTTGTATCCAGGTAGTCCTGAGCGAAATTTGGGCACTGTAAAATTAACTACTTAATTAACTACCGACACATAAGAATCACTATGTTGTGGTAGGAAACCATGGCCATTAGGCGAGACTTCAAGCGTAATCACTAAATTACAGAAACGGCATTCAAATTAGTAAATTATAAAAACATAAACCATATGACGGGTAGTCAGTGGTTTCCCCTAGTGGATGGAAAGTTTGAATTCTTTATTATGATCCAGTATTATTATTATTATCTGGAGTAATAAAATGTTGAATTGATCTATTTGTCACATAGCTTTACTATGGATGTTATTATTAGTAATTAAGATAAAAGTATACGTTCAAAAATATTTCAGATTCACTTTAGCATGAAATGCCTGCATTTTCTAACACTTGGAAAGCTCAATTGTTACAAGAAAGAACCTTAATATGTGTTTCCGGAAGCTTAATTCGAATGTGAAATCTTAAGTTATAAACACAAGCTACTATCGAGTTTTGATGCAGAAGTTAATAAGGAACCTGCCCTTGAGAAAAGCCGAACCAGACGCCCAATGTGTGAATATAATTTCACAGTCGGGAGGAACACGTTCCGGCTTGAACGAGAACGCCGTGAAGTTAGGCTACACCACACAGCGTCTCTGTCCTGCACATTATCTATACGACACGGCTCTCTGTGGCTTCAACAGAGTCGTTTGTGCTGTCCTCATCACACAGCAATATAAACTTAACGATTTCGCGTGCTGCAGACAATTCTACTCCTTGTCTCACTCGGCGCATGTCATTCACTTGAGCACTCGTAAAAGAACGAAATGAGAAACACTGACTTCTATGCAAGACGGCGCCATATGAAAATTACTCGAATAGAGGGACATTAAAAATTGTATATTCTTAAAGATGGTAAACTGAGATTACTATTGAATGTTATAAGATACAGAAAATAGTTCGTCATAATGTGCCAAAGACCTGTAAAGTGTTTCTAATATGATTGGGTACCGTAGTATTTTCAAATTAAAAAAAAATACTAAATATTATATCCATCACAATACTTTCACAAAAATCTACACATTTATACGAATTCCTCTACTCACTTGTACAAAATACGAGCGCTTATTTCTCTAAGTAACTAATTTTAATTGGGAAGAAATATTTCCATAAATAATTGAACATTTCACTTCAGAAACAAGAGGAGTAAAGGAAATCGAACAATTCTCCAGATTTAATTAATTGTCATTCGATGTAGTATATCGAAAATATACCATATATCATATTAAGCTGGTTTTAAAATTCCATATTATTTCCAAGATCGCGAAAAACAACTCAATAGGAGCAGTATCCTACAACTAAGTACTGAATATTTCGAACCATTAATACGGATCTTTCGGAAATATAAGAGAATATATAAAGTATGCTTCGTATATAAACGAAGAAAATGGTAACTGAATTCCCTTAGGCAGGTGCAATACAGAGGAATTCATTTAGGTATATATTTTGTATTATAATCCCAATGAGAGGAGGGGAAAAACACAGTAAATGTACACATGACGTCAAATTTTAGTGCGCTCACAACATTCTACATCTTGATTTTGATATTTGCTGGATATTTCAGGAAATATTTTAAAGCTTTTTAACTCTTAAGTATTGTGAACTACTTATTCGTTTCGTATGTATTTCAAACTAAAAACTAATTACCCTTCATTAGGTATAAATTCCAACCAAACTGAAATCTAAGTGTTAAAAGTTGGTTCACTTTTATTTAAATGTAAGAATTATTAAAAACATGTAAATGCAGCTATTCACTCGTTGTTTCAAATATGGAAAGAGGGACCAGCGATAGGCAACACATCTCCGAAATGTGCTCTAAATATCCTGACACAAGCGAATTGCATTAAACAGAACACAACGAAGGCTCGACAAAACTCTAGGTTACATCTGGAATACCGAGTTCTATTTCTGTGCTCTGCATCGATCGCAAAAATCCAGAAACGGTCGCAAGCTGTAGTAGCTTTCTGTCTACAGCAAATTCCCGTACATAACTTTGGCTTTGCCGTCCTTCAAATGTGCTCCCTGATTTTCTATTTTTCTTTTCGGATGTGAGAGTATATCAAATGCGATAATCCATCGGAACAAATGAAAAGCTGCAGGCTTAATCTAAATGTGAAATCTGTATTAACCCAGACACTGACTTACAAATTAACATTTATAACGTTTATACTTTTTTTTTTAAAGTTATATTTCCTTTTAAGTGAAAATTCTTATGCTCATTTATCTATTGCTTTTTCTTACCTTAGTCGGAGTTGTCAGAGGAACTATTCCATTCCATCTAAAGTTAATGTACCACTTAGATTTCATCCCGAAATAGATGTTCTTAAGCCCACAAAACATTAATGATAAATATTCTCTCTACCATTTATCCATGATGAGTAGAAGTATTGTACTACACCCAAAAATGGACACAGATTTTACTGGCATCGCAGCCTTTATGCCACTGAATTAACAAAAACGTTTTAAAATAATAATGTCCGCGGGCGCTTTAACCTCTATGTATGCTCGATTTTTTCCTCAATAATTAAAATTTGGATAAATATTACATTTTACACTTAGATGCCATTCTAAGATGAAATATTCGTTTCAACCTACCACAAAAACGACTGTAACATTTTAATTGAGACATTTTAAAATGAGACGTACAATAAGAAGTCAGGAAAAGGAAATTAAGTTACCCAAGCACTCATTTTTACCACATATTATACACTCAAATGGGAACTCATAAGCAAAGGGCGGAGACATGTAGCTCGCATGCAATACAAGTTAGCTGGACACAGGGTATGAATGACGTCGGATGTACAGCACGGCCATCAAATGTGCAAAGATCGAAACAACGTAACGTAATATTTTGCGAACTAGTGAAGCATCGCCTTGCAAGTGTATGCAAACGCGAGGTCAAGGTGTAGTATAATGCGACGTTTTGTTTCCTCTGGCAATGTGGCAGTTATCATGGTCAGGCTATACCTGCCTGCAGTTGTTTACTTGCGCGACAGATAACAGTTTAGTCCATGTCCAGTATACCTATGGAAAAACATACGCCTCCAACCTTACTCATAAGCGATATAATAAAAAAAACCGTTCACAAAAAATATGGGTTCATTGAAGTACATAACTGTTATCAAATCATTCATACTATTAGCCAGAACTGTGATTTTCGTCGTTCTCTTTTATTTTCACCATTTTAAAACTCAAGCGCCGCTTGAGTTTATGCAAACAACATGTATTATGAAGATAGGCATACACAAAGCACTTTAATGTTTACAGCTTCCTGACTATCTGCAATAAGATGCATATTGGAAGCACTACTGCGAACAGGATTAACAGGACGTTCTTAGAAAAGATCACGCGTTTGTATCACTTTGTATTTTAGATGTTAAAAAAATGAGAGACAGAAAACGCATGAAATTATAAAACAGCATATTTTTAATACTGAATAATGAGGTTATTTGTTTAAGTTAATTAATGGAAATTAATCATTTCTTCACACTAGCCGTATACAGGCAAAGATTTTGGATTGATAGAGTCGACAAATTCAATGCCACGACTGGGATTTGAACCACGGATCTACTGGTTTCCGTCCAGTCGCTCTTATCCATTGAGCTACCATGGCCAATTTGCCATCCTGACATTAAATTCTCCAATTGACTCATATATTTCCCCGGTTAATTCTCCAATTTAATGTCAGGACAACAAACTGGCCATGGCAGCTCAATGGGTTAGAGCGATTGGACGGAAACCAGTAGATCTGTGGTTCAAATCCCGGCCGTGGCATTGAACTGTTCATGTTGACTCTATCTATCAAAAACTTTAGCCTATATACGGCTAGTGTGAAGAAATGATCAATTAACTAAAACAATAAAAGTTAAATGATAAGCCTGGGACTCAAGTACTTACGCTAATAAGTCGCCACAAACGGTGTATCTCGGATGCGAGAGCCCCTAAGTGGTTTACCCCGAAATATATGAGTCAAATGGAGAATTTAATGTCAGGACGGCAAATTGGCCTTGGTAGCTCAATGGATAAGAGCGACTGGACGGAAATTAGTAGATCTGTGGTTCAAATCCCAGCCGTGGCATTGAATTTTTCATGTCAACTCTATCAATCCAAGGTTATTTGTTTTTACAAAAATGTGAATGCTAAAAATCTGCAAACTGAAACTGTGTTATTGTTTCTTGCTAAAGGTAATATCAAAAAGCTAGATTTCCAATTTCTTTCAAGGGTTTAAATAAAGTAGCGTTGGTGTGGAATGCCAATGTTTAGTAGTGGTTGCTGTTGTAACACGATTACCCATAATTACCCATTAGCATTCCGATACAGATTATGAGTTGACCACCAGGGATCATAATATGCAAGCCACGCGGCTTCCAAACTACACAAGAAAAATATAGTTGCTCGTACAATGACGACCGTGCTTTCATTACGAAAAACAGCAATCCATACTACAAACATATGTTGTTCATGTATGCCGAAAATGTAACGCATATCATGGAATTAAATTCCCTTTGACCATAAAATAAACCGTGCTGATATTCTGCTTTTCAACGGGCTCCTCTCATTTTATGGCTTTCAATTGTGTACTTCACAGTAATTAAAAGGTAATGGGGTGCTAGGGAGCCATTATTCTATTTTAGCTATTTCAACATTCCATTTGCAGCGCCACCAAATTGGTTTAGTTCTGCAAATGCTTCAAATTATTTTTTGAAATGCATAATGTATAATCACACTCTGTTTAAATAGATGCTGAAACCATGTAAACATTATTACTGGGTGTGATTTTAAATTCACTGTTTAACGCGTTGACAGACCCATATCTGTGTTGCAAGCAATCGAAGCATATCTCAACATGCCAACACCATAAACAGGCTGTAATTCAATGTATAACTAAGTTTTAAAACCACATACATCATACAGAATGAAAACGTGTACAAAATATGTCCAGAGAGGCTTCACTCTCACCTTACATGTCGACACCTACAAATTATTGCTTTTTATTTTCTCTACTACGTATAGTATGTATTACATTCCAGCAAAAAATGGAATCTGTAGTGTTTAACGCCCGCTTTTACGACATGCGGCACCGCAGGACGTGACACTGACGATACATGAGATGAAGATAGAGCACAAGTGGAATGAGATGGCGGGGGAAACCGAAAATCTCGGAGGAAACCCGCCCCGGCGCCGTATTGTCCACCACAAATCTCATTTAGCGGTCGCCTGGGATTGAACTGGGGCTGCCTTGGTGAGAGTCGAGCGGTGCGGCCCCGCACTCCTCCGTAAAATTCGATTACGAGATTTCACCGAAAATACATGTTTTGGGTCCCGCTGAGTCTTAAAAAAAGTTTTAAAAGAACTGTTTGTGCACACGTTAGCATCTTTCAAAGATGCAACTTAAGATGTACAAGAATATCTCACCCTTTACATAGAACATTTTTTCGAATATTTTTATTTTCACAGAAATATATCTAACAATTTTGGTTATAATAACATTTATTTTAATATTCTCTGAAATGAAATGAAATTTGAAATGAAATGTGTACCTTGAATTTTTTCGGAATGTCCTCAGAATTCTCGTCATTCTAGATGGCCACTGTGTAACTGTAAACCTTAAGGATACTCATCTGTGAAAATTGGTCAAAAAATGAGAAAAAATTGACCTAATTAAATAGAGTAATCAGCGTACTTCAATTTCCTATTATTTTTAATGTCATACAACCCTTTAAAATTGTGGCATATGGCTATTTAAGTGGGTCACTGTAAGTCAGCACAGTGCTTGATATTACCTGTTTTGGTGATTTTCTCGTGTTCTTAACTTTCAGCGCTTTTCAGAACATAAATTGCTCCACACGATGGAGCTTTCAAACTAAAAGCTTGAAAATGTTTGTGCTTGGATAAAAACAGTACCAAAGGAAATTGATGAGATGATTTTGATAATGTCACCAGTGTTTGTGCAATTAAATAACAAAGCTCATATTTCACATGCAAATATTATAAATTAATAAAAGAAGAATAATTTTTTATCCTAAACTAAGGGTCAGATTAAAATTTCATCTCATCAATTTACTAATACGGTATTTATGAGCATAACTGTGAAGTAATATTCTTCTAAAACTAAAATTGCATTATGTGGAACAGTTTAATTAAATGACAATAAAACACTATAAATATATTAATATCACAAGAACTATTTTGGACAAAGATCTGAAAATTATCTGTGAGCTATTGTTAATACTACAATAATGGTGTTACAGTTTCAAGTCAATCCAAGCAAAATTGTAGATTTTAGGGACAGGGAAAATCTTAATGCAAGGCAGTTTCTTCTCTTTTCTATTTTTTTTTTTTTTTTTTGTCTGAGTTTTCCAATTCTTATATTTTTCTCTAATAGGAAAATCTTTTGGCCATGTGAAGAGAACGGAATTTCAAATGCATTGCAAAGCGACTAGATTAAACAAATCTGACTCGCTTAAAGTCTACTGTATTCCATATGCCCTTTGTGTCTACAAGAAAATAAACAATGAGATAATTTCTGCAAAGCTTATAGCAATAGACATGAGTATATAAACGAATACACGTTTATAAGAAGGATAAAAGTAGAAATCAACACATCGGATTATATGGAATAACCATGCAACAACAACCCCCACTACAACAGATTACTACTGGGAGCTCTTATTTCTGCTGGCTGGAATGTACTGGGAGTGTTGGACGACGTGTCTTAGGCTCGTCTCTTTTTCTCTTTTCCTTAGTGTTCCCTTTTAAATATATTTTCCACGATAGTCATATCAATGCAAAGCTCGACTGATGCATATGACTACACTGACGAGGTTCGTTCCTTTAAGTAATTCCATTATGTATTTCAACGTGTTGTGTCAACAGACAAAGGAAAAGTAGCTGCAACAGGGAGCAAAGCGTTTAAAGGCTTTTCTATAACGAATGTCCCTATCCTACATTGGAAAAAATTGTCATTAAGCTTGGGAGATGTATTTCTGTTTCATTTTGTTTTCATGATGGTCATATATTGAACAAGAGAACGTTTCCAGTAATATTTTTATATTCTGTCTACATTAGAATACAGCAAATGCGATAGGTTTTGACTAAATCGAAAACAGTAAGTACATAAAACCAATAATACAAACCAAAACATCTGATTTGCTACCTTGATGTGACTTTCTGTACTCACTATAATTTATTTTTATATCTCTCTACAAACTGTTCTTAGAAAAACGCATTTCTATCCCCACTTCATGTTCGAGATAAACTAGTCCAATGAAGGCTAAGAGGAAGAGGCAGAGGGAGAGAAGGAGAATGGAAAGGGCGATTCCATGGAACACTGCTGTACCATACTGTGACTTTGTGGGTTCGTGAAATTAAAAGTCCAGGTTACAAACACTAAAAATTGCTCCTAATTTCCGTAGAAACACAATTACATCACAATTACACATACAACTTGCAGGGTCATCGACCACAAACAAAGTCCTCTTTTACAGCTGTTCACGCACAAGCGTCCAATTACTGACTGACAGTGGCGGGCTGCGGCTCCTTTTATAGCTCACTCATTATTCTGGAATGTTCTCAAACAATCAAGACGGCGCTAGAAGAAGAACTCTCCAGAAATCCGTCTCCTTCTCCTCACCGTTTCGGCAAGCTTTTATCTCCGCAAAGCACTGAATTCCTCCCTCGCGCCACCTCGCTTCAACAATGCGTTCGCGACAATACTGAACGGCAGAGTAAAACAATTTGAAGAAACAGTCGAGGCTCCAGACATCATTTAATGCTGTTATCCCCGTCTCCTTGTAGCTGCGCAAACTTTGCATTTAGGTACTGAAGCAGGGGCGACGATTCACCTAGAGGGATAAATTTTTATTACTCGACAGAGCGCTGAGGCGTATTGACCTTCAGGTGACCAGCGCTGCCATCGTCCCTTATCGGGTCTTATCTGGTCGATTAGAGGAGTGAAATATTAGTAAGTTGATGTACAGTAAGTTACTAAACACAAATAGAGCCATTGGAAGCTGCGTGTATCTATATGTTTTCTCGCGCCTGCCGATGTATGACACATTGCTATCCAGACGACATGATTATATCTGAACACTGTATACATCTCTGTATTGCGAATTTTTTTCCGATACGCCTTCTCGCTTTGCCATATAGTAATGACACCAGTATCCCATATTCTAAATATTTTACGCTGTAACTCACGTGACTGCGCTTACAACAAGCTGAGCAATACAAGTGCTTACCCTTCTATCATGCTATCCAGATAATATTTAATCGCAACTAGAAGAAGAATAAACCAGACTTAAGATATGTGACGTCTTTGAAATTACGTCATAAATTGTATGTATTAACATGATTTGCATATGTTGTCTAACAGTTTACAACTTATGTGACATTCATTCAGAATGAAGGGCTTGCCATACTGTTCCTAGAACATTCAAGATTTACGTACATTCAACTTATGCAAAATATTTTAAACATATGGAATATTTAACAGTCTTACAGCTATTTAAAAAAATAACGAAACTTTTCCATGAAAAGGGTCTGGAATGGGGGATATTTTCTTGAAGGTTTTCGTTGTATCGTAATATGGAAAATACCGAACTAAAATACCAAGTTTCAACTGATTTTTCGTTTTTGAGTTACGTTGTTCAGAAGAAGACACACACTTACAAAAGAGATCTTTGTCTGAATATACTTCATTTGGATTCAGGGAGCCTTAGAATCTCGGTAGGCAATTTTTATGTGAAGTGCAATACGTCCTTTACTTTACCAAGGTAAGTGGTAGAAAACATAAAAACAGATTCTGTTTAAATATAACAAAAAGAGTAATTTAACACCTATTCTCTAATGTCACTGAGCTACAGTTAGACTTCTCTTTTTTAAATTACTTCTAGAAAGTCACACAAAAGAAAGGAATTCGTCTGACTCAGCAAAGCAGAGGCCTACGCATGGAAACTACCGCTAATACGCCACACACAAAATGAAAAGCCATTTCACCCAGTGAATGACCTGATTAAACTAAATCGAAAACGGTTTAATGAACATGGTGGATAGGGGAGGACAAAGCAAGAGGCGGTCCCCTATTCTCGCTTAAACACTAATGTGTGATAAGATAACGTGCTCATTCGAGTACCCACATCATTATCAGCACAAACATGCGGGGTGCTAGGTGTTTATCTCTGTGTGCCATGTCACCTGAAGGGAATATGCCGTAACTGGATCAATTACAGGCGGAATTGCAGCACCCTGCGTTCTACAAAAGGCTTAATGACATTGCAATCACGCATTTCGGCAGCTAAATAAATACACCATTCTTTTCATTAGCAGTTTTACATTCTGCAAACGTGCCACAAACACAGCGAAACGTGTTCTGAAACATTAAGGCACTCAGCACAAAATGTTTTCCCAATTCTACCTTCTGCCTAAACAAATGAACGCAGGATCTATGCAACGTTACTTATTTTATGCTCGACCATGCCAAAATTTAGTATTTATACGACTGGTAGCAGTACTTTAATAGGCCTCATTAAAGTATACCTATTCATTAAAGTACTGGTATTCGACCAATCAGAAGTGGCCACGTAACATTGTAAAAGCATACGTATCGATTATTCTCGTTTCAATCGACAACGGTACTAGAACCAGTTTAGAAAAAAGTCAAAATGTCTGACACTAGTAACAAAAACTGATACCGAAATTAAGAATTGCAATGTATAAAGAATCATGATGAATGTCATGTTGGTTCTTTGTTACAACACGTGCAAGGGCAGTTGAGTCGAATAGCAGTTTGGGTGAATAAGTTGTTTTAACAAAAGAAACGTAAGAAACAGTGACCTTAGCAGATTTCTAAAGGATGGCACTTGACTGTATGAATAGGACATTCTTTGGATCATTCATAATGGCGACAAAATAGCCACAAAGGAAATCTTTGTGTGAAAAGAGGGTTTCTAGAAAGTGAAAGTCACATGTACACCCACGCGCATCTGTGGTCATTCAGACAATTCGTGGCTGGCAAGACATTGAAACAGTCTGAGGCGTGAGGGCGATTAGGGCAATCCTCTTGTTCTGTCTTGGGCCAGGCATACCAGAAATGAGAGAAGATATTTGTCGGTTCATATATACGTGAGGAACGAATAAAGTTTATCGAGTAATAAACATTCTGCCGTCAGTAACTCTAAACAGGGATATTGGTAACCCTTGGTCGGCAACTTCAATTTCGATGTTCTAAAAAAGAAGCAGTAAATAAATAAGTTTGAAACGGGCATTCCAGTGTCATTAAAATAACCTTCTCACACACATCCACGCATACCCTGAGAGAAACCTCATTGCTCGCCACATAGTTGCTTCAAATTGTAACGCTAACGTAGAACTCATTTGCTTGCCAATAAAATAAATTAGCTACAAGACATTGAACCTACACCTCCAGAAATTACGGCAAAAGCACTCAATGTTATCAATAACTTGTTGCCATAAAATTGTCAAAAAAATTCTCAACTCACTCATATCTACTCACCAAAACTGAACCACCACAATGCACAGAATGTACTACAAAACAATCCATCAGACACATAATAACAGAATGCTCGCTTTATCCAAATACAGGGTGCTGCACAACCTTCCACCAGAATTCCACGCAGTTTTATCAGAAGCCAGCAACATAAGGAACCTCATACGCTTCATCAAATCCATCAATCTGTCAACCAAATTGTAATTAAAGTAATGAAATACATGTTTTATCTGTTGTTACATATATCATGTATTTAAATCTATGTTGGTCGCAATAAGACCTCTGTAGCCAAGCGACTTAAAATAAAACATTAAAAAAGTCAAGAAAGAAGTACGAGAAATTCTATTCACAATTCATGGATTAGAGAATATCAAAATGTATAAATTCGTTCTCAGAAAATGCATTCCTAGTGTATTTCGAAGAACTGTCTCAAAATACGAAATCAGCGATTTTGTGGCCTCACTATTCTATTTTGAACTCAACACTCGACATTAGGCACCAAATTGACTTATCTAAATACTTAAAACTGAACAGCATACTAAAACGCAAATCAGGATATAAAGGGAGAAAAAAAGCCAAAACATTTACACCTGATGAATTGAAAACATTTATAAATGAAGCACCTGATGATAAAAGTAAGTTGTCATTTTTTTTTTTTTTTTTGTTACCAATGTTTTGTTTTAATGTTTTGGGTTAAACTGTGTCACACGTTAACAGCTGTTTATAGGGAAGTGATCTGCACCTGCATACTATGTACTACGTCTCAGACAAAATAATGATAAAGACAAAGCAATAACAATTGTACCATATCACTCAAACCAGAAATGAATACTCTGAAATGAAATCTTTAGTTTAGATACATGATCGAGCATAAACAATCGTATGAAACTTGACTAAAATGGTATTTGAAAAGCTCGCTTCGCTTGGCTCGCTCGTTTAATTACTGCCATTATAGTCTCGTTGTATAATGTACTATATGAATAGAGCCCGGATTAATGAATACAAGTATTTAAAGCTATCCAAAAAATCACAAATTTTATTAGTTATATTTACATAAACAATCTGAGCATTGTGAGGGTAGAGCCAGACTGAAAAATTCATGCCTCACTGCTATCTCTAGAGCAATTTGAACTGAACCCGGTACGCATAATCATCATTTACGATCTGGATAAAAATATGGCAGGGGTGTGAAGTAATAGCCTGTACAAATTAAAACAAAAAACTAAAATAGGGCCGATTTCGTAATTTTAAAGATACTGAGATGAAGGGACAGCCAATTATAGCTCCGATCCGCCAGGGGGATGAGAAAACTATCAAGATTGGTGTCGAATCAATACTTTTAGGATCGTTGAGAACTGATTTCGTTGCATCCAGTTAATATCAGGTTCACCTACTAATCCGGGATTAAATCCCGAAACCAGAAAATCCTGTAATTCCAATGCAACTCGCTCCGACCTAACGACCGGCGACAATAGTATCGATACGGATAGCCCGCAAATATTTTGTTTGGCTTTTGTTCATTTGCTTTTGCACAGTTTATTATATTTTTTTTTTTACTGATTTAGAAGGTTGTACTTTGGTTTCCTGCCACAGAATGCGCTTCGGTTCGACCTCACCTTGGGGTTGCGGATTTTAAGTCCCGGGTGTAATGCCGGTGCGTCTTGAAGAATTTGAGGTGTGCAAAAGATAGCGAATCCCGGTCAAGGGGATGCCGAAATGCTCCTCCCCGTATAGGCTGGATGATCGCCCACCTCTACCTTGCGTATGTAGGCGTGAGGCGGACAGTTGGGTTGGCAGGCCCAGGCCCGATTCAACTGTTACGCCGTGGATTACTTTACTTTTATGCATTTTATGTACACAAATCCGAACTCTGCTCACGAAGCCCTAGATAGTTTTACAATTACTTCCCAAAATATCATACACATTATTGCAAGGTAATATGCTAATATTATTCCGAAAAGTACTCCAAAAGCGAAGAAATAATGTAGTAATACCACCCGAAGATGAAATTCCTGTTAAACTACAAAAGTAAATGTGACATTGCAAAACTGCGTAAACGGTGCACGAAAAATGCACTATACCTCACACAGTGCGGCCATATGAAGTGTTTACCTGTAAATTATTTTGTATTTAACATCCTCCAAAGAAGGTCATATCGTACAATGAAATGATGCTCAAATGAGCCCAGGGTCTATAGAGCTTAGTTACCCGACACTCAACACTCAGGATAAGGACAAACCCGGAAAACCTCTTCTCCAGATAAGTCACCCCGACAGAGATTCGAACTCGGGACCTCCTGAATGTGAGGCAGACACGCTGTCCCCATACCACAGAGATGGGTTTACAGTACTGTTGGTTTATTTCTTCCAAAATTTCATAAACCCAGAGAAATCCTTCATACCTACGGAGACGAAGTCAAATTCCGCATAACAATTTCATAAACAATATCCACAATTTGTTTGTGATTACTATTCAAAATACTCACGAATCCAAAGTTTACACATATATGAAACGTTTTTCTTTAATTTCGTATTATTTCCCAGCTAGAATATTTGCAGATAGGGCTGAGTCCCTTCTGATAAATATATTAATGTGTGAAAGAAATGTCATTCTAAACACGTGCGCAGAAACTCAGAAACAATACCAGACCTGATTTAAAGTCCATAGAAGCCATAAAATAGAACAACAAAATTTGTTATAAATTTTGTCCCATGTACCTAAGTAATGGTGGTCTATCCCCTATTCTTGTGCTAGCCAGAACACAGGTGAATGTACTCATTATTCTTGACATTGTCTCAATAAGATAATGCACGACACCACAAGACCACAACCGACTACCCTACAAGAAAGAATTACTTTATGACGGACATAAAATGTGAACCCTGCAGTATATGGATTCCTTTCTGTAGTTAAGTACTCGTAATAACGAACAACTCACTGCACAAGAATGTGAGTTCAGGGTAGAAAGCATTTCCTTATTACTGCTTTTATAAGGCGTTCCCCATAATGAATCTAATTGGAAAGCTGAAAAAACAACCTCTTGATTCGTTACATTCACACGGTTTTCTCTAGCACTGCCATTTATTTTTATATAGATTATATAAACTATCTTAGCCAACCTTGCATTTCTATTTATTCAAAGTTAATCGAGTAAAACTTTTGACAAATAACCACACTACGCATTTCGTTACAGATACACTGGCCAAATGTTTAAGAACTACATGCTGTATACTAGCCTTAAAATTAAATACTCCTTCCATGCAATCACAAGAAACAATCGAATATTGTAGGATTTAAAACGAACGCTAATGTATTGAACAAAATCGAAAAATTGATAACGAATATACTGAAAATGGTTTCCTCCACAAATAAAAATTAACTGAAATACATTTTTGTTTTTTAGAGACATGGTGGTTTTTTGGAGGGGGGGGGTGAAGGCCCATACTCTAACGAAATGAAAACATTGGGGCACTTGTTTAGAATAATCTACATAATATTACCTTAACTTGTCATTACAAAAGCCACAAGGATTTATATTACGTACTTGACTCATACATAATGTAATGTATAAGGTTTAAGATTCTCTGTTATAACAGAGGTTTTCTACTTCTCTTCCATTTATACAATAACAGTTCAAAGTAGTTTTCGGGTTAATACAACACACTTCCTTCCTTTCTTTCTTTCTTTCTTTCTTTCTTTCTTTCTTTTACTTTTTGTATAAGTTAATTTGTTAGAAAATATATGAATTTGTGTCCAATTGTCTGAAAAAACCAAACTTCATTTTGAAGACTGTACTTTTACTGTTCTTTCAATATTGCACAGCGATGCATTCAAGAGATTTATCGTGATCATTCAATAACATTGATAATGGCAACTTATCGAGCGCCATAGTAATGAATTAATATATTTGCATGTCATGGTTAACATTCAGAACCACTCCTGAAAAAATTACTATTTTATTATTATTATTATTATTATTATTATTATTATTATTATTATTATTATTATTATTATTATTATTATTATTATTATTATTATTATTATTATTATTATTATTATTATTATTATTATTATTATTATTATTATTATTATTATTATTATTATTATTTACATTTATAACACATTCGTTGCAATAAAATGGTATCATTGATTGGTTTTTCCTAATAGTTCTGGATTATTACATTATATCAGTCGTTTAGACAGCAAACCATTTTTGTTTCATTTATACCCCGTCTTTAACTGCAATGGTCATATCGGCGGTCATTCTCCTTTGGAACACATCAGCTATTGGCGATGGTGTTGACTCGTATATGTTGGGTTACCGGTACCTTGGACTTTGCTTTAATCATTAGATCACGCACACATTCGCACTCTTATTCATACTTCCAGGCTCTAGGAAGATGGGTAATCATCTTTGTTGGAGAAAAATACCCACCCCCAGCCGGGAATCGAACCCGGGACTCCTCGCACAACAAGCAGGTGGTTGGTTTACACTGAATCACAGAGCAGCACCATGTTTATCTAATGATAATAGTGTTATTTTATGGTCGCGGATCATAATATATGGTACTTGTGTGTGCGTGCGTGCGTGTGTGTGTGTGTGTGTGTGTGTGTGTGTGTGTGTGTGTGTGTGTAATTTACCTCCTCCAACGTTTAGTCATATTGAATGATGAATGAAATGGGTGAAATGGTGCTCAAATGTGCCCGGGGTGCATGGAGCTTAGAGTTACCCGACATTCGTCGTTCAGGATAAGGGAAAACCCCGGAAAAAAGCTTATCCAGGTAACTTACCCTGACCGAGATTCGAAATCGGGACCTCTTGAACGTGAGGCAGACACGCTGCCATCTATGCTACCGAGGCGGGCAGAATATATAGTACTGTAGATCCACAACAAGAAGGCAAGTTAGAGGAATGTGTAACGTAATCACGGCCCCACGGTGTTTATGCTTGCCTTCCCAGTATGACAAGGATGTTAGATTCATTTAAAATACGCAAGTGTTGTCACATAACTTATCCATGCATAATACCTATCACTACAGTTACTACAACAAATAGTGGATCTGGCAGCATGGGTGACTCATATGCACTCTCATACACTCATTTCCAAGTAAACAGATCCCCTAACAGAGCAGGTAAACAGTTCAAACTCCTCTCCCCTTCATTGGTCTCTTGCTTTCTTGTCATGGGTATACAGTACTTATGAAACTGCATAAATACTGCTTTCATGCAGTTACAGAACTATTTCGAGGGGTAATGACGCTCATTTCCCAACTAGTTACTCGGATAACTATTATAGAATCTCACAAATTTTAACCGTAGGGGGGCCGGCGTCTGTCAACCACTTAAGGGTATGTATGACTGAAATTTCATGAAAATCGTGAAAATAACGACTTTTTTATTTTAATTCTATAAAATAATTTAGACATTCCCGAATGTGAAAAATGCATAATTTGCCTCCGAACGCCATTTTTAAATGCTTATTTAAATGTCGGTGGCCTTTAAACTCTGTCAGAGTCACGCCCTCTTTTGCCTACATCCACATTCTTTGTCTGTTTTCCGTTTTTAAATTTTCAATTCAAGAAAAGAAAAATAAGGCTTTCAGACAAAATAGTTCCTAAAATGTTGCCAATATATCAGAGGCTGGCTTCTACAACATTACTAGAGAGGTGCAAAACAGGAAAAACACAGAATGCCAATGAATCTTTGCATCGTGTCATATGGAATAAGTGCCCAAAGGAAGTTTTCATATCAGAACAAAAATTGGATCTTGCTGTTATTAAAAACATCAGTGAGTTTAACATGGGTAGTCTTAAGTCATTGGAGCTGCAGCGAAATATCAGAGGTGAAAGTGTAGTAGACTCAGCAAAGAAAACTTCAGTGCAGCGAGATCAGACTCGTATACTGCAAAGCAAGAAGCGAAGTTGTGCAGAAGAAAAGCAACATCTAAAGAAGAAAAAGGTGGAAAAAGCAGCAACAGAGGAGAGGAAAAAGAAATCTGAGGGTCCAACCTATCAGCCTGGTGGATTTTAATGTGAGTTATGCAATCAAATCTTTAATCGCTGTTTTCTCAATGTTCATATTTCCAGCATTTTTCTTCGTGTAAAATGCTCCTTGCGATGCAGTTTTTGTACTACATTCATGAAATTTCCTACACAGGTTCAGAATATCATGAGGAATGGAAATTGCCCTAGGTTTTATTGTGAAATGTATACAAGCATCTATTTTTAATCTTCAAACACAAAACTTACAGTTTTTTAGACAAAAAATTTTTGTGACCTAAACTAAAGGACATACAGAAAAACCCAGAGCAATTTCAAAAAGTATGTGTATTATGAACATAGGGTTAAAATATTAGACCAAAATTCAAAATATTTTGTCGCAAGGGACTTTTTTAGTGACGTAACAAAAAACATACAAAATTTATCATAATTTCTAAACTGCTGGAGAAAAATTGTTTAAATTTAGGTTGTAACATGTTTACATTATACTACACCTATGGTGTAAATTTGAAAAAGCTAGCATTAGTAGTTCAGAATTTGAAAATTTCAGTCATACATACCCTTAAGCCAGAAGACCCTGTTAGGAAGAAAAAATGAATAACGGGTACTCTGCGCTCTATGGATCCCTAGACATCTGAGCATTCAACGTCGGATATAACAAAAACATCAAATGTGTGTATGTAGGTACACACATATCATCAGCCCAGGTACACGTAGGCATTTTAAATGCAAGTAGGTATACCACAAAGAAACACCTCTCCTTATCGTCCTTCAAACTTAAAAGTCCCTGTTAACGCTAGTTTTGGCATACGGTTTCGACAGTTGAAATCAGCCAGCTTGCTGGAAACTCTGCAAATATACAACTTCAGAAAGCCTACTATTGTTTTCAACAACCGGCAAAACATTTGCCTCAAGTGATCGCTCCCTTTTCTTAGCATCTATTGTTTTCAGAATGGTTTTCAAGTCTTGAACATAAAATGCAGCTCCTGAGTGCTTATCGACTAAAAGCCGCAGGGGGAGATTGTATCATCCATCAAGTTTTCCAATACATCAACCGCAGTCTCTTCCAATAACCATTTTTTTTAAACTTGGTAGAGCCTGGAGCAGTAGGTCGAAATCTAGTGAGAAGAGATGAGGATGTACGTCATAACATGCGGCTTCTGCATATTCTATGGGTGTATGTACGGTTAGGTGTATGTGGCAAAATTGGACCAAGAATTATTACATATAGCCTCTTTCTTCCAGAATCATATTATAATCTAAGTGTCATATGGTAAGCTTCCTTTTCAAAAATACATATTATGAATTAAATTATTAAACATAAAAACACTTCGTTTGTTATTGCTGTATTGCTACAAAACTCACTGTAGAAGAAACAGAGGAAATACCTACATATACAGAAAGGGACCCAGTTTCTTGTCAACTACTCGGTAGTGGTAAAACAAAACACATCCTGTCACTTTTTCTCTACTCTTTGAGCTATTGAAGCACTCTTCTCAAATATTTCTGGAACTTTTCTGGAACGTTTGAATGGTACTGTAATATTTATGGTATTAGTGATTCAAAAATATTTTATCCACGGGTGGAAGGTTTGACACGCGAGACGAGGTCGAGTAGCGTGTTAATTTCCACTAGTCTTGATTCACTAGCACCATGCAGTGTTTTATCCAACACTTACCCATATCATTAAACAGCTTACTACTCCGTGCGAGATAGCTCTGGCGGTTTCGTCTGTGGCCCACATTCGGTAGGTCCTGGTTCGATTCCCGTGGCTGACCTACCTGACCCATAGGTTTTTCGGGGGTATTCCCGGATCGCTAGGCGAATGCTGCGTAGGTTAATTACACCCCCCAAATTTCCTGTCCCTTCATTTCATCTCCATTATTTCATATCATCTCTCACCTGGTGGTGTCTTTCAGGGTAGAAGTGTCGGCGGGTGTCTCGGCCGTGCATGCCAGGATGATATGCTCTGAGTAAAACTACGTTCTCCTCCGGTAGGTCGGTTGCCGGTCTCCGAAACTGGTGCCGGGACTGTTTGCGAACCAGAAGCTTGGCCCGTTTCCCTAGCAGGGGGGGGGGGGTCCCTGGTCGTTGTACTGGCCTGCCGGAGAAGGTCTCTAAGTAAAATGTAGAGTCCCTGCCCTCTGCACTGTCATGTCTACTTGGAACGGCCGCCCTTTTTCTCCTCTCGTCTTATCCTTTCTCCTGGGGGCGCCCCACTTGTGAGCATAGTTATAGCATACCACAAGAAAGAAAGTCTCCGGGGAATGAGACGCAGGGTTTTGGAGAAGTTTCCTACATCCTTCCTCCTCGGTAGTTTATGACACCACATGTCAGTTCAGTTACAGACCATTCAAAAATATTCTGAGGGTCTCTACTTTTCTGAATGAATCTCCTCGACTTTAGTGTACAGAGTGAATTGGGCGCGTGTTTTTTTTATGTTCAGCTCCTTGTGTAGCATGCGTTCTCTGTCACACGCATTCGCTGTCCTTCTCCCACTGTGTAAAGGGGGCGCATTCCCTTCAGGGACTTACTTTGCGTTGGTGGACACTACAATGGATCACAACTGGTCTCCGTGCCGAATTCACTCAGTAGTAAATCCTAATCCTCCAGGCTCACAACTTTTTGAATTAAAACTATGTTTAATAAAATAGGAGAATTATTTGTACTTTTACTTTTTGGAATATAGAGCCATTTAGACCAATGCTAGTTGGATGTGTGTCACAAACATCATTGGCTAATACCTAATATGAGAGAATCGATATTGGCTAGTCGTTTCTAGGGAATTGTTGTCTTCGGTGCACTTTCACCAACCTTTGTCCATTGTTTTGACTTCTGTTTTGACTCTCGTGTGGAATGATGGATCCAATTTTCATCCATGGTCACAAATCGGCGCAAAATGTCTTGCTGATTGCGATTAAACATCGCCAGACACTTGGTCGAATGCGCTTTTGGTCGACTGTGAGCAATGGCGACACCCATCTTGCACACAGCTTTTTCATTGTCAATTTTCCATGCAAGATGTTGTGCACTCAGTTGGGATGGCTAAGGCCTCAGCAGTCTCAGAATTTTGATTCGACGGTCTTTCATAACCAGATCGTGGATTTGTTTTTTCTCAATAGTGTCTTGTGTGGTGACCTCAATTAGGTTACCAGAGCGAGATTCATTTTCGGTGCTTCTACGACCACGTTTAAATTTGAAACAGTACTCTCTTCCTCGATTTCATTACTTAACTGTTAAAGGAGTATATGGAAGATTAATTGCATGTTAAAGGAATATACACGTGTAAAACAGAAACTGAGTGTGTATTGTCAAGTTTGTGACGGACTCTGAAGAGGTTGTTTTCCTCTCCCTTAGTAGGACGGACACTACCATAAATGTTGAGGGTGGCGACCAGTGTATATTTTCAAGCTAGTTTTGACAGGGTGGTCTAGAAAGATGGGAAAGAGATTGTTCCCGTAATAGAGACGCCATATGCGTTATATCAACCAACTAATTAAAAATAATGATTTGTAGGGGGAACAGAAGGGTATGACCTATCCAGGGAACAAATATCTGTCCAAAGTCAGTTGGCCGCTGTGGGCCAAATTGAACAGGCGTGTAAACTGAAGAAATCGCGATCATTAAAAGCAGTTGGCCGCTAGGTGCCAATCCGAAAAGTCATGTTATAGACACGGGAGTAGCAACCATGCCAGCGTGAAGCCAACCATTCAGAGTTCGTCTAATTAACATGTATTTCGAAAGTAATTGAAATACAACCGATCGTCATAAGAAAATAAAACTGTGTTTCTTTCCAAGTACCCTAATTGATCCACCCAAAACGCCCTGAATCAAGAGATCCTTGTTGCAGATCCTATATTCGTGAGCTTTAGGATAACTCCAAGAGCAGCCGCGGACATCAATATTGTGACTTTGTGGGTTCGTAAAATAACAAGACGAGGTTAGAAAACACAAAAACTACACTTTATTTTCCTCGCAATACACCGTTCACCATTACAATTTGCTAGCAACCTCAAAAACTGTTTATTTTTTTCCAACACTACCCTCAACTGTCTCGCTTCCGGTAACGATCGGCCACGAAGCTTTCCGAATCTCCACCGGCCATCATTTTTCATCAGCTTCGCGAGTCTACCGCCAGGGTGACAATATTTTCACTGACGAGGCTGACCTTGCAAATTCACTGAGCCAAAAGTAAATGGTTTTCAATGTTGGTGCAGAGTCTGCGTGTTGACTTGTGCGGCGGTCCAGCCCTTCAAATGGAAACGTTTAATAACAGCACGAAACTCTTGTTTTTTCCACCACACTGACCAGTTCAGATAGGTTTCAAATGAACTGTATATTGTAGCATATTCAAATGTTCTGTACAATCTTTTGAATAATCAAGGTACCACCCACAAAGTTGCAACAAAACATTTCCATCCTTCATGGAAATTTACCAGACTTATGAAACGACCCTCGTACTTTCATACGAACCTCTGTTGCAACGGCAATATAGGAATTTTCGGTTGCTATCAAAACCTGATGCATCGGCTCTGAAAATGAGCGAAGCAAAATATAATTTAGTGAATCTGCTATTGCCTTCACAGCAGTATCGGTGCTCAAAAATCACTATCAATATTTAATAATGTCAAATCCCACCACCACAATATACCATTACTTCTCTTGTGCCTGTTGGTATAAATGAGCTGGATTGTTTTCAAATTTATGTGCATGCTTTAGGATTATAACTGTAAATCATATTAGCGTTACGCTTAACGATAAATAATGTTTCATTAATGCTGCAAATTATCGCCATAAATTCAACAACATATATGCCACCATTCTCAAAGTAGCAAAGCAGGCAGTAAACATATGCATGGCACTAGGTTGGAAATGAATGAATAGAAGTAACAAGAGACGGAGAGACCGAGTTCCTTCAACGCCATCTGTTAATCTTTGAAATGAAACCCGTGCTTGATTGGCAGCCCAGGAGCTGTTCATGTTGAAACAAAAGACTCTCAAAAACAGCTGTTCTTCGCAAATGTGAGTGGCACGAAAGAATACGTAATATCTCTCTTGGCCATGCTTTAAAACCATATTCAAGGATTCTGCAACGTTGTGCTGACACAATCTGTCTACTCAATCATGAAAAAGTGATCTCTCCAAGCAGCCTCAAAAAGGCTCTTGAGTGATAAGATTGGATTTTGCGATAACTCTACCAGGAACGCATACCAAGAAAACGTCAGAAACATTCTTTCTGTTTATCACTGTAGTTTTCACAATGGTCGTGAGGATAAAATATTTTTAGAGCGACCGATCGTCTTTGCATGAGAATTGCAGTCATATTGAAAATTCACCTTTTTGTAGAATAGCTAATAAGTCCGGAGGTTTTATATTTCATTTTCTATACTCGCTATAAGTAAAGAAGCTATTGTATTCTTTCCAATAATTAGATCCAAAATTACACCAGAAAAATCTATTTTGAAAGCCCTGAATAAACATTTTTTTTACATAAAGGTGCATATATGTGTATGCGTGGACTCGCACACATGGGCTACAGAACACTTTAATTTTAATTTCTAAAAGTTTTTCTAAACTCTTGCTAGATCAGTACAATAGAATATGAGCACAATGAAGTCAAGAAAACATACTTGCGAAAGTTTTGAACAAGGAGAGAACCTCTGAACATGAAACGTTTTATAATAATAATAATAATAATAATAATAATAATAATAATAATAATAATAATAATAATAATAATAATAATAATAATAATAATAATAATAATAATAATAATAATAATAATAATAATAATAATAATAATAATAATAATAATAATAATAATAATAGTAGAAATTAATTGTTCTTTCACACCACGGATCAAGAATTTAATGCCATGCCGGCATGTTGGCCATAGTAGCCCAAATGGTTAGAGCGGCTGGACGGAAACCAGTAGATCCGTGGTTCAAATCCCGGCTATGGCATTGAATTTTTCAGTCTGGCTCTACCCCTTCATAGTGCGTCCTACACACGGCTAGTGTAAAAGAACAATTAATTTCCATTAATTGTATCTAATAGTGGTCCGAACTATAAAGCCCGGGCCTTAAAGTACTTACAGCATAGTAAGTCGCTATTAAGGTAGTTGTCTCATGTGTTTATGAGAACTCCTATGTGGTTTACCGGGAGAAACACGAGTCAGTTGGAGAATTTAATGTCATGTCGGCATATTGGCCATAGTAGTTCAAATAGTTAGAGCGGCTTGACGGAAACCAGTAGATCCGTGGTTCAAATCCCGGCTATAGCATTGAATTTTTCAGTCTGGCTCTACCCCTTCAATAATAATAATTAACAATAATAATAGACTACATATGAGCACACTTAAGTCATAAAAGAAGATAATTGTGAAAGCTTTGAACATGGAGAGAACATTTGAACATGAGAATTTGTATAATAATAATAATAATAATAATAATAATAATAATAATAATAATAATAATAATAATAATAATAATAATAATAATAATAATAATAATAATAATAATAATAATAATAATAATAATAATAATAATAATAATAATAATAATAATAATAATAATAAATATAATAATCATAATTAATAATCGGCGCCAGGATAACCCTAAGGGCCTATGGTCGACCTCATGTTTACCCATGCACAGCAAAGGCGGATTATCATTGAAACAGTGAATGATTTTCACTACACAGAAAATATGTATAAAAATAAGACACATGTAAAGAGTTAATTTCTGGGCCACTACTGGAAAACAAAATAGAAAACACAGCAAAAGAAAAAAAGATCACTTAATCCTTCTAATAACCCTACAATATATGTGCGGATGAATGAATAGAGCCAGACTCAAAAATTCAATGCCATAGATGGGATTTGAACCACGGACCTCCCGCTCTCCGTCCGGTTGTTCTAACCAACTGAGCTACTATGAGCAACATGCCGATATGACATTAAATTCTCCAACTAACTCGTATGTATCCCGGTAAACCACTAGGGGTTATCTATCATATGCTATCAGACACGCACCTTTTGTGACGACTTACTATGATGTTAAGTACTTAAGTCCCAGGCTTCATAGTTAAACCACTATGTTATTCAGGTAAATTGATGGAAACAGTCATTTTGTCCACACTAGCCGTGTGTAGGCTAAGGTTTGAATGAGTAGAGCCAGACTGAAAAAGTTGCGTGTCTCATAGCATATGAGAACTCCTAGTGGTTCAAACCTTATACCTATTCATTCAAACCTTAGCCTACACACGGCTGGCTATTATAGTGAGGAAGAAATTATTATTTCCATCAATTTATTTCTTTAGCTGGCAAACGAACCCCGCAGTCAGCTTACTGAAGTTTTATTAGCCATCACAATCTATTCCACTGAGCTTTTCACAAAGTCTGATGCAGTGTATATTTTCGCTTAAATCCTCCGGCATTTAATACTTCAATCTAATGAGGGCGAAGGTCCATAAACACAATTTCCATTAACTACGTCAGCTGATAATCAGCTGTCAGTATTTCGGAATATTGTTCGAAAAGTCTTTAGTAATTACTCTGGACTACACATTAACGATCAGGCTTTAGTATTCAATCCTATCTCTGCGCATAAAAAGGGGTTTAGATAGATAAATAACCCCAGCATATTTTTATAACAAAAGCTGCTTGGAAAGCGGGTCATTATCTCTGTTCTGCAGTCCATAATCTTCGGAACAAAGGGCTAACTTCACCACTCTGCTGGGCTTGTATGTGAACTGTAGCTACTACCACTTCATCAATTTATCACGAAGGCTCTCCTATACGTGGCCTTGCTCAAAAATTTATTTCCCAGCTTCCTGGACGGAAAAAAGCCCATAGTAGATACATCACCTCTTTTTGGTCAAAATGAGAAACGGTCAGTAGCAATAAACATCTTAGCCTAGATTTTTTTTTTTTTTTTTTTTTCCTTTTATGTTATAAGCCTGGCTTCAAAATATACCTGTCAGAGATAGTATCTAATTTGAAAGCAATGAGGTAAAAGAAAACAAAGTATAATTCAAACGGTTAGTGATAGCGTCTAAATATCGCAGTATAACAACCTTACTTTCAGATTTAAAGATTCGGCACTTAAGATGATAATTTGCCAAACCAATATCTACGAGTACATACCAAAAAGCCAAACTCTGCACAACTTTCAGTTTTAGAATATATATCACTTATAACTTTTGCATGTCTGCCTCACGTTCAAGAGGTCCCGAGTTCGAATCTCGGTCAGGGTGAGTTACCTGGATAAGATTTTTCCGGGGTTATCCCTTATCCTTCAAGACGAAGGTCGGGTAACTCTATGCTCCAGGACCCTGGGCTCATTTGAGCACCATTTCATTCATCCTCCGATATGACTTAACGTTGGAGGACGTAAATTACACAAAAAAAACTTGATAACTTTTAACCTGTATACATAATTATGAACCAAATCATCAAACCTCCAAACTGCTCTCCTTGAAACTATTTGCTTCACCAGTCTAATAATTATTATAAATAAGGAAATTGTACGTGTGGGGGGACCTAAATAAGAATTAAATCGATATTAATATGTTTTACCTCGAAAGATCGAATTGATTCTGACAGATAACAAAAAAAACTTTGGATGAGTAGAGCCAGAGTGAAAAATTCAGTGCCATAGTCTGGATTTGAACCACGGATCTTCCGCTCTCCGTGCGGTTGCTCTAAACCACTGAGCTACTATGGCCAACATGCCGACCTGACATTAAATTCTCCAACTGACTCATATGTTTCCCGGTAGATCACTAGGGGTTCTCATATGCAATGAGACACGCACCTTTTTGTGGCGACTTACTATGCTGTAAGTAAACTTGTAAACCATTGTCCTGGGACTCAAGTACTTACGATAGTAAGTCGCCACAAACGTTGTATCTCGGATGCAAGAGCCCCTAGTGGTTTACCTGGGAAATATACGAGTCAAATGGAGAATTTAATGTCAGGACGGCTAATTGGCCATGGTAGCTCAATGGGCTAAGAACGACTGGACGGAAATCAGTAGGTCCGTGGTTCAAATCCCGGCCGTGGCATTGAATTTTTCATGTCGACTCTATCAATACAACACTGTTTTTACTTCACTGAAATTATAGGCGTAGTATGAGACAGCCTTTAACCAAGAAGCCCATCGAGTTAAAACTGGCTGAAGAACTAAAGACAAATTTGGAAGGACTTGAATTCTAATCGGCGACTTTACAAATGCTACCTTTACGCTAGAGACAAGAAGACACGTCTTTATATTGGATTCCTAACTGTTTCAGAGAGACGATGTAAACCGTCTGAATGATAAAATGATAATGGCTACAAGTAAAAATTTACTTTTATATTTACATGAAATAACTTATTTTATTTAAAAAGTATAAAATAAATACGCAAACATTAAAGCATTTATAAGCATTTCACTTAGAAATCCGGACTGTAATAACACTAGGGAACACGTTTTTTGTACCCGAAACAAAATAGGCTAATTCTTATGCAAAATGACTCGCTGATTCCAAAAATGCCTCTGAAAATGCTGTATCACGTAACGTTTTTGAGATATTCTTATTCTTTTATATAAAATTACAGAAATGAGGTATGATACCAACTCATATTGACTTAATTTAAAATAATAGCCATTGACGCTTCTAAATACAGCTTAAAGGCAGTGTTGCTTCATAATGGCAAATTACTACCTTCAATGCCTTTATTTCATGCCATAGGAATGAAGGAGACATACGATTCCATGTCCATCATTTTAGATGCTATTAGTTATCAAAACCATGGCTGGGAAATTTGTAGTGACCTCAAGGTAGTTGCATTGCTAACGGGACTGCAGGGAGGTTTCACAAAATATTGCTGTTTTTGTGCTTATGGGACAGTAGGGCAACTGACAAGCATTTTATAGTGAAAGAATGGGGGAAAAGGGAAGACTATAGCCCTGGAGCAAGCAATGTTAAGTATGTGCCTCTAGTAGACCCAAACAAAGTTCTTCTCCCCCCACTTCACATAAAGCTCGGGTTAATGAGGAATTTTGTTAAAGGATTGGACAAAAGTGAAAGTGCATTTGAGTATTTAAGAAGTATCTTTCCCAAAATAAGTGAATCTAAATTGATGGAAGGTATATTTGTCGGTCCTCAAATAAGACTACTTCTTAAAGACAGTGTTTTTGAATCAAAGCTTAAGCGTGTTGAACTGGCAGCATGGAAATCATTTAAATCAGTGGTGGAAGACTTCCTGGGAAATAACAAAGAAGAAAATTATGAAACTTTAGTCTCAGAATTATTAAGGAGCTACAAAGAAATGGGTCGCCGTATGTCACTTAAAATCCACTTTTGCACGAGCTAGGTGAGCGTTTACACCAGGACATTTCTGAGATGGAAAGACGTTACCAGGGTCGCTGGGATTCAGCCATGTTGGGAGACTATTGTTGGTTCCTCAAACGGGAGAGTCAATACAAAAAAAATCAACAATGAAACACTTCTGAGATAATTCAGGTATTGGTTTTCATCATTATCTTGTGTTTATTTATTTTAATAATTAATAATAATTATTATTATTTTCAATGTTATTTGGCAATAAAATACCTATTATTTTCAATTAATCAAATGAGTTATCACATCACATTCCTGTAAGTTTTCATAAAAAATTGTGAATACCTAAAAAATGTTACGTGATACAGCATTTTGAGGGAAATTTTGGAAGCAGCAGATCAGTTTACATAAGAATTTGCCTATTTTGTTTCGGATATATAAAAATAATTTGTTTTTGTTCCCCAGTGTAATAGTTAAACTAGTGAAAATTGGAAACACTACACCGCAAACAACTGACGAAACATTAGATATAGCTGTCAAACATAAATTTAATTTCTTTTTGGAAAATGACATTTTAAAAATGTTCGTTTTTGCCCTTGAATCAGAAAATAATGCATAAGCACTTTTGATCACCGTAAGTTTTGGTTGCTGACCAAGGAATTCCCAAATATCAAGGAACTACGCGGACTTTTGATACCAACACATGATGTTTACCATCTAAGATCGCATTAATCAACTTGTTTTCTAATGCTAATAAGTTTCAAAGTAATTTTAAAGCAGTAACAGCTACCATCAGAGTCTTCATCAATCATCGGCAGCGATATTACCCCGCCTTTAGGAGCTTCCGAATGTTAAAGCAGTTTTCCAGACAACGAATATGGAAAACTATGTTTTTCTCGAGTAGAGTGGCGACGACAAGTAAATAGACGTACCGTCGCGCCGGCCTTCAACAACTTTTGGGTCATGCCAAGTCCCCGTAACCTCTCCCGTTATTCAGCCGGCCGGTTTCTGCCCGATGTTTACCGCGATAAGACATCCTATCGCTTCTACCATCGCGCACTCATTTTATGGCACATGGAGAGGATTCCCAATATAGGCTCCAATCAAGTGCAAGAGCAACGCAGGCCCTATTGATTTTCCGTAAATATAACCCGTTATTTCTCCTAGCTCTCGAATTCCATGTACCTACGGGCTAACACAGCCGACATAACTGCCAGCGTGCTGTGCACTCATTAGTTTCAATTCGGTAATTAGTTCCGAACACGTATATGCAGAACATCGCACACCAAAATTTCAACCCCTGAACATAAAATTGAATGTCCAGCTACATAAGCCTTAATGAAAAATCCGATCTATTGAATTTCCTACAGCGGATCAACCATACGATATACCTCAAATCTAACCAAAACTTAAGACACCAAAAGTTTAGATCTATAAAACCACGTGTCTTTTTTGTGGCACTCAACACATCCGATATATTCTCCTTCTAATTACAAGAAGGAGGAACTATTTGTACAAAGGACTATATCGATTAACACGAAGCAAGCAGAAAATTAGCTTTTGAAAAAATGGTTTGTAGCAGCTACATAAACGACAGAGGTTCAGAAAGTCATGTGAATGTAACATCACCACTTGAGTATTTTCGCAACACATATATTAAATGAAGTTTGCTTAGCAGCACTCGTATAACCTTTATTGTAAGAAAATGTCAATCTCTGACCCAACGTGTAGAAAGTGGAAAAGGTCAGTGCTGCTGTTTGTCACTGCAATTATTCTCCACGATTTCAACCTCAAAATACTACCTTAATGTTTACTACGTGTGCAGTGTAGTTGAAAAATAAGAGATTGCTATAGGCTGTTACAGAAATGTGAACTACACTTTGTGAGGGTATTCATAAGCCCGTTGTCTTTCATTACTGCCTTAACACTTTTCTAAAGTACTTGCATTTCGTATTGCATGGCATTCCTAAAAGACTCGTTAACTTAAATACACTTTACTTAAAATCCCTCAACGATCCACAAATTAAAATGTCTAATTATTCGTTTAAAAATTATATTTTTTTTCTAAACAAGATGCTAACTATAAGAATAACCACGTTTTATTTTTAAATTATGGAAATTAGGAAATTGCAAATCTTATTCAGCTGTAGATTAAATAATGAAGAAATTTGATTGACCAAAAAGGTAAAAAATGTAAACTGTTGTACAGGTGGGGGCAATGGATTTAGGATTTAGTCATACAAGGATAAAATTCTTGTCTCTCCTTTCATGGAAGCACACATTTAATTCGAGACACTATTAACTAATTTTAGGAACACGTACAATGCGGAATGAGAATCCGAAAATTAAAAAATTAAAAGAAAAAAAAACCTCACAGAGGAATATCGGTCCCTTAGGAAGTCGAAACTTGTCCATGAAACCATTAAGCTGGCAATGAGCCATGAACAATCATCACAAATTCTCGACCATTTTTTTATCACGTGCTACACGCCTACCAAAAAAAAATCCTGATATATTACATTTACGTACTACAAACTATTCTTAAGAAAATTGATAGAAATTAATCGTCCTTTCACACTAGCCGTGTATAGGCTAAGGTTTTGGATAGGGTCAAACTGAAAAATTCAATGCCATGGCCGGGATTTGAACCAGGGATCTCCTTGTTTCCGTCCAGTCACTCTTATCCATTGAGCTACCATGGCTAACGTGCCGTCATGACACATTTTAATTCTTAAGACCCTTAAGAAATCAAGAAATCTTATTTGTCTATCTACTTCAGGTTATAAAATAGACCTTCGAAGAATCTTTGCAAATTTCATTTAAACCATAAGGTGTATAGAGGAAGCGCAATAGTTAGATGTTTAAAAACCTGCTCGCTATGTATGTGCTTTTTCTTTCTTTCTTTCTTTCTTTCTTTCTTTCTTTCTTTCTTTCTTTCTTTCTTTCTTTCTTTCTTTCTTTCTTTCTTTCTTTCTTTCTTTCTTTCATTCATTTTAACCTCCTCTAACGTTAAGTCACATCGGACGATGGATGAAATAGTCCAAGTGAGCCCAGGGTTGCCCGCCTCGGTAGCGTAGGTGGTACCATGTCTGCCTCACGTTCAAAAGGTCCCGAGTTCGAATCTCGGTCAGGGTGAGTTACCTGGATAACGTTTTACCCCGGGTTTTCCCTTAACCTGATAGACGAATGTCAGGTAACTCTAAGCTCCATGGACCCCGGACTCATTTGAGCATCATTTCACCCATTTCATTCACCGTCCGATATGACAACGTTGGAGGACGCAAAATTTAAAAAAAAGTGAGCCCAGGGTCCATAGAGCTTAGAATTACCACCGTAATTTATCTTTTGGGATAAGGGAAATCTCAAGGTGGGGCCCTTATCCGGATAATTCACCCTAACCGAGATCCGAACTCGGGATCTACTGACCCGGAGAGAGACACGCTACCACCTATGCTACAGAGGCGGGCCTCACTATGTATTGGGCTTCATGATCTACACTCTTTAATGACATCACGTCAACTACATGGGAGTATTGAGTAAAATCATATCCACAAATGTTTGTCACAAATGTTTGGTTAGAACAATAAGGGTTTGTAAGATTAGTCTGTAAAGTCATATAGGTGCATTATACTCGTATAAGAGTTTATATGTTTATTTCTGATAGTGAAAACAACTCCTGGAATTAAATAAAAACGAAAAACATTATATCTATCATTACTCCCGATCTGAGGGCTCCCAAAACAATGAACGCAAGTTGGACACCTTTAAAACGCCGAAATGTTTACAAGGTAAAAGTTGCTGCAGCAAATATTCTCGTTTTAGTGTCAAACAAAGCAGAGTTTTGCAACGTAAAGCGACTTAACTTACATAATGTAACATAAACTTTTAAAATTTTGTATTATATTGAGCTGGATTGCCTGAACGTTACTGAACGCGAAGTAACTTCAAGGATTTACCAATTTCAGCAGTTTGATTTGTGTTGCATGAAGCTTGATGCTATGTGACTGGAACGAATTAGTGGCGTAGAATAAAAACTACGAAAGTAGCTCTGAAACCATTAAATTACGGACTCATGAACGGGAGGTCTGCAGTTCGATTTCCGTCAGGGCCGTCCTCTTCATTGAGGATTTTTCCTCTTCCTTTTTAATACAGGTTTCCCTCAGTACCCGTAAATGGCTCTAGAGATAAGCTAAAATAGGTCTGGGACGTTTCGTTCTCAAATTTTCTTTCCCAAAGAAAATTATGATTTCTTGCGTCATCTTTTCATCAGCGTCCACTGCCTCAAGTGCTCGATACAGGAGCGGACGTTATTACATTAATGTTAGAATAATCCACATTACGTTACGTGCATCCTAATTGTAACTTTAGTTTAGCACCATATCTTAAGTTTACGTTACGTCCCATCACGTTAAGTCACGCTCTGTTCATTGTAATCCCAGCATTAACCCTTAATACTCTGGCAACATTTCTGCTACAAATGTGCGATTAGAGGCAATTTTGGAAGCTTTCGCCTTTAGCAGATTATATCGCCTGTTCCACAGCTGAAGCAGAGAAGCTAATCGATGAGTCGGGAATTTAGACTACAAATTTGCTTCTCCAAAGCACTCTTACACTAGATAACACACGCCAAATGTGTAAACAGAGCACATTGTTTTTATTATATCCTTAATGCCTATGCAGTTAATCTTTGCGCTTTCGTTTTTCGGTTTAATGCATGCAGATGAGGAGCTCATAGAGATTCATAAAATGACGATAAAGTAATGGCACAACTCGATGAGATCGCCCGCCTCGGTAGCGTAGATGGTAGCATGTCTGCCTAACGTTCAAGAGGTCCCGAGTTCGAATCTCGGTCAGAGTGAGTTACCTGGATGAGGTTTTTCCGGGGTTTTCCCTTATCCTAAAAGACGAATGTCGGGTAAACTCTAAGCTCCAAGGACCATGGACTCATTTGAGTATCATTTCACCCATTTCATTCATCGTCCGGTATGACTTTAAAAAGTTAAAGGAAGTAAATTAGAAATAATAATAATCACCGATGAGATCAGTAATATTTTATATTACAAAGACTGTCTGAAATGCTAATCACACTCTTTTGTTTCTTATTAGTTCTTTGAGCAAATGAACAGTTACAATGTTTTCTCAAAAAACACTGGATTTAACTGCAGTGGTCATATCGGCAGCCGTTTTTCTTTGGAACATATCGATGTGTTAACTCGTAATCGTTGGGTTATATAATTAGATCACATACACATTCACACTCTCATTCATACTTCCAGACTCGGGGGAAAATGGGGAATCATCTTGGTTGGAGAAAAGTGCCCACCCCCAGCCGGGAACCGAATTCGGAACCCACAGTACGGCAGGCAGGTGTTCTATCGCCGAACTACGGGACCAGCCTTCTCAAAATTGTACATATAACAAAGAGTGTATTATCAATCAGAAATTTTACTTTCTCCTCAACCATCTGCATAGTAGAATATCTGCGTAACTACAGAAGTATTGCACTGCACCGAAATAATAGATAACGATATTTCATCGAAAGTATGTATTTTGTCGTCCCTTAAATGAGAGCTTTTTTAAGAACCTCAGCTCACCTGATCTATTCTAATTTCATCCGTCTAATATGCCCAACTGGTTTAAGTTCACATATAGGTATTTTTAAAACATGTGTTGGATTCACAGAACTTTCTCTACTCGCAACCTAATCATTCAAACAACTCTTGTTATATATTTCTTGTTAGGTAATTGTGTACAGTGCAAATAGTTCCTCTACTTATAACAGGTAAGCAATACCAATGATGTACAGTTAATGATAAAATTGAAATAATTTCCCAATTAAAAAGATGTGTTGGTCGAATAAAAGCTGCCAATTTATTATTCAAGCTCTTAAATTCTATTTACATCTTATAATTTATACAGTTTAAATAAAACATTTGATTTTCATTGTAAAAATACAATTTTAATCACTAGTCAATATCTCAGCGACAGACGTCATGAGTTTAAGTTATTTACTGTTAGTTGACGCCGTGAACTTTGCCATATAAGACGTTGAATGCAATGGGTGAAATGATGCTCAAATGAGCTTAGGTCCACAGAGCTTAGTTGCCCGACATTCATTTTTCAAGATTAGTGAAAACCCTGTGAAAAATACTTATCCAGATAACTCACTCTGACCGAGATTAGAACTTCGAACCTCTTGAATGTGAGGCTGACATGCCCACCTACGCTATACAGAGAAGCCACTCTTAAATTGGGTTGATTCCTCTGCTTGTTCCTTTATGCATATTTATGACTGAAAATTTGAAATGCTGAACTAATGACGCTAGCTTTTCAGCATTTATACCATAAATATAACAGTGCAAATATGATACAGCCCAAATTTTATCAATTTCACTTTGATAGTTCGATAATTACTCGTATGGTCAAATTTATTTAATTTTTGCTACCTCACGAAAAATTTCTTTCGGCAAAATAACTTAAATTTTGGTCTAATATTTTAACAACAGGTTTCCAAAACATCCACTTTAGGAAATTGCCCTACGTTTCTTGTATCTCAATAACCCCAGCCTGCAGAAATTTTTAAAGCTATGAAAATGCCTTTTTTGTCCAAAAAGTTGAAATATTTATGTACTGAACTAAAGAAAATGTGCTTAAATGCATCTCACAACAAAACCAAGAGCACTTTCTATTCTCTCTCTCTCTCTCTCTCTCTCTCTCTCTCTCTCTCTCTCTCTCTCTCTCTCTCTCTCTCTCTCTCTCTCTCTCTCTCTCTCTCTCTCTCTCTCTCTCTCTCTCTCGTTCCATTTATACCCCACCTTTAACTGCAGTGGTCATATCGGCGGCCGTTCTCCTTTGGAACATATCGATGGTGTTAACTCGTAATCGTTGGGTTGTCTCATAGATCATGCACACATTCACACTCTCATTCATACTTCCAGACTCTGGGGAAGATGGGGAATCATCTTGGTTGGAAAAAAATTCCCCACCCCCAGCCGGGAATCGAACCCGGGAGCCCTAGCACGGCACGGAGGTGCTCTTCCGACTGAGCTACGGGGCCAGCCTCAATATGTCTTTGTGAACGTATGTAGCAAGTTTATTTAATCTATCACCAAAACTGCGACGCAAGGAGCATTTTAAATGGAGAGTGATGAAAATTTCAATAGCGAGCAAACAAGGATAATTCATAATTAATTCTGCACCTGTTTTTACACACCATATTATTGGTGGAAGGAACATCGCAATGGGCACAATCACCCTTAAACCGGTAGCAATTCTACAGCTTCGGGGAGAATCTATTTTATCTTCTAATATAGGGTCAAACACGGCATTGCAGTATTAGCTGGTGCAATATGAAATCAACACAGCAAATAAGCAATTTGTGTTAATTTCGCTAGCACCGTTATTAAACATGAAAGCGACCAGTTGGAAATGAGGGAGATCTGGCTCTTGTATGCTACACACACCCTGGCTTAAGCCCACCATTATTTTTCTAGTCGAGTTCCATCCTGGAATTTTGAAGTGTACGGTGGAGCTGCCTTGTGGAATTTTCTAGGGCATGGTTTCCTGCGTTCAATAACCAGCAGAATAGCCGTCCTCTTTGTGGCTCTACGACAGACACATGCCACTATACAAACATCTGCTACCCAAAGAGAACCCATTATCTGTTATCAACAGAGAGCGTAGTTTTAGTAACATGCTGTGCATAGGATCACAGCCTCAAAGGTGTAGTATTTAGCGTGCTCCCTAGAAAGTATTATTATATCTAAAGTAGGTCAATGAATGCATTTGTTTCTGTAAGACTAAAACGATGATATGACCTAAAATTTAAACAAGTTATATATGTACATAACCAAATAAACAAAATGATTTTTAAATGTTTGCCTTCTCTACTATATCTCCTTACAGTAGTACAGTCATTTTAATATTAGATTGACTTCACAACTACGATGTTTTTGTAGCAGTAAAGTGATATTGGCTTTAATCACGTGATTTACTCCACACGGGAAAGACATTCTATGTCCCTGATTGGCTAAAGTTAGATATGAATCGATTCGCGTACAATTTATTGCTACACCGGTTCCATCCAGAAGGATGGAAGAATTTACATATAACTTTACCCAATTAGAAGCATCAGAACATCTTCCCCACGTGGAGTAAAGCACTTGATAGGAACTGGTTTCGTTTTACGGACGTGAATACCTTAGTTGCGATGTCAGTCTACTTTTAATATGGACTACAGATCAAGTATTGTATTCCACCCAAAAGTACAGCTTTATTAGCAAATGGCCCGTGTGTGAATGCGTGCATGTGCGTGTCTATGAACAGCATAACTCCAAAACGAACCGTACATTAAAACCAAATTTGGTATTTAAATTCAAGGATTAGACCTGAAGATTTAAAAAGAAATCCCCTTACCCCGAACTACCCTTTAGCAAGAACATTTTTCGAACTTCATTTTCTCACAAATGGTTCTAAGCCCGCCTACGTAGCGTAGATGGCAGCATGTCTAACTCATGTTCAAGAGGTCCCGAGTTCGAATCTCGGTCAGGGTGAGTTACCTGGATAAGTTTTTTCCGGGGGTTTCCCTTATCCTTCAAGACGAATGTCGGGCAACTCTAAGCTCCATGGACCCTGGACTCATTTGAGCATCATTTCACCCAATTCATTCACCGTCCGATATGATTTAACGTTGGAGGACGTAAATTAAAAAAAAAGTGGTTCTATTTTGATTAAAATGTGAAAATAACAAGTTTTAACCTGTATCACGACTAATGAAACTCTTTGAATTTTCTAAAAACAGCTTGTAAAGTTCTGTTAATTCTAAATTACTTTTGTATAACCGAAAAATAGTATAAGACATAAATGACACCTACAGAAAACATGTACACATTGCTAAAGCACACGATGTTTATTGGCGTTAACCACTTCCCAAATGTTCGTTGTTTTTGCTCGTGTTTTCAAATACTTTGCTTCTGGCGTTTTTCGTTCCTTTATAATCTTTAGGCTGAAATATTCTGATTTTACACAATAGTCTGCTTCCCTCTTAGTTGCCTGCTTCACTGGAAACATTAAGGATTTTCATCACAGGCCTCTGTCATGTTCCAAATCAACTGAGAGATTCACTGTGGACTACAATTCTTCGCCTTAGAATTGTTTTTCTAATATACTCTCGACCATTACGAGGCACTAGCATCTGGAACAGCAAAACGCTCAGGAGCGACAGCTACTGCTGCCAACAAAGGAGCAGAATCTGTCATCATCTTGATGCACAATAGTGGCTAGATGGTTGCCAAAGATGGAAGAGGATTAAAAGTATTAAATTAACAATATCGTGACTTTGTGGGTTCGTAGAATTAAAAGTCCAGTTTGCAGAAATTCCAAAATGCTCTTTATTTCCGTAGAAACACCCATTGGTCAACCATTACAGTAGCAGAATTACGTAACATACACAAATACAATTTTCAAGGTCGTCGACCACAAACAAAAGAGTTCACTTTCTAAATACAGCTGCACGCGCACGATTATCAAGTTCCGATTACGACTGACTCAACTCATTCATTCATTCATTCATTCATTCAAGCAGCTGGCGGCGGACTGAGGGTCAGCACGATGCGTGTCATTCGTGTACCTGTCCTACACGGACTTAACCACTTAATGACAGGATGTAAGGGGTTTTGCAGGGTGGTGGTTTAAGTTTAGGTAGATGAAAAGAAGGGAGGTAGCCGTGGCTCCTCATGGTAGCCAACTCGGGTGCAACGCTATGTGAGCACCGTTGGTGTGATAATTTTAGGAAGAGTTTAATTTAGAAAGTCTATTAATTTCAAATAGTAATAATTTTAAGGTTATAAGAATTTTATTGTTACCGGGTGTGCCCGCATGCCATGCGGGGAAGCCGGTAGAGCTTGTAGCGTCTTTCGGAGGTTCTATACTTCCCTAGAGACCTAACCAGGGCGCTCTGATGTTGAGGCAAACTCGCGTAGAATTTTGTGGCCCGGCGCCTAATGACATCTTCCACATAGTGGAGAGATGAGGCTTCATGAAGGTATCTCACGGGAAACCTCCAGCAAACTGAATAGAGACTGACTGACTCAACTGGAGATCCGTGGCTTCTTTTATACCTCCATTCATTGTCCTAGAAATCTGGAATGTTCTGTAACAACCAAGACGGCACTAGAAAGAGGAACCTTCCAGTCATCTATCTTTATCTGTTTCGGCGTGCTTTTTATCTCCGCGTCACACCATCTGTCCCTTTGTGCACGCCGGCCGCACCAGTCGCAACAATGCGATCGGCGACAATATTACTTCTTGTGTTTATCTATTCGCTGTGGAAAGCGACAGATATATCATGTTCATAGTCATTATTTTCCTATTCTGCTGCTTCCTTCGCCAGCTTGCATTTCACTTTCAATCCTGAAGTTGTAGGCAGGAACCACTGTTAATTTAGAGATATAATATAATGAGATTCCTATTTTCTTCAGTGCTAATTATCCTCGTTGTTGTACTTGCATTAAATTAACCATTTTACCATAAAACGGATTAAACCAATAATCCAGAGAATCTTCAGCATTTGCAATACTGGAAATCACCTTTGAAATACGGTAGGTATCTATAACATGAGAGATCATCTTGAAATTCACTAAAATAAAATTCCTGAACTCTGATTCCACTTTCCATAATTGCAGTTTATGTGCTTAAGAGTCCTTGAAGAGTGTTCATTTTATTTGCTTCATAAGTTTTTGACAATTGCAACATTTTTCAACTTTGCGTATTTATAACATTATTTTACGTCTGTTTAGTAGAGCAAATTCTTTGGTGTGAAAGCATTTTTTGAAAAATGCTTCTTCCTTCAACAGAAGGTTGCAGTACACAACGCTTACCAAAGAGCAGAGTTTTAAATAGACGCAAATAAGTGATTTCGAATCAAAACAGACTAGAATGTACGATGTAACTAATATACATATAAGTAACATGAGAGAAGCTGTTAAAAGTGATGTCCAAATCATGGTTCTTGCTTGCTGAGTCGATTTGCTAATACTTCCACATTGGGACTTGTTCACTCTGAACATCAACTCTCAGTTATGGAAATATTAGCAAAACGACTCAGCAAGCAAGAACCATGCAATAAAAATATGGCTTTGATCTGATGGAGAAGAAAGTATCAATCTTAAGACATAGTCTTTTATCAACATCTTCATGTCAGCCCGCCTCGGTAGCGTAGATGGCAGCGTGTCTGCTTCACATTCAAGAGGTCCCGAGTTCGAATCTCGGTCAGGGTGAGTTGCCTGGATAAAGGTTTCTTCGGGGGTTTTCCCTTATCCTGAGGACGAATATCGGGTAACACTAAGTTCTATGGACCCTGGGCTCATTCGAGCATCATTTCATCCATTCCATTCATCGTCCGATATGACTTAACGTTGGAGGACGTAGATTACAACAAAATCTTCATGTCTCAGTTTTTACGATTTACAAGTGTATTAAGCCACAAGTTTCTTAGTTGTAACCTTAAAAAGCGTTAAGCTACTACATTCACATCATATAATTCTGTAGAAACAGAAGAAACAGAATTTCGAATTCTGAAGAAACAGAAAAGTCTATAAAGTTTTCAAAAAAGTATGAATAGAATGTAAAAACAGGTAAACTCCAATAGTTCTTTTTTATCTTTCTGCATATTAAAAATGACAATTTTATATGGAGACTAATTCTTTTCGAGGACACTATATACGATAATGTCCAAGCAGAACATTTTATGATCTATAAAAACGATATTTGAAGGTAGACAAAATGTGTACAGAGTGACGTCAGCGACATGCAGTTCAATGCGAACTTGTAGGAATTAACCTCAAGGTTTGACCTAATCAGTGCATCCGTGAACGTTACGTTGGCAGGGTGAAATTGCTACCAATCTAGACTGAAGAAGTGAAGAGGTTAACCTTAAGGTTAGACCTAATCAGTGCATCCAGCACTTTACGTCGGCAAGAGATATGGTATTGCTTTCAATCAACTTTAAGAGCCAGAAGTAAAGAAGGCTCCAGAGTTAATTCAGGGTCCTTGCCATATTTTGCCATTTAGCAAAATAAGAATACTACTTGACAATGTTTATTTTAACTGATGGATACACGGGATAAATTTAACTATGTTCACTTCTAGATCATAGTGCATAACAATCTATTTTCAAATACTTACTCTCTTTTACGGCTTACGTTTTCTATTTTGAAATACACTTAACTGCAGACTTACCCGACGTTGCGTGGATAAGACAATTTGATATTGTCGCGAGCATTGTTGTGAAGCGGCACGGCCGACGCGTTCAAAGAGACGGACAGTGCAGTGCGGAGATAAAAGCTTGCCGAAACGGTGGGGGAAGGAGATGGATTTCTGGAGAGTTCTTCTTTCTTCTAGCGCCGTCTTGATTGTTTGAGAACATTCCACAAATTTCCGGAGTAGTGAGTAAACTATAAAAAGGAAGCAGTAGCTTGTTAATGGGGAACAGTTGTTAATTGGACTCGTGTGCGCCAACAGCTGTGTTTCGAGAGTGAACTTTGTTTGTGATCGATGACCTTGCAAGTTGTATTGTGTATGTGACGTATTTCTGCTACTGTAAGGGTTGAATAAAGTGTGTTTCTACGGAAATAAAGAACACTTTTTAGCAATTGTAACCTGGACTTCTAATTTCATGAACCCACAAGTCACAATATTCAAAATATGTGTAGTCATATCACGAATTGTAAAATCAAATGTCTTAGATATTCAATTTAATACTACAAGAATAACACTTGAAACTGTCGACATTTCTTCCTGACAGACAAGGGATGTGGAATTATTATTATTATTATTATTATTATTATTATTATTATTATTATTATTATTATTATTATTATTATTATTATTATTATTATTATTATTATTATTATTATTATTATTATTATTATTATTAGTATTATTATTATTATCATCATCATTTAATTTCCCTCTTTTTTCTTCTTTTTTCTTTTTGCAGTTTACGTCCTCCAACGTTAAGTCATATCGGACGGCGAATGAAATGGGTGAAATGATGCTCAAATGTGTCCAGGGTCCATGGAGCTTAGAGCTACCCGACATTCGTCTTTAAGGATAAGGGAAAACCCCGGAAAAACCCTTATCCAGGTAACTCACCCTGACCGAGATTCGAACTCGGGACCTCTTGAACGTGAGGCAGACATGCTACCTTCTACGCTACCGAGGCGGGCAATTTCCCTCTCTGGTTTATTGAAACTGCAATGGGCCAAGCAAATTATGTGCACATGCACTTTTTTCGAAGTGAAAGTTTTCAGGAGTTGCCGAACGGGACTTCAGATATGTAACGGTTACTTCCCCACTACAAATCCTTCCAGATTCGTCCTTTTAGGATAAATTCTACACTGGAGCTCAGATACCTTGAACTAGGAAAGAGGTCGCCGACGTTTGTTTTACAATAGCATGGTACTCAAGTACCTAATAAGGTTCTTAACGATAATGCGTATCCGCGTTTGACCCCGGAACACTACTAATTATTATGCGGGAGGAGCTGCTCCCATTCCTTACATCTGTACAAGCGGCAATCAAATGCGTGACGCACTTAATATTCGTGCCCCGTCCTTGGCCTTTTCCCCGGCGCACTACTTCCTGCTTGGGTGCTTACGCGGACCGACCGACCAACGAACCGACCGGCCGGCGCAGCGCGAGCGACGTGACATGCGGAATCCGGCTCATCTTCCGATACCTTCTGACGCGAGGGACATATTGTGCAACATCACATCTACATAATGCTCTCAAAATGGGCAGCAGCGGAGTGCTTTAAGCGTGTAAGCCCTTCTATCACATTCCATGCAGATCCTGGATTTGCTGACACTCTTTCCTCTACTGGCGCAGTTATATTTAACGACTATATCTAATGCAGAGAGATAAGAGGAGGAGCAGGTCAGGATGTCAGTCCTCCACGATATATCCATAAAGTTGGGATTTTCCAATCTAAAAAGCAATCGCAAAGATTCAACTGATTAACACAGCTTACCAAAAGCTAATATGGTAACATTGGGAAATTAAATTGGTCTTTCCACCAGTCGTGTGTGGGCCAAATGTACGATAGGTGGAGTCAGACTGAAGAATTCAATGCGATAGCCGGGATTTAAACACGAATCTCCCGGTCTCCGTCAGAGTGCTCTAACCATTGAGCTACCATGCCCAACGTGTCAGTATGGCAATTCTTCAATTAACTGGCATTATCCAGGTAAACCACTCATATACACTCATATACACATGAGGCAACTCCCTTGTGGCGACTTATAACATTTAAGTATCTTAAGTCACGGCTTTATAGTCCAACCTAATAATTTATTAGGATAATGCGAGTCAGTTGGAGAATTAATGCTATACTGGCATGTTGGCCATGGTAGCTCAATGATTAGAGCAACCGGACGGAGACCGGGAGGTCCGCGTTCAAATCCCAGCTGTGGAATTGAATTCTTCAGTCTGACTCCATGTATCCAAAATTTGGCCTACACACGGTTAGTGTCCAGAGGTCCAGAGGTAGTCCTGGTCGGGCGGGGCAATTTTTCTTATTCCCCGTCCGGGTGTCTTCTACCGCAGTACCTAGCCGCTTTGCGGCTTAACCTGCGAAGTGAGTCAAGATTGGTTGAATTTTGTTCTGCTGGCGGTAGGTGTTTGTTTGTTTGTGAGAAAAATTTGGTGTTAACTGGTTGCCCTTGAGTGTTCTCTGAAGGCAACAGCTAGGCGGGTTTGTTACTTTCTCCCGTTGGGGGAGGATCTGTTTTAGAGCTTTTGCCCCGTTTTGAGTACGGGTGGCCTGACGCTTGAGCCATCAGGCCTTATGTGAGTTTGGATACGTTTGGGGTTTCCCTTGGGTTAACCAAGGGGCCCCAAGACGTCTCTAGGGAGTTTGTATGATGGCAAGCGTCTTTGCTCCCTCTGGTCATACCTGCCCAGTGAGTTCAACAAGGGGTTGCCATAGGTTTGGATTTTGTCGTACATTGAACGAGACGGTTAGTGTGAAAGAACAATTTCCATTAATAGACCTAACAGTGGTTAGACTATAAAGCCGGGATTAAAGGTACTTACCATTGTAAGTCACCAATGAGGTGTTGTCTCGTGTGTATGTAAAAATTCCTAGTGGTTTAGCCAGATAATGCGAGTCAGGTGGAGATATGTCATACTGGCATTTTGGCCATGATAGCTCAATGGTTAGAGCAACCGGGCGGAGATCGGGAGATCCGTGTTCAAATCTCGTCTATGGATTTGAATTTTTCTCCAGGACTAATGGGAGTAGAACCTCTGGACTCAAACTCCACCTGTTCAAAATGGTAGCATTTCTTACGCCTAGTTTATATCTAGTCTCATAGCATAATCCTAATATAAACTAACAAAATAACTTGAGTTTCTGTAAACCGTACTGCAAATTTCAATAAATTTGACAAACTCGAGGAAACACACATAGCAAAATCATCCAAGCTGCTCTGTTCTTTCTGAGTATTTCTTCATACTTAAATGTCGCTGACAGAACTTCTAATGGTTTCGGCAGTTAATGGCTCTTTTCGACTCAATTCTTAGTTTGACGCTTGTTTTCTCTTTAACAACGCAAATAAACGTTGCTATTGTATCAAGTACACGTGTGAAAAACAAAGCGCATTCATTTCCCAGTAATTATGTTGTTTGTAAGTGAACTGAAGCTGGGTTTCACCAACCATCGCAAATTTACACTAAGAGGCGTCAAACCAAAGCTTCATCATAGCTTCTCGGCAATCACATTCGTCAACAATGCAATTCATCACATAAGTTTGTGAAGTTTGGTAACGGAATATTTACTGCTTCTCTTTTTATTTCCAGCGATTGCAACTTAAAAAAAAAATACAAGCGCAACGCTTGCCGAGCCTCTCTACATGCACCGAATTCATAGTTTTCTCGAACAGCATTCTAAATTGACGGTTCTCAAATGAAAAATGTAACAAATAGAATTTAGCAAGCGCGCTACAATATTGGTAATTAGTAAAATTGCACTGGCAACCGTATGAATGACAGGATCTCCTATGTCCACATGAGTACAGTTAATGACATCTACAACGCCAGAAAATTCGCAACTACATAAAGTTTTTGGATCACTGAAACAGCCTCTCCGTGATCGCACGGAGTACCCTTCAGGTACTACCACTAACAAAATGGAATGACACCGTGACGAAATATCCAAGTGTTTACAATCGGCGATAGTGGCAGATTTCTGTTTAGAATATTCCAATCTTGAGTCAATTTCTTCCAATATTTACAACACCGTTCTGATAATCTGTAACGAGTGGCAGAACAGTTTGCTATGGATAACGCTTACATTACTGATTAATAAAAGTACGTCACAAATTTTACGTCGTTCATTTCGCAGAAATGGATATGTTTATCTCAAATAACATGTTCTGGACTCATATTTTCAATAAATCCATTAAACCATATTTTAATGTGGCAAATAAACATTCCTTACTTACTGGAAATAAAGGTAACGGCTTCTAAAGGGCCAGAGTATAACCTTTTAAACGGATCGACAATAATTAGGAGGAAGAATAATAATGTCTCAAAACTGGTTAAGAATTTCGGTGGTCAAAAACTTTGACGCACAAAACCGAAACAGAATTTCCGCTTTAGAAGAACCGCCAAGAGCTTGACGATTTTAAATGTTTTGATGGCGGTTGCAGGCGACTGAAACCCTGATGAAACTTAATCTAAGAAACTATGCAGCTCACATTGAGACACATTAAGTATATATTGTGACTTTGTGGGTTCGTAGAATTAAAAGTCTTGTTTGAAGAAATTTAAAATACTCTTTATTTCAGTAAAAAAAAAAACACTTTGTACACCCCTTGCAGGCTCTAAAATGGCGTGTCATACAAACAGTAGTCTTCAAGGTAGACTGCCACACGTAAACAACAAAAGAATTCACTTGCGGTACACTTCACATAGCTGCACACACACAATTCACAGCTCAACATACAAATGACACCTGTTTTTAGAGCCGCGGCGCTTTTATACCTCCAGTCACTGTTTCTAGAAATGAAGGGAACGCTTGGTAACAATCACGATGCAGCAGGTAATTTCAGACTATCTCTGTCTGTCTCTGTCCACGTGTAGCTCTCCGGCTTTGCGCAGCTTCAACGAAATAATGCGATTGGTGACAATATGAAGTGCATGTTAAAATGTCCACGGTCGCCATTTTTCTCTAGCTCATGGCCAATAAACTAAGCTTGTTTTACTTGCTTCGGCCTTTTGCGTACATCAAAATCTACGTTTCCTAAGCGGCTATGATGAATTGATAAATACCTTGAAAATACCTTGCAGAAGGGCCTCGAAGCAATAATGGGTAGATCATGACTATGGTTGTTAATAAAACAAGTTTAACAAAGGAATTTTCCAACACTGTGATTCTGACCAGCTTGCAATAATGAACTGTATAACTCACGTCCACAGTCAACCACAAAAACGCCATATCTCACGCGGGTAGAGTCATTTGGAAATGGGATTTTATATAATGTGGTTATGCATGCAAATACCTTGTGCCGTTCGCTTCAGCGATGGCAAGGGGATATAGCTTCCAATAAGGGTTACCCAAAATTAATTACGTTCCAATCCAAAAGCAACGAGTACGGTTTATTGCTTCGCTACAAATCACCACAAATACTGCTTTCAATATATTGGGGAATCGGTGTATATAAATCAATAAGCTGATCAAAACAAAACACCCGTAACAAAACAAAACATTTGTTGGCGGAATAAAGCATGCCAGAGTATCCTGATTATCAAATTTTGAAGGTTTACAAGCTTTCATCTTTGAAGTACTGTTACTTAAAGTTCCTACTTTTCTTGGTAAACTTGACAAAACCGAACAAACGTTTTGACAACATTGGTGACATTTACTGAAAAAATAGCAGGCATGTTATCTCAACCTCACTTCTCTGATGGGATTAGTTGTGAAGAAAATGCGAGAGATACAGCTGGCACTGCTTGGAAGTTTCAGCGGGTCAGGGCTACGTCTAGCAAAGCAAGAATTCCTCCCACCAGCTTCTTTATATCCGTAGGTACATTTCTTCGCTTTACCTTTATCGCTTAATGCAGTAACTTCTGAAATTACATAGAACCTGAACTTTGGTTCACGTTTCTTTGCACAAAGATTTCTGTATGGTCTTCGGAATTACGGAAACAAATGAAAACATTTCGGCTATTAATTTCGTTCTAGCATTTTTATCCTTACTTGAATATTGTACTTCTATAAAACTAATTTAAGTAAAGCTTACGTAATAATAATAATAATAATAATAATAATAATAATAATAATAATAATAATAATAATAATAATAATAATAATAATAATAATAATAATAATAATAATAATAATAATAATAATAATAATAATAATAATAATAATAATAATAATAATTAATAAACGCTAAACACAGCTGACAAAATAATTAAGTCTTCCATTCCTTCCGCCCTGCACACAGCTGTATTCAAATAATTCATTACCATCCTCTCATTGACAGCTGGGAATCTAGTAATGCTTAATTTGGCTGTCATTTCGCGCACCCTTAATTATGTGCATACATCTGGCTGGATATATTTGCATAAAAATGAGATCCCAACGCATTGCGAGTGCATTCAAAGGTAAGACCGTAACGCCGGTATCCTGTATTTTAGTTTTGCAGTTTTAATACAAACTGATTGCATTAGGGTATGAAATAACGGTGCCAAATACAAAGTCAAATGTATAGGTGCATGGAATACAATATTCCTGATGACGCAAATTAAGTGAGAGATCGCTTTCCGGATGTCCTAGTAGGACAGCAGCGATTTTCAAATTTTCCTTGGCGACAGCTCTTTTATAAGCTCAGATATTCCCGAGATCTTTCAAGGTATTTTTCTTCTTCTGAACAACGTTTAAATTTGAGAATGCCAAATAAATCAGTTTCTGGTTTTCAGTGGCCCAGCAACTAATTTTAACAAAATTGCAGGATGTTGTCTGGAGAAAAAATAAATTGAAAGAGGTACTTAAGCTCAATCGTTTTAACATAACTAATAACTGAGTCTGTGGACTAGTGGATAGCATGCTAGCTCCCAAATTCATAGGTTACACGTTCGATTCCCGGCTGGGGAACATGAGTTGCAAGAGATGTTTAAACAGATATGTATCTAAATTAGCTAATTAATTATTTTCACTTCTCATGTGGTTCCTTTATTTCATCCCTTCCTGCTGGGAGGGGTAAGAACTCACGCAGCTCGCAGCATGCGAGGGGTCCTCTTCGAAGTACACTTTATACCTGAAGACCATGTATTACATATCATCCTGTAAATTTTTGCCCTACTTTGATTCTGTATTATATTTGCCATTATTCACAATTTGTTTAATTGTAGTAGTTACTTCGTTTATTCCCTCTTTCATGAAACGTTTACTCGAGAATTTCTTCATGCTTACTTTGCTCAACTGCAACACACTGATTTCTATTACTAACAACTATGCAAATGATAAAGAATGCTGATAACTTATCGATGCGTCATACAAGCCTTGCTCAATTCTTTTGCTCCTGTGTAAAGATGATACGGCTATCGACTACTGAATATCCCGCCTGTAACGGACTTTAAGACCTTACAGATAAGTTTGTTATGAATGGTCCTTATCAAGAACACAAAATGCTAACGAGATATATCAAACCGTTGTTAAGATATTAATTTTTATTATAATTAGAGGATACCACTATTTCTGGATAGTTGATACTTCAAATAAAACTGTAAAAGTTATATATAAGCTTGTTCACTGAATGATATGCTTATCTAGTTCTAGTAATAAAAAATCTAGACTAGTTTCCTGTGTATAAATGCATACAACTAATAAATCTTGTGTGCGTGCGTGCGTGTGTGTGGTAATTTCGAAGTCTTCCGAGTGGCATTTTCTTACAAAAACTAGTAGTGGTGGTCGTACAATGGGAATTGGGTATACAGCAGGCTTAAGTATTAGTTCAAATCTTTTAATAACGCACACCTGAGGTACATAAAATTTATAACCTCGAAAAGTCCCCCCCCCTCAAAACTCATAAGCCATCCTACAAAATCACTAAAAGAAAACCCCTACCTGCGGTAAAACCCTTAACGGGTGGGCACGTAGCAAAAACCTTCTGGCTTTATAAAGCCAGCCAGCACTTCGGTCGGTTGGTAATAACGAACAGCAGTTCCCATTTGAGAAAGATGTAAGTACTGGAAAATTCAAACCAATAACAAGGAATATCATAGAAACTGTTATCTGCACAAAAAAAAAAAAAAAAAAAAAAAAAAAAAAAAAAAAAACTCAGTTCACGTAAATTATGTGCTTTAACGAGATTTACAGTTTTGTAGTAATATTTTTGTTTAGGTTTACAGATATACAAAAGGCATTTAAACTGAAGAGGTCCTCAGAGGCTATTTCCAGTAAATTCAAAATGTGCATTTCATTTCTCACAAAAATATCTTAAACATATGACAATTTATTAAAAAACGTTAGATGGACAAATAGTTCTATTAAGGCAAGGCTACACTGAAAATTCCAAATTCTATAATAATAATAAACCTATCATTATGAAAATTTAGCCACATAATTAGAGTATCATTTTAAACGTGCATGTAAATTTTTATGTTGCTACATCCAATATTTCATTAATTATTTTTTGTGAAAATACTGTAAAAATTAAAAATGTTCTACGCGTCAAAAAGTTTGAGCTGTTAAGTTGAATCTTTGTTTTTTGGCTAGTACAGAGCAATTTTAAGAAACCCACATTCTTATTTTTTGGAATACTTTTGTAGCATTTGTTCTAAAATATTTTCCACGTGCTAGCTCTCACAATGTTGAAAATATTAACTTACTTTATTACTTAACACCTTATAATTTTCAAAACATGGGCATTAACAAAAAAGGGGAATGTGAAGTTTCTTATTTACATATTACGGACCTATCCTGTAAGTTTCACCAAGTTAAATGTAAAACTTTGACGCGTGAGGCATTTTGTATACTGAAAAGTGTTAGAAAAAATTTTCTCAGAAAATGAATTTTAAAGTCATGATTGTTACTTTTAACGACTGTTAAAGGTATTTTTAAATTGTAAGTGATGGCCTAAAATGGTGCAAATGATAAACATAGCATGCCGTCTATTACTACAAACCCTAAGCTACCAAAAATGCCAAAAAAAGAAAATTCCATGATTTTCAACATTTTCGGCGAATTTTCAGTGTAAACTTGCCTTAAAATGTGTACACAGTCCTTTGGTTGCAATGTAAATCAATATAAAGTACGGTCGAATTGTCCACAGACCGTACTGTACTTTCATTACAATTATAAAATAATCCCTTAAAGATTAAATTTATACTGCACTACATTGCTTGCTGGATCCCCTTGTGGTTGCTATGATTATGTATATTTATAAAATCAAACAAAAATACTTAAAAACAGTCACACTGACAAGGATTTCAAGTTTCAATTGGCTATACTTGCTTCCAAGAACTCAATTGCTTGGAACCAACATAGCATAGGAAAAGAAGGACTATGTTTTGAGACGTAATTAATGTAGAATAAACATGTGAACCACCAGACTAGAAGATACCCCATTTCGCAGGCTAGAAGAGAGAAATCTTAGTAAAGCAATGTAATAGATACTACTTGAAAGTTTTCCGCATGCCATGTTGTGCGTCACCAATACATAGGTAGGCGTGGCTACTGTTCGGCGTCAAACATGATAGGAATGACTAATACGCCGATAATAAAGTGATAAGCTGGCAACTGTCCTATCCCCTACCGTACATTCACTTACTACCGTATAAACATAACGGTGCTTTCTGGCTTCTGGAGGCCAAGCGGAGAGCTGTGTGTTTCTAACCGTCATAACAAGCAGGTCTTAGAGCCTGTATTAATATTTCCTACCATCGTCAGATAAACTATTGCATACTTATGTGTTCCCCTTTATTATCGACGCATTTTAAACACGTATTATATATATATTTGCTACATTAGTGATAATTTACTCCAAGCACAGCAACTTGGGATTTTTTTTTTAAATTACATTCATTTAAGGTCGCTTCAACTTCCTAGGTCATATCGTGACCATCTTAACAACAAAGTGTAATCAGTAACATTTATAAAGAATTACATAAAATACACCGGTTTACAATCAAACATATAAAATTAGACATTAATTACATTAATTATGAAAAACAATTTACATTAAATACAGATTACTAAAAAGAAGACAAGAACATACTCATAGATTAACAACAGTCTTTTGGAAGAAGAATTATCATTACTTTTACACCATTGTGTTGATTATGGATCACAATTGAATAGAGTATAGTTTACATATTTTTATACTAATTTCCAAATGTCAATATCCTTTAGGTAAGTAAAAAGCTTGTAGCGTAGTTTGAAGCTGTTTAGCGATGTGGAGAGGTCCTGTGGGATTCCATGTTTTCTGTTTTTTTCGTATATACTGCATTCTATGAGGTGATAGATAGTAAGGTCTTTATGGCATACATTACACATAGGCTGCGGCTATCCTGAGAGGAGATATGAATGAGTGAAGCTGGAGTGACCAATTCGTAGACGGATGAACATTACTTGTTCCTTTCTAGTGAGCTACTTGATTGGGTGGAGAGCCGTGGATCCCTTTCGTAATTTTCCTGAGTAGTTGATTCTATTCAGATTTTCACTTTTGTACTGGTATTTTGGAGACATAATTTATAAAATCTGAGTATGGAATTTGAACGTTCCTTAGTTGGCGTTATGATGTGGCATCTTTAGCAGCTTCGTCAACCCTTTCATTCCCTTTTATTCCTTGATGGGAAGGAATCCAAATGAAAACCACGTCTTTACCAGCGTCGGTGATGGTACTGATTAGTGTCTGTGTGTCCTGTATTAATTTGTTGTCTGTAGTATAGTTCTTCATGCTCTGCAAGGTATTCAATGAGTCAGAACATATTGCATAGCAGTTATGGTGAGCTGTCAGAATACAAGTGCTTGATAAATGGCGTATAGTTCAGAACTGTAGGTGGAATAATAGTACGGTATCAGTGTAAATAAACTGATAATTGGGGAAATTGTTGCACATTTCATAAAATAATGTTTGGTAACCATTTGCAGCGGTGAAATTTCTGGTGAAATGTTAGATCGGTGTAATCTCGCACCATTCAAACAATCGTTCAAGGCCTCCTGTAAACTTGAGATAGGTGATAGGTAGACGTGCAACACCATTCATTTGTTTCCTTCCATTTTTCCGGATTAAATAACTATTTTAGAATAAACACATTATCCGGAATTACGACATTAGTTCATTGCAATTCTTTCTAACGGCGAACGAGTGTTCTTTAATACAAGAATGATAATGTATTAAGCTTTTAAATTCCGAACTGTAGTATTCAAAAGAAAGGTACACAAGGGTTCCTCAATCTACAGATGCCCAACGGAAATAACAGTAAAATACAATGAAACGTAAGATAAAGCCACGAGAGAAAACTATGTTGCATAATAAATAACAATTATGCAATCACGAGGATGATATTTGGAATGAGTCACAGCATGGTGATAGTATATTATATATCAGAATCCATAAAAGTATGAAATAATATTTTGGAATAAATATTTTGGCTAAAAAAATAAACTGATTAGCATTTCCAGATATCTATTGCCAGTAAATGTACTTTCTAGGAAAGGTGACATTAAAGGACTAGATGACGTCCACATCATTCATTCCGATAATTGGCCGCCTAATTGACATAAATATGTTGATTTTATGGTGTCAATAACAAGGATTCTCACTATTCCATTAAATATGAATTGGGCCTCATGAGACCACACACAAATTTTTGTCACAGTCTCTTTATCCTAATTTATTATATATTGAAACCGTTTATGTTCGTTTCTATTTAATACGTGGAATGATCTACATAGGTATGAACATTTTTCATTTAACAGTTTTATTTGTTTAGATTATTAAACTGGGCAACTATCTTAAAAGTATTCCCTGTATGCCGAGCCTAGAATTGTGAGAAAGGATTATAACGAGGAATAAACGGAAGAAAAAACTACCTTGAAGTCATTTCATCTTACAAGTAACTTCTAACTTCAGAACAGTAAGGCTCCATCATGAGAAAGTGACCAAAGTTGGCCGACAAGTTCTGGAACTAAACAAAAGGTTCCCACGCAATGAAATGAACGGTGCAAGAGTTTCGTGACCATTTCTTCGCCTGACATCAACTCCAAAATGCCACGAGGAAAGGCACGAATTCTGCAAATAAATTTCGGCTAAGAGGAAGTGTTTCCAAAGCGTCTCGAAGAACACAAATCTAAGTGTCATTAATTTTGAAGGCAACTTAGTTTGCATTATTAGTAACCATTAATCTGAGAGAGAAACCAGAAAGAGAAAACGACACGGGACAATTCGATAAAAGGCACTGCATGAACAGGGCATTACTGAAAGCAAAACAATTTAAGTGGAAAGAATTTGCGAGCTAATAGCTGAACTTCGGGATCTTTGGCTATGTATTGGTTGGAAGTTTGCTAAAATATTTTATTGAGGAAATGTGTTAGTCCTTGTATTTTGTTTAGCAGCTTTTTGTTTATAATTATACCTATATAGTGGTGAAATCACTTTGTTCTCCGATTCACATAAGTGTGTAACATAAAAGATAGCCAACGTGCACAGAAGCGGTGAAAATTGTAGAATTATTGTCATTGAGAATCCCCCTCCCCCCCTCTCTCTCTCTCTTTCACACCATGATTTATTTTATGGAAATTTTTCTAACATCTGACACAGAGCTACAATACTGACAGAGCCCGCCTAGGTAACGTAGATGGTAGATCTGTACTCTAAAGATCTAAGAGAGAGAGAGAGAGATAGAGAGAGAGAGAGAGAGAGAGTGAGAGAGAGAGAGAGAGAGAGAGAGAGAGAGAATGGCGCACGTACCCTTGCACCATTGTGTGAAAAAGTCCCCCCCCCCTCCCTGTGAAAACATACATTAGAAAACATCTAAAAGTTTGCGTTAGGTGCAGTCTTTCAGACTCCTAGCATTCAATTTCACTAGTTTCATTAGATATTGTAAAATGGGATTCTCCACTACTTCTTCAAATACCTGTTGATACAGCAATATGTATGTGATTCAAACAAATCTTTAAACACGAACCCACTAAAATCGTAGCTTAGCTTGCAACTTCCATAAGCAGAGCTTTTTAAAATCTTAAATGCAAGCCTATATCGTTTCACGGAACTTAATTACATTTTGACCTATTACGCTTTAACATAACCCAGGTTGGGACAACACATATAGGACCAGGACCTACCAACCCGACTGCCGGCCACAAGTCCACATACACTAGAGGTGGGCGATCATTAAACCGATACGGGGAGGAGATGTGGTCAGCATCTCGGCATGCCCCAGCCGGAACGTTGAATTCTCCGTGATCATGGCCGCTTACCTAGCTTAAGCTCCTCACTTTCCTCACGATGCTGAGTGGGCATCGGCCCTATACCCGGGACTTAAAATCCGCACCCCAGGGGCGGGAACGATCCCGGATCGCTTTCCGTTGCAAGGAGCCAAGGCATGATGCCTTAGCCCACTACGCCACGGCTTTAAAACAATATAAAAATGACGCATTGCCAGCTATATTATTATCAACTCCTTACCTACAAATCTAAACCGCCTGAGCTGGAAATAAGTTTAGATACTTATGCTAGATAATGGATAAAAGCATAGGCTATGAAATTTATAACAATAAAAACCTATCCTATCTCCTTATTTCTAATCAGTTACACACTAAAGCACACAACGGTCCTCTGGTCAGCATTTACACACCTACAATAGACTCATCAATAATTAATAGGCATTTATTGATTTAAAAGTGCCTCCGCATATATTTAATTACTTACAAATATAAATGGTTTAGTGATCTGGGCAAGACTTTGGAAATAGTCGCATCTGTAACGGAATGGTCAACGTCCTGGCACCTGAACCAAGAGATCCTGAGCTCGTTTCGCAATTGCGGCGGGGAGTTTCTCTTTATATAGAATCCTTTTCCTTATCCTCCGAAGAATCTGCATACGAATGCGAGAATGAATATGAATAAGTTCAATATAAAGTAAAAACCAACGTTAAAGAAACCTACAGCTCAGAGTAAAATCATCAATAAGCTATTCCTTCATATGACCACAGAAGTTAAAGAGAACTAGAACTGCCCGCCTCGGTAGCGTGGTGGTAGCGCGTCTGCCTCACGTTCAAGAGGTCCCGAGTTCGAATCTCGACCAGGGTGAGTTACTTGGACAAGGTTTTTCCGGGGGTTTCCCTTATACTGAAAGACGAATGTCGGGTAACTCTAAGCTCTATGGACCCTGGGCTCATTTCAGCATCATTTCACCCATTCCATTCATCGTCCGATAAGACTTAACATTGGAGGACGTAAATCACAACAACAAAACTAGAACTAGAAAGAATAATATGACTATCACTGTGATCTGTCTGGTACTTAATTGAAATTAAGATTTTATTTAGGACGCTCTTAACTGCCGTGGTTCTCGGGGTACCAATCCATAATCGGCATGAAAGACCGTTTCATTTTGCTCAGAGGCCTCTTAATTAGGCTTGAGGTTCTTTCATACCCCGTAAATCTTCCCTTCCGAAGAAATTCAAGCTAAGGAAAGTAAAAGTCCATCGCCCTCCAGCGAGTTTGAACCCGCGGGCTTAGGAACCACAGACTAGCATCTAACGCCTAGATCACATATAAGGACTCTGGCACTTAATGTTACACATTACACATTGTGCATAAAATACCAGACTCCAAAAAACACGTTTATTTGTTTTATTACGCTTCAGTTTCTAATTTTAAAGTTCTATACAACTGTGCTGTGTTCAGGTATAGGTATATGCTTAATTGTATTTTACAATATCTAACAATCAACAATGAACTTACCTGTTCTTCTGAATGCCGTCTCAGTCTGATTCTCATGATTACTTCCGCAGTGGTAACGGCTATGAAGGAATCACGATATTGTACATCCTATAGAACTCCTGTTTTCTTAGCACTGGTAGCAAATGTAATCGTCACTTGTACAAAATGCGCATCAAAGCCACTACACCTTATCTCTTTGATAAAAGCTCAAGATATAAATCTGCACAAAGCACATTCTTAGGTTGATGTGTTTCTGGCTGCAGGCATTAATTCCGCCACGGCTTCGCTACATACATTATTCATGCAATACGCTCGCTACGTGAATTAGTCTTCAAAGCCCCAAGGACCATTCATTATTTACCTCACAAGTGAAGGGGAAGGATTTCTCGCGTAACAGAGAAAGGGTTAACTTAGTGTCAAAATTGTGCATAATCATAAATTGCGTTAAGTCCCGCTAAGATCGCTATATATGAGGACGAAGTAGCCAGTAAGGACATCGACACAAACATCGTTAAGCTGAAATGCTTAAAGAGATGCCAACTGCGTTCTATCAACAAAGATAATATAGAGAGGGAAAGGCTAAAAATAAATTATAAAAGATACTGTTCAGCAATTCCACAGAGAATTGAGAAACAGTCTTCTTATTCAAACATGTGTAATTTTTACAAGTGTACAACCATGAGGAATTTGTGTAGCGCTTAACGCCCGCTTTTACTACATACGGCACCGCAGGCGGTAACACTGACGATATATGAAATGAAGATGGAGCATCTTTGGTGGAATAAGATGACAGGGCAAACCAGAGATCCCGGAGAAAACCAGTCACAGCGCCGTGTTGTCCACCACAAATCTCACTTTGCGGTCGCTTGGGATCGAACACGGGCAGCCTTGGTGAGAGCCAAGCGGCCTAACCATCAGCAGCAAGTAACATAAAGATATTATATTTAAGTACCCGACTGATTAAATAATAAACGATAATAGCTCCCTTTTAAAACTACTATGCCATGCTACGACTGAAACTACAGTTTCTTGGTACAAAAGAACGGTGTGGCAGTTACAGTTGTGTAGTCACCTGCCTCTGGCATTTAATACTTATTATAAAGCAGAAATCGGTCTTTTGAAAAAGTGGAGCTCCTGCCATGTGTTCAGCAGATGGTATTATTTAAGTTAATCGATGGAAATGATTCATTTCTTAACACCAGCCGTATAGAGGCTAAGGTATTGGATTAATGGAGTCGACATGGAAAATTCAATGCCACGGCCGGGATTTGAACCACAGATCTACTAGTTTCCGTCCAGTCGCTCTAACCCATTGAGCTACCATGGCTCATTTGCCATGGTAAAATCAAATTGTGTTTCAAATAAAAGTCATCCATAGAAAAATATCCCTTCACTATTAAAATGTTCAGATTACTAAGATAAGTATAAGGAATCAAGATGAGGTTTGTTCCATAAAATAGCTACAATAGTCATATTTTATTTCTATTGATTTCAATTTTTTCTCAAAGTGTGCCTGTAAAGCACCAGTAGGATTCCTTCGTAAAGATATGCTTCTGTGGATGTAATAACTTGTTTTTCTCAGTAACGCGCGCGCGTGTGTCTGTGTAATTTACATCCTCCAACGTTAAATCATATCGGACGATGAATGAAATGGGTGATATGATGCTGAAATGAGTCCAGGGTCCTTAGAGCTTAGAGTTACCCGACATTTGTCTTTCAGGATAAGGGAAAACCCCGGAAAAATCTTATCCAGGTAACTCACCCTGACTGAGATTCGAAATCGGGACCTCTTGAACGTGAGGCAGACACGCTACCACCACGCTACCGAGGCGGGCAGGATGTGTTAATAGGTCTTCAAAAAGATTTGATGAAGCAGAAAAGACGTGATGATTTTATGCCTGGGTAAGGTTGTACTTTTATAAAAAATAACCTGGGAGATGGAAGTCAACTCAAATACGAGAGGAATGGAAGCGTTAGTAAAATGGTTCCTAGCAAAGCTTCCAGAATGTTTATGCATACTGACAGAAGATTGTCACTGCGGAAAGAAACCTTTTTAGACAGTGTATTTCAAAACCGAAGTTAACTTGCAATGGGAATTTTTAAGATTTAAGCCACGACTTTAGCATTTAATATTAGGATACATCCGGTAAAACATCTATTAGAAACCGAAATAAATCCGCTTCATTGTTTGAGAGAATTTATAGCAGTTTCAAGATAATATTATTTAATTTAAAAGCAGTTAGAAATCTTGTCGTCATACAAGTCCAACAAACTCACTGACAATATTCATTCATCCAGCTTTTGGTTGATGCGTCACACTAAAGAATGATTTCTTAAACCATGGAATCATTAGATCTCCTGATCCCTGCTATAAATTGCAGTACAGAGAGCAACAAACTGCATGATGCATTGTACAATCGTGCATAAGCACAATTTATATACATTCAAAAGGTTTGTATCAGTTAAATCTCGCTGTATGGTTAGCTTTGTTTCCTTCTCATCCCGTATATCACACTAACGCTATGGGATAAGTTCTTTAACCTCAACGCCCTTGAATGACTATAATAAATTGCTTAAAGAAGTTTATAAACAATTTCTTTCCTTCTTTAAAGCAAGGGATACAGGCATTTTCTTACTATTAAAGGACTTTAAATTGATGATGTTTACAGTTTATATTTTGTGGCGCACATCCAGCCGCACCAAAAGCCTCTAAGTTGAAAGCTATTGCTGCATCGTGTTTCAAAAACGGACTACGTTTCTCTCCATTAAATTTCTTTCACAAAACCCGGGACATGCAGATGCTTGTAAATAGATACGTGTGAAGAGTAATGAAAATAAAGCACAGAACATTAACTCACAAATAGGTTGCTCTTAGAGATCTCAAGCTCATGAGGATTTATGGAAACTGCAAAATACTTGGAAAGGTTTCACACGGCAACAACGTATATCACGCAAAGAGCGCTAAAAAACATTCTTTATTTCCTTTCCCTTCATCGTATATGCCGCTACAAAAACCCAATTCTGCTAGCTGTATAACGGATGCGATTGTTTCCCCTGAAAATACATCGCACATGTTCGCTTATCGCACGACGAAACTTCTTTACCACCGAACAGACCTGAAAGCTGATATTTCTTTCCTTCTCGCTAGTCTGATGTCTTGCTTTCTCAACTTATGTGATCTGTTAATTTTAGAATTTAACAATAGCTACTCGTGTCATAGGATGGGTATTGCTTTTTGAAATTTGTTATGCAGGATGAGGCGGTCTGGCCCTAGCGAACCACGTCGAGCTCTCTCTCCGTTGTGCTCAACGCCTCACAATTACGGATTGGTGGCGTGCGAGGTTAAGGATAGGGAGATTGTAACCGGTTCGAGGTGGCTTGTAGCTCCCGCGTGAGAACTCTCATCTGCACTTCAGGAGTGGGTGCGTCCTGACTGGTTGTGGGTTGAATGAAGATGACACCTCGAATCTGGTAGACACAAGTTTATTGTTGTCCTTAGACTCCTTTGCTCGACACCGTAAAGTCGTCGGTGTGGTTGCTGTGTTTAGCGTCACTGTATCCCACGTCAATATTGTGATGTGGAGGCAATAGCACTGCGTAGTCGAACTAGATATATTTATCGTCTTCCCTATACATTACTCTTTGTGCTAACTCTCACTGGAGCGACTGTTACATACGGCACTTTGTCTCGGTGCATGGCGCGAAAGTGTACTTGTTAGGCGGCGTCGAATACGCGTCCGTCTCACGCGCATCACCTACTTTCTGCAATTAATTTGAATTACCCCACTCTACCCCACTTGGAGTTTGAAAAATCACATGAACAAATATTGACTTTCCATTCGCTGGTACCTATCCCCACTTACGATCAGTGTTCAGAATTTCCAGTTTCGGACCTAATATCAGAGACGCTTTTTCTAACGGCCCGCATGCTAAAATTTATGCGAAAGCATGCTTTCTGAGCGTCGGTCAAAATCTTGAAGCCTGCTGTCAGAAGCACACATGGTATTTTGACAATGGGTTAGTTTGCGACTGAGTGGCACCAATATTGCCTTTAGGGCATAACAGACAATAGAGTAGGGTTGTTTGTTTACAGGGGTTGCAAAGGGAGTTTACTAACCTTCGCAGAGTGGCCTTGTCACTTGTCACTGTGGCCGTCTCTGGAATATATGCTACCATTATGACATATATCTATTCTGGTATACGTCATTTACTTATATTTATTCGTTTGTTTATGTTAATATCTTTCGATATCAAGTTATAAGTCGTCTCAGTGTTCCTAGCTGACAGGGGCTGCGTCAAGGAACAGCTAGAATTCCTGTTTTAGAAACTGGAGTTTTGCTTGCAAACGCCACTCGAACAAACTGCTGATCCTCATAGCATCAGTTTGTCAATTACCCAGAGAGAGAGTTGCCTGCCGCATCCATTTGAAGTATGGAGTCCTTAATTCATTTGCCATTTAATAGATACTTCATTTTCCTCACTTTTTCAACGTTGTTTAACACCACAAACTTCATATGATTGCACATTATCCTACGACATGTCACAAATGACGGAACTGAGACACTTGGCTCAAGGTTTGGCGGTAACTTTCGCAACTTACAAGCACCCGTTTTCTTAGCACCTTTGCGAAATTGTTCAAAACGTTTCAAAGCATTTTTCTAATCACTGGGAACATTGCGCTGCTAAACTGAATGTTAGTTATTTTTAACTGTTTCTGTTTGTACTGGATACGACTTCATAAGCTACAGAAGCTAACTGGTGAAGCAGGATCATATACACTTGGGGTTAAAATTCACTTTCTTTTATTTTTACATTTTATCATAATGTCATCCCTCTAGATTATAAATATCTAGTTAAAAGGTTCATTGGAGCATTATTTTATACCTAATTATATTAGTGGATATTAAGTTTTTGTCACGCCCCTTTTCGTAAACTTTCAGAAAATCGATAACATCTGTAATACTGAACAGATATTTCTGAACTAAGCCTTGTTTGTAACGGATCTTTCATGCTACCTGTTAGTACCACTGTAACTCCAATGATGCAGTTTTTCCTTTGTCTTTGGCTGTGTATGTGAACAGTTATTTGTTCTGAATAATATTTTGTACTAGTTAATGGTGAATATATATGGGTAGGCCAAAAACATTTGGAAAGAGAAAGTTTATAGGCAATCGTTTTACTGAACATAGAAAAGTAAATGTAGAAAATATAAATACAATAGACAATGAAACCACTCGTAAAATTGAGGTTAGTAGGCCCAGCTCACAAAATACATGTGCTAATCATGATAATGTGAAATGTGTAGTGTTTAACGCCCGCTTTTACTACATACGGCACCGTAGGCGGTGACACTGATGGTACATGAGATGAAGATGGAGCACCGGTGAAATGAGATGGCGGGGGAAAACGGAGGTCCCGGAGAAATCCCGCCCCAGCGCCGTGTTGTCCACCACAAATCTCACTTTGCGGTCGCCTGGGATCGAACCCGAGCCGCCTTGGTGAGAGCCAAGCGGTCTAACCACTGAGCCACGGCGCGGCTCTAATCATGAGAGTAGACATATACAGAAATTGATGAGCTGCGAGTCCTGAAAGCAGATAAAATGGTTGAACTGGCCAAGAAGGCAAGAAAAATGAAGAGGAACTTGGAAAAGCATAAGTGAGAATACCGAGGGTCAAGACTATGCAGCAGGAATGTTCTGACTCATGTGAGAAGTCAGTAATCAATATATAAACTTTAAAGCTGTTTTTCTCAGTTTCACAGTTTTTCAGCTTCCGGTACACTTTTTTTTAAAAACTAATCAACCAAAACATGAATTTTTATGTGTGTATTAAGCAGACTCATAACAATAAGAATAAGAAGGGATCTTTCTCAGAGATTCATAATTCTTGTTTTAAAAAATAAAATTTTCTGAAATTCAGTGGTTTTTTTACAAAACAAATATAACAAATAATCAGTAGGTACAACATTTTCAAATAATAATAGGTAATGTGCACCCAAAATCATGGAAATAGCATTGTGGAGACAGGCAGTACCTTCTCACCTTAAAAACAATGGCAGTGCTTCAAAATTATATAACCGGGAAACAATGTGTGCTTGTGGTCGGAGATCTGTCCACACATTATATCGTATATAACTGCTACATGCAGTATTTAAAGATAAGGATTGGGGCAAGTTAAGTATTTATCCACAAATGTGTTCTGAGCTAAAAGAGAGAATTTACCTATATCCATTCTAAATAAACATAACTGAATTTATTGAGTACAAAAACCTTGTTGAGTGATAGATGTCATGGAATGTAACTTTTAAAAATATGTTGTTTTCCCTACTCTTCTACACGTTCTTACAAAAGTTAATTATCCAGATAAACTTTCATTACCCATTTACATATTTTATTTATTTATTGAATGTGGACATTACAGGTTTCCCTAATTACAATGTTCACTATAAAGTCACTATATGAACAAATGTATCAAAAACAACACAAAATTAATTACAATAAATGATGACAAAACAAAAACAAGTTGGTGACATTGGTTCACATGTATAGTAAGTCAATCATTCTACTTTTGGTAATAAATAATCACAGGTTAAAGCAAAGTTTCTGATTTTCATACTAAATACATTAATGTTTAAGGGAAGTAATTTATTATCTAATGACTGCATTCTATGCATAGGTGAATATTTATATGAATCAGTATTACCTTCTGAGGAAGAAAAATATTACGAAATTTATTAGGTGCAACATTTGGAACGTAAAAACGTATTAATTGTCTTAGGTTAGGGTCATCAATCATATTATGAAGTAATTTGTAAAGGAAAATTTTGTTTTAGATACAAGGAAAATAAGGTGAAAGTAAAGTGTTTATAAAGTGAATCACTCCATAACGGCTATGAAATTCTATGTCCCTTGCATGACTACAGAAAAAAGAGGGAAAAAAGAATAGCGGCGTATCACTGAAAAAAAAAGCAATAACATTCCAAAATGCAAACTAGTCTGGGAAACGGTTAAGGCACAAAACAATTATTACAAAACCAATTATATCAAATCACCGAGAATGAAGATACCTTCACAGTCTATTCCAAGAAAATTTAAGATAAACATGTTTTTGTCATGCAAACATCTTAAGTATAAAGTAGTATACCGTTACTCATTTTTAGAAAATCAAAACCAAAGAAAACGTTTTCAACGAAAGTGTAGTTTGAGAGAGAGAGAGAGAGAGAGAGAGAGAGAGAGAGAGAGAGAGAGAGAGAGAGAGAGAGAGAGAGAGAGAGACACTTAAATATCATATTCGATCTTCAACCACTTTTTCTTTTTGAGTTATACTGTTCGTTGGTTCATAGACAGAAAGAAGGGCGCTCGCGTGAACCTTTTACAACAATTGCTTTTTCAACAATTGCAGGGAGCTTCAAAACATATTATTTCCGGTGAAATCTCTATTTCAAAATTTTGAGTGGAATCTCTAATTACAGGTAACTAGTAGAGGAAGTAAAAAGATATCAACTAGCCTGCAATTACAATGTTTTCTCTAAGTGGTTTACCAATCTGTCTTAGCCATATTTAGAATAATACTGGGGAGAGGTTGTATATGTTCTTCCTTAAAAAGGATTAAGACAAGGTCAGCCATAAGCGGGGGCTGATTGCAAAATTCAGCATTAATTGTTTAACCCTCGCGTGCCGTAGTGCTATAACAGTCTCGCGCCTGATATATATCACGCCAGGGTGTAATTCTGTAAAGCTCTAAGCAATATATGACACGGAGGTTTATGGTGCGGTAAATGGAAGCACGTTGCACCTAGCGTGTTGGTAAGGAACGAGGACCTCCATCACAGGAATAGTCTCTGTGTGCCTCTTTCCTTCAATGTTTAACGATGTTTGCAGAGTGGATTGTTTGACATCCTGTATTCGCTCTGTTGAACAATGTTTCTTAACTTGAAACTACCTCAGGTAATGGAAAGTGAAGGTCCTTGTTTGTGCAATTAAAATGCTTAAGCGCTTTAGATAACAATCCAATCCCCACCAATGACCCTATCACCACTACTGGCTCAATCTCTAAATGGCAAAGATTGTTTAAGGCAAGTTTCAAGAAAATATCAATCATTAGTATGTCGAAAATAATAACGAAAATCTCAGTTCCATTTAGTTGTAACGAAAAATATGGCCAAATTAATAAGCACTAATATTATAATAAATAATGTCGCATGAGGAATACTTGGGAACACATCAACTTTTATAATGCTATTATGTAATGCTCGTCCTGCGCCGTGGCGTAGTGGGCGTAGCGGGGGTGCGGATTTTAAGTCCCGCGTATAGGACCGGTGCCCACTCATCATCGTGAGGAAATTGAGGAGCTTAAGATAGATAAGCGGACCTGGTCAAGAAGCCAACTTTCTGGCAAGGGGTGCCGAGATGCTGACCACATCTCCTCCCCATATCGGTTGGATGATCGCCCACCTCTACGTTGCGTATGTAGGCGTGAGGCCGGCAGTCGGGTTGGCAGGCCTTGGCCCTATTTGGGCTGTCGCGCCTTGGGAAAAAAGTATGTAATGCTCACCTCCTATGATTTTACTCTTTGTGCATAATCTTAAATCCTTAACTCTGCTAATATATGAGGACTCAACAACGTAATACGAGATTTCACATGATTTTAGCTTATGACATCAATTTCCTGTTTACTCAGGTCAACCAAGTGCAGGTGGCCAGATGTGGACTTTGCTGACTTGGTAGCCTGAGTCAACCGGACTTCTGTCAGACAAAATGTCCCAAGACTAATGAGAATGCTGAAGTTTGTTTGGGAAACGTTTACGTAGCTTCTTTGGCGTCTGATTGTGGATTTGGCACTAGGACACCATGTTGGAACAACAGCATATTTTGAGTCGCGGGTCACTTTAGTTTGGGTTGTTCCGGAGGTCACACGGAGTACATCAGAGTCGTCATGCCGCTCTTCAATGGTGGCTTCTCTACACGTCGCATCCTCAACCAAACACGGCTTCATCTCCAAGGTAAGACCAGATGGGTCTTTAGTATAATTATGTAATTATTGTCATTATTATACCCTTAAGTTTCTTCAAGATCTCTGGTTTACTCTGTACTTAAACACAGAAACTAGAATATAGTAAATTGACATATTATAGAACTTGGTGTTGTCTCTACTTATCCCAATCTTGGTCTTACTTTGTTCTACCATTTAGCTCTACCATCTGACTCTCTTATTCTTTCAGTTACATCCATAGTTACTGAATAGAGAGCAAACCATTTAAGTACACTTCTTATTAAGAATAACTAAACACTATAGTAACACAACCTCACTATTTACTTATCTTATTCACAATCCTTGGGACCGGTTTCAAAGCAACATCTGCTTCATTTTCAACCTGTCAGCTTGGCAGTGACAGGTGAAATAGTGAAGTTGGGTTACTAGAGGGCTTAGCTATTCTTTATATTTAGTTTACTTCACTCTCAGCAACTTCAGTTTTTTTACATAAGTACACTTCTATTTGTAACAATAGAATGAATATATAATATGCACAATTAATACTTCATTGCGAAATGCAATGTAAAGCTGAAGAAAACTGTGTGATGTACACTGTAATGCAACTAGGATGATGGGTCCTGCAAGTCTCTTTCCAAACATAAATGTTAAGGAAACAAGTATGTACCATATCTACTAGGTAGTCCTGAATTAAAGACGACTCTGTGGAGATATGCTCTTGCACAAATAGCAGAGGGGACAGGAGGTTTAAATATACTGCTTTAAGGAGCAAAATAAAATAAAAACGGCCGTGACTGTTTTGCTATTACCGTGAATAAAGTTATAAAACAGATGCTTCTAAGCATTAAAGCCCGGACGAACGGAAATAAATTGAACCGTTAACTGGAGTTACGGCAGCGACGTCGCATCCTTCGTACACTTTTGAAATTGAGTTGTTTTCATTTATGATCGCTCTTTAACTGCTTTGGTTCTCAGCGTCCCATCCTATACTGGGCGTGAAAGGCACTCTAAATTTGCTCAGAGGCCTCTTTATCAGGCTTGAGATTCCTCGCGCCGCAAATCTAGACAGGGGACCAGCGGCTTTACTCCATTCCGAAGGAAGCCATGCTAAGGACTTTTACGCCCGAAGAAATCCACCCCCTCAATGTTGACATTTTCAGCTACACTTGCCAGACAGGCCGCGCCGTGGCTCAGTGGTTAGACCACTTGGCTCTCACCAAGGCGGCCCGGGTTCGATCCCAGGCGACCGCAAAGTGAGATTTGTGGTGGACAACACGGTGCTGGGGCGAGTTTTCTCCGGGACCTCCGGTTTCCCCCGCCATCTCATTCCACCAGTGCTCCATCTTCATCTCATGTATCATAAGTGTCACCGCCTGCGGTGCCGTATGTAGTAAAAGCGGGCGTTAAACACTACACATTTAAACACTACACACCTGCCAGACATTTCTAATTACCAGTCGTGATCCTTGGCGCTGTTGTTTACATTGTTTGTACTAGATAGTGCAAGCTTGAGTGTAAATAGCTTATGTCAACTTCTAAAGATATGGCTATCAGCTACATTTCATCGTAAGGTCGTAAAAATTTACAATTAAATGAATTGAAATTGAGATTTTTATTTATGGATGCTCTTTAATTGCTGAGGTTTTCAGCGTCCCAATCTATACTGGCCGTGATAGACTGCTTAATTTTGTTCAGAGGCCTATTAACCAGGTTTGAGGTTTTTTTACGTGCCGTAAATCTACGATTACGTGCTGTAATCACCGGCTTCACTTTCCTTCCGAAGGAAGCCACTGTAAGGACTTTCACAAACCTGCCCCCACAAAAAAAAAAAAAAAAAAAAATCCACGCGTTGAAATGCTATTCCTCTTTTCAATCCAGGTTATTTATAACATTTTTAGTTTGTCTTCTGCACAGCTCGTTTCCTCAGAAAAATTGAGCAATTTCATTACTGTACACGGGGATTTTGTCCTGCGCCGTGGCGCAGTGGGCTAGCACGTTGCGCTTTGGTTCCCTGCCACGGATTTCGCCCGGGATCGATCCCACCCCTGTGGGATGCGCATTTTAAATCAAGGGTATAGGACCGCTGCCCCTCAGCATCCTGAGGAGATTGAGGAGCTACGCTAGATGGGAACCCTGGTCGAGAAAGCCAACATTCCAACTGGGGTTGCCCTGATATCTCCCCGTATCAGTAGGATGATCACCCACCTCTGCCTTGTGCTTGTGGGTGTGAGGCCGGCAGCTGGATTGGCAGGCTCTGACTCGTTTGCGGACTGTCACGCCATGGGTTTACACAGGGTTTCTGGACGAAGTACGCGCTGAACTTTTAAATATGCAAATTACACTGCTTCAAGTTGCAACTCTATTATAGTCGAGCTGCTTGAACGGTTACCCTGGCTTTATCTTTGATAACAGAAACCTCTCAGATAACGCACTGATTTATCTTGTAAGAGTGAGAGGGGAACTGCAGCGCTTCCCGGACCTGTGCTAAGCAACAATGAACGTATCACTTCAGCCAATGAAATTCGCAGGAATCACAAATGACATAGAGATGTTCACTCCACGTGGAGTAATCAGTGTGTTATCTAAGAGGTATCTATTACCAAAGATAAAGCCAGGGTAACCGTTCGAGCAGCGCAACAATACTAAAGCTAATAATGTCAAACAACAAAGCATACAAATTAACTTCAAATTATACAAATTTTATTTTACTGATCCATCCGCTTGTTTACGTCACGGAGATCGTTATAATTTATTTTCATAATAGAAGTATGTTTTTCTATCTCCTGACCATTGATGAAAATAAATGTTGGCTGAAACAGTTTCAATGCATATTCTGTAGCAACTTACAAGGGGGTATTATGGCTGATAATAGTTTTAAATATTTTCCAGCCTTTGTGTTACAAGAATAATTTTTGCTTCACTTCAGAAGAAATTAAACAACTGCCTACTTAAATCGTACTTGATTTCGCTTTAAATACTGGAACATTCAAATGAGATTGCTTAATCTGAACAATTATACAAAATGAAGATACAAATTACTGAGTGATGGAAATACGTTGGATTTTGGGTTTGCATTACTGAATTAGTACACACCCTTGTACGATCTACCAAGTCGGCTACCGTGTGTGTATTTGAATTAACAATGTTCTAACATATAGCACACCAACATCTTCCACACTGAGAAGCAGCTTTGCTTGAGATTTGTTGAGTACTTTACTGAAAACGTGTTATTGTGGTTACTCGTTTGCCAAGGAGATTGATTACGTGTTAAGCAAACGTGTTTAAGAGTCCTCAAACATCCCGGGGCCTTGTCATCACCGTCGAGCATCTTATCTCACGAGCTTTACTACAGCTGCTTCTTTGTGAAATCCTCTTATTGTGGTGTTAACACAATATTCGTGATTTCTCTTTACAAACTGTCGTCACGAGGGAGAAGACCCTTTGTTTTCCTATGCAGCTACATTCCTTTGTGACGTAAACTTAAATACTAAGCTTCTTAAAGCATTCAGTTATATAAAGAGGTATGCGTCTTTAACGTAGGTATTTAGCCCTAAATTCCCGGTAACTTATAATATGGCAACTACTTATGAAAGTTGTATTCAAGGATTTATAACTTTATCTGAAGAATAATGGACGAAGTTCTATACGAGCGGAAGAAGTAAGAAATAAAATAAAATGAACGTATCAGTACTACATGGCAAAGCGAGAAAGTGTATCGGGAAAAATTCGCAACACAGAGATGTTTGCCTCAGCTTATCGCACATATACGGCGAGTCCAGTGTACTGATTGCCCAGGACAAGAAGGCAAGCAGGAGGAATGTGTAACGCAATCGCTTTTGCTGTCTCCTCGTGGTGTATGCTCGCCTTCCGAGAATGACAAGGATGGAAGGCTCGTTTAAAATACACAAATGTCACATAGCTCACCTATACATAATAGCTATCGTTGCAGCAAACAATAGATCTGGCAGCATGAATGTCTCATATGCACTCTCACTCATTTCCTAGTAAACAGATCTGCTACCGGAGCACATCAACAGTTCAAGCTCCTCTGCTCTTCATACCCCTCTAGCCTTCTTGTCATGGGCATACAGTATGTATACTCTGTTCAGATGTAACCCCCGTAGGGGAGGGGATCCGTCTCCTTCAGCTGACGTGGTGCGGGCACTGCGGACCCCTAGCTATCGTGGTACTTCTGACGTTACTAGAGGAACCTCGGGCTGAACATTCGAGCCCCTCCCTGATAGGGAGTTGTTCGGATTGGGTTGGACTCGAGGGGGCAGTGGTTCCCGATACCCGTGTGAGATCGGGTACGTCTCCGGACGGGGTTGAGGGAAGCCATTATATTCCCGCGTACTACTCTGCATAGCTAGTAGAAGGTGTGCTAGATTACCAGCCGGCCCCACCGAGGTCATATCGGTAGCCTTCCCATTTTGGAGTTGGCACGCGTAAGTGGCGTATTCACTTCCATCCCGTCTTGAGTCCACAAGACCAGATGTGGGGGCTTGTTAGTCTCTTGGTCTTGCCCTATGGAAAGCCCCACGGAGGCGCCGGGCGCCCTTTTGGGGCAGCTCGGTAACTCCCTGGTCGAAGGAGGCCTGGGTCCTTGGTACTACGGGTCCAGGACTAATGGGAGTAGAACCTCTGGCAATAACTGTTCAGATGTAATTGTGCCTTCTGGACAGCAATGTGTAATGCATCGGCAGGCGCGAGAAAACATATAATATAGACACCCGCAGCTTCCAATCACTCTATTCGTGTTTCGTAACTTACTAATACTTCACTCTTCTAATCGACCATATAAGAAGACCCGATAAGAGAGGACCACAGCGCTGGTCACCTGAAAGTCGATACACCTCAACGCTCTGTCGAGTAATACGTTGGAAGGACGTGCTGAAATTTGTAGGGACATAGAAGCTTAGTGTAGGTATGGTGGAATATACGATGTGTTATGTCTTACATAAGTGTTTTAAATTTACAAATATAAGTAAATATATAAAAATAGCCCATCCCTAAGCGCATCAACCATTTCAGGACCAAGGCCCACCACCCGGCCGCTACGTACTCCGCCTCTATCTACCAAAGGCACCATGAGTGGAGTGCAGAACTAAGAATGGGACATGGTCAGTCTGGTGTGTGGGACCTAACAGACACACATACTCACACAAACAACACACGCGGAGCTTTTTCTAAAAATATTTTTTTAAAACAAAACCGTTGCAAAATGTATAATTCTAGAGAAATCTCAGTATTAATTTTTGAGTGCAATGCAATGCCATTTCTGGCTACTATGTATATGAAAGAGAAAGGAAACAGAACTATCCCAGAAACTAATGCAACTATTAAAGGCTCTAAGTCAACCAATTTCAAACCACATGCTGGAATACAGAATCAGTGTACCTACAGCTTCATTTACTTAATATGTAAAGGAAGTGCTGCACTCTATGAACAAGCTGATACCGATATTTCACCATAAATGTATATTTTGAGGTACCTCGGATCCCCAAAAAAACATTTTCTGAAAATGTGTCCCATACGTTTTAAGGATACAATTTGAAATTTCCCAAGAATCCGCCATACCAAAATATTATTTATATGCAAAAAGGATCGTGTTTCATGCGTGTTAAATGTTTTAAAATTTGTATATAGGATTACAACAAAGGTTTAGCAAACTCAGTAAATGAAACTTGCTGAAAATTATAAGCAGGTAAATTATATTCAAAAAAATTCTTTATTTAGCCTTGTGCCTTCAACAATTTTAATATGATTCTGAAACAAACACAATCACATAATTGAATGTTAATATTTTATATAAAGAAAGGAGCTCTACAGCTTCTTCTTGAGAACAAAATAAAATTTAGGCTGTTCTTACTCAAAGATGACAAAGTGGTCCACTTCGACCCAAAGGAAACATGAGAAGCTACAAACAGCGAGGAGAGTGCGCACAATATATTCAACTCCAAGTGAGGGTTCTTGGTGTTATGATACGAGTCTGGTAAGACAGTTTGGTCCCGAGAAAACCACAAACCATCCTCATGTTGGGCGGAGAGTAATGTACCCGCTAATGCAATTTCCTTGCCTTCTTGCTACTAAACTTGAAGTGAACAACCGCAAAGCCGCAATGTTACAACTAAAAGAATGCGTGTCCGCAGAGAAGATTCCCGTGTAAATGTAGCTCATCTCATCCAGTAAGCAACTTCTTGCCTGGTTTCTTTCTTATTACGTGCACTAAAGTCTCGTTATTCTCATTTTAGTACTTTCAAGTAAACGCTGGCATAAAGAAAACTACGTAGAACAAATTTCGGTCAAACTATTTTAACCGTCTTCAAAAATCAGCTCAAATGGACGTGATTCTTGAAGCATGTTAAAATTTTTATGTATGAGTTAAGCATTCACTATTGCTGTGGTAGGCTTTTCAAATCCCAAAACAATAAACATTTTCAAATTTACCGAAAATATCTCGAATCCAAGAATGTTGATATTATAGAGCTACAAAACTTGACAGCAGTTTTGCGCAGCCCGTAAAAGATGATAGCAAAATGGCCGAAGTCTTCCAACTCCACTTCAGTTAATTTTGCTTATAACCGGCATCAGCATAAGGAGCAAACCTTGAATGACACGCACATGGTATTTTGGCATTTAAAAAGTTATTACTTAATTTATTCTTTGCCCTTTCACTATTACCTTAAAACAGGCATTTGCAAAAGAATCCACAATACGCTTGATTCTAATTACTGAATTGCGAATAATTTAATAATAATAATAATAATAATAATAATAATAATAATAATAATAATAATAATAATAATAATAATAATAATAATAATAATAATAATAATAATAATAATAATAATAATAATAATAATAATAATAATAATAATGACGACGACTGAGATCACGGGTGAAGAAGAACTAACAGAAGAAAATGATCACGATGATAATATCCGTGGTGACTTAAAATGTTTGGAGAAACTTTCTTTTGTGCGACGCGAGGATATTTCCTAAGTCCAAAGGTGCACGTATATGTATGCGCAAGCAGACGACCAGCAGGTTCTCGCGTTGCAGCCAACGTGAGAAAGATATGTAAAACTTGTAACCAACCTCTGCAAAAATGCCCCAGACATAGGTGACGCAGTCCATGTGCACAGGAACATGGTTTGAACAGGCTAAGTTATTCCCCGGTCAAATTTTGTTACTCATACAGTGCTTTGCACATAAACAAATACTACGGCACGACGATAATGGAGTGCTCCGTAGGAAATACATGTATGGGCTCACGGACTGTATCGGACTGGTTCGGCTACATGATAATGATGTCAATGGAGAAAATTGGCGGTCCCACCACGTCGTTTAAATCGACGAATGCAAAATAGGACGACGCAAGTTTCATCGTGGGCGCGTCATAGAGGGCAACTGGATCCTGGGAATGATCGGCGTGGAAACGAATGACGTGCGGATGACGATATGCCCCAACAACAGAAGGGGTGTATTTTGCATTCGTCGATTTGAACGACGTGACCGGGACCGCCAAATTTCCCCCTTACAGTATACTTGGTGTCATTTGACATCATGAACACTTCGCGGCAGTAGCCGAACCAGTCCGATACAGTCCGTGAGCTCATACATGTGTTTCCTACGGAGCACTCCATTATCGTCGTGTTGTGTGATTGTTTATGTGCAAAGCAGTGGATGAGTAACAAAATTTGATCGGGCGATAACTTAGCCTGCTCAAATCATGTTAGTGTTAGGTTAGCTATATGGTGCAATTTAGGTATCTCTTTGTGTTAGTCTGCTTGATAGTGTAATTTAGGGACAAGTAAGACTTTTGGCAGCATTGCGTTCAGTGGAGAAACAAGGATAGTTTGGCTGCACTGAATTCTTCAATATGGCTACATTACTAACGTTAAAAGAATGACATATAACACGAAATTATACTAGAAAGTAAAGAAATTATATTAAAAATCATGGTTGAATATAAAAATATCAATAAGTGTGAAGGAATTAGAAAAAAATTGCCGCGTCGAATATTAGAAAGAAGAGCCAAATGTTCTTGGTGTTTGATGCTCTGTCGTTTACGAGACATTAGATGCATCGTATTAGACATTTTGCAGAGGCTTCTCCAAGTTACCCTAAGGCCTAAGGCCTGCGTGTGCATTCCCATTCCGATGTAAGAAAACCTAACAACGCAATACACATTCTAAATGGCATTATTAGCGAGAAGCATTATTGTAAAATCATAAAGCAAGAAAGACATTGTGGGTGGCACAGCCGGCGGCTTCTGGAATGGTGCCATGTTGGATCTTAGAGATCTTTTGCTGCATATACCATAGTCGAGAATGGTCACTCTTCGGGTTTCCTCCTCAATCCTGCCTGCCTGGGGCCATGTTGGGAACAGCAACGACCCACTTTGACCCACGTGTTCCAATTACTGACTACTGCTAACTTCTGTCCATTCATACAGAACTAATAATCATTACGATTCATTTGAGTGCAGTAGAGCCTTTAATTTTTAAAAGGCTCCTTTTCGGTTATGCGGGAATGTAGCAGCCTGAACAAAATTTATATGAAAGCTTAATGAAATGGCAATGAAATGCTCCGATTTTAGCTTCCAATTTATGCTTCGCTGAAGAGAATCACAACAGGGAGCGTTGAGTACGTAAACAACATCGGGGGAAAAATGTACTTTGAATAAGGCGGTTGATAAATTGATCTGCTCTGTTTGTACTTCGGCTAATAACCTCAACCACAAAAACAAAGGTCTCAGTACGTCTATGTAAATAAGAGAACAAATATTTTTCGTTCACAAAGTTCCCACAAACTCATAACAAGTTGAATGGCTTTCCCTTTTTGTTCTATACGCACAGGGGTCATTAATCTATCCATCTGACTGGTCCTGTGGATTTATAGAAAAGTCAGGAAGCTCTTATTTAAATTTCAGGAAAAATAACATTTAGTTCACTATCATAAGATAAAAAAGATTTCACTTAAAGTCAGGGCTTTCTTCTCTCTTATGACTAATGAATTGACCTTCGGAAGGAAGAGACAGGTAGGTTGAGAAGGCTGCTTCCGAAAGGCGGTGAACACAGACGTAGATCTTGAAGTTTCTAAACAGCAGATCCCAGTGTGGGCTCCATAAAGAATGGCCCAAAAGAGCAGGAATCAGTTTCATAAATTGTGAAGTCTGACGTCACAATTCGCATGTTAACAGCTGTCCCTTGACACTTCGCGCTAAGGCTTTGATAAGGCACATCTAATACTGCACTAGTAACCACGAAAAATTAGGTTAAAATCGAGGAACCAACGCGAGATCAAGAACAAATGTGAGCTATAAGCGATGCCACCTGAAAAAACAAGCTTAGATCGTTTACGATAGAGAAAAATTAACACAAAAAAAGTTATTTTGTTTCCTCTCGTTCCCGAAATCGCAGGTTTAAACCCACTGGAGGGTGGTGGATTATTTTCTGGCGTAAAAATCCTTAGTACGATTTCTTCAAAGGAAAGTACAGCCGGGGTCTAGTGTCGTAGATCTGCGGCACGTAAAAGAATCTCAAGCTTGACAGAGAGTCCTCTGAGCAAAATTAAACGGCCTTTCACGCCCTGTATGGGATACATTGAGAAGCACAGCGGTTAAAAGCGTTCATAAATAAAAACTCCATTTCAATTCCATTAGAAAAATTAATTTAAGCAGCATTCAAATACTTACGGGATAACATGTTTGGCATTCTAATTCCGGAACAAATAAATACGATTATTTCAGCCAGGAATGTAACAACCTGCTGTGTTCATGCGGCTACCTTTTATCTAAAATCTACAACCAGAAGTGTTCATCATAAGCAGGCAAAGGTATTTATAAGCATAGCAAGGACAGAATGAAATAGGCCTGAACTGTAGGCAAAATACGAGTCAGTTGGAGAATTTAATGTCATATCGGCACGTTGGCCATAGCAGCTCAATGGTTAGAGCGACTGGAAGGAGACCAGAAGATCCGTGGTTCAAATCCCGGCTACGGCATTGAATTTTTCAGTGTGACTCTACGTTTCCACAATGATTCGAGTGTAAGTAACTTGAAATAAACTGCTTAATAATTCCTAAAGCTGAACATCACTAACGCCATTAATGACTGCCAGCTTATCAAGGGAGTTGGAAATAATTTTCCCTCTACAGCAAGTTAATCGACATAGTCGTTTGTAGATGCATCATTTCGTTACACATTTCGTTGTATATATAAAGTCAACATAAGAAACTGCAGTAACGCCAAAGGTTTAAAAGCGAGTTATTTTAATTCATTGCCTTAAAATGCCTATTCTATCCATGACATTGTCATAAACAATTGAATAGTAGTAGCTCCAACTCAGAAAGCGACAAAGTAGTGTTGGTGGGGCCTTACTGAGCAATAGCGTTGGACAGTTTACCATGGTAACCACACGAAATATGTCCCTCCAGCAACTGTCACAAATTCTTTCTTGTTTAAAATAAATGCAAGGGCGTAAGCAGCGGATAAAACTTTCTTATAACCATTTGTATTCCGATCTATTTAATACGATCTACAATTAGTCTTAAATCCTTACATAATATACCCGATACTCCTGAGAGTAAATCTAAAACGATTATACGATACCGTATCCAATGTACGAGGTACGTTCAAGTTATAAAACCTATTTTTTTTTTAAACACACGTGGGCTCTTTGTGAATGCATGCCAGAGATGACAGCACTGTACAGTGCATAGAATTCTAGTGGTAACGACGAGAGTTAGGACTGTTTTTGATACTTAAAATGGCGGCGCTTTCATTGCAAGAACAGCGTGTAATCATTCGTTTTCTCTGTTTTCGTGGCGTGACACCTATTAAAATTCATCACCAGTTGAGTGAGGCATGTGGTGATAGTACCATGGATGTGTCTAATGTGCATTCCTGGATGCGACAGTTCAATGAAGGCAGAACATTGTGTGACAAGCCAAGACAGTTGCAGACATCACCTCCAAAACTGGCATTTCCATAGGATCTGTGCACGCAATCCTGCATGAAGATCGAAAATACTCAATCGGCGATCCTCCAAAACAACGTTCTCCACCCGCTGGATCATGTCGTCAGACCGGCTGGTGCGAGTCAGTGTCTTGGTTTTTTGTCACACGATGTTCTGTCTTCCTGTCCTCATTGAACTGTCGCACCCAGGAACGCACATTAGACACATCCATGGTACCATCACCACATGCCTCACTCAACTGGCGATGAGTTTCAATAGGTGTCACTACACGAAAATGGAGAAAACGAATGATTACACGCTGTTCTTGCAATGACAACGTCGCCATTTTAAGTATAAAAAACAACCCTAACTCTCGTGGCTGCCACTAGAGTTCTATGCACTGTACAGTGATGCCATCTCTGTCACGCATTCACAAAAGGTCCAGTGTATTTAAAATTAAAATTAGAAGTTCCTTTCTGGTCCTAGTCCTGAAAAAAAAATAGGTGTTATAACTTGAACGCACCTCGCCAGAGAACCTATACACAATTGTTCCGACAGAATTTGGCTAACCATACCATGAAGTTCATAAGCAGAGTTATGAATAAAAATATTCGTTCTAAGAAGCAACAAGTAATACATTCACAATATCCTTTCCTGGAGAACTCGAAATACAAAAACATCCCTGTTTGCATCAGTTTCCTGTAAGAGGAAGAACTGCACATTTGCAAAACTATCAATCACTTGTATTGATTATCGGTTTCGCGTCCATTAGCGTGATCCGACAGTACAGAAGCCTGTAGCGATAAATCAACACATCGCACCTAATGTGCATGCACAGGTGTTTTCAAAAACGTTTGAAAGCGTTGGCCCTTTCATAAAGTGTCGTAAATATATCACCAACAGATCAGATTTCTATTTTTTCTCGGCGTTAACGCGGAGGCAATGCACGTGTACATTCGTTTTTATGAACTCCCCCTTCCAAATGGCTCAGCGTTCGCGTTATTTTCATGTTTGTTTCCAATTTCTAGCATACAGATCGTAGTCCCTTACGCCCATAACATTGGTGAGGAAAAAGGGTTGGGTGGCATAAACACAAGTATCGCGCCGATGCACATTGTCCAAATAATTAAAAGAGTAAACAGCAACGTATATAGCAATAAACCGTATAATGAAACAAGTCTAAAATTCCAACGCAAATAAAACGCGTGAAAAACGGTGTACAATAAAAGCTCGTAGATGTAAACAGAATTAAATGGAATGAGGGAACACTAGAGGGAAATGTCGTGCGACTGAAAAAATGAACTTTTCTAATATTCATTATGCACTCCTCATTTATCTACAACACAACAGCAGTACAAATTCACATAAATGATTTTGTTTGCTGCTAATTTCACGTCAAAAATTCGTTTTCAAGAGGATTTGTGAGTAGCATTACTATCAACCACATCGGTTGCTATTTACTGGTATTTTAATTTTATCAACCAGTTACCTATGGTGCGTGGTGGTAGCGTGTCTGTCTCACGCTCAAGAGATCCCGAGTTCGAATCTCCGTCAGTGTGTTATCTGTATACGTTTATCCCGGGGTTTTCCCTAATCCTGAACGACGAATGTCGGGTAACTCTAAACTCTGTGGACCCGGGACTCAATTGATCATCTTTTCATCCCTTCCATGCATCGTCCAATATGACCACGTTGGAGGACGTAAATAAAAAAAAGTTACCTGTGGTAAAGGGAGCACTGTATTTCTTTAAAAAAAAAAAACGATATAGCAATTTCAGCGAATACAGTTTTGAGGCACATTGGGAAAAACAATTTTAGAAAAATGTAGGTGAACAGCATAACTCATGAAAGAACAGTGAAATAGCAAATTGTGTATCTTCAGCATCTTCTAAGGACACAACAATATTTGAAAGAAAATCCCCCACTCCAAATTACCTTACTCAAGAGTTATTTTATTATTTATTTTCTCAAAGTTAACTAACAGTTTCGATTAAGAAACGATATATTTAAAATAGTTTATGCATATTTAATTCTGTTTGTAGTCTTCTACCTTTAGAGTAAATTTTTTATATTTCTCCATAACTGATAAACCATAACAGATAGATGGACACTAATGTAAAATGCAATCCTATTAAAACAATTTAAGTTAAATTTATTTTTGTAGCATTTACTACTGGTTTGGGCCTTCCAGTACTTTATTACATATTTTTTGTAGCACTGTGTACATTTCATTGAGTATTAGAAAATACTCGATGAAATACTCTAGCTTGGCAATAGGTCATAATAGACGCATACTAAGGATTTAATAGTTTTTTATTTTACGCTCTGGCATGCTTCTTGATGTCTAATAATAAAAAGGAATTGAAAATACATAGTTCAGACTTAATTATTTACGTGTAGAGCCAGACTGAAAAATTCAATGCCATACCCGGAATTCGAACCATGGATATCCTGGTCTCCGTCCAGCCATAGTACTATGTTGGCCATTGTAGCTCAAATGGTTATCAAATCCCGGCTATGGCATTGAATTTTTCAGTCTGGCTCTACACTTTCATAGTGCGTCCTATACACGGCTAATGTGAAATAATTAATTTCCATTTATTATTTGCGTTTGTAATTTATATATATATATATATATATATATATATATATATATATATATAATTTACGTTCTCCAACGTTAAGTCATATCGGACGATGAATGGAATGAATGAAATGATGCTCAAATGAGCCCAGTGTCCATGGAGCTTATAGTTACCCGACACTCGTGTCAGGATAAGGGAAACCCCCGGAAAAACCTTATCCAGGTAGCTCACCCTGACCGAGATTCGAACTCGGGACCTCTTGAACGTGAGGCAGACATGCTACCATCTACACTACTGAGGCTGGTACTTGCATTTGTAATTAAAGAAATTCTCTTTATGTTTTAAAGTGTATTCTTGTATTTGCATTACGCCCGAATGTTCTTCTTAAAGATGTCTATGACGAATTAACTGAATATACTAAATTCGCTGCCAATATCCTATACACATATCGTATACATGTAACTTAGAAACCATACGTGACAAATTACTGCACTATATACAATTTATGTCCATGAAGTTTCGGCCGTTACCGAAATATTGGTTTAACTTCCTCGGAGGAAGCGTGTTTGGAAATATGACATTCCTTTCCTCCTCCCTCCCCCCATCGCTGCTCGTGGACTTCAGAGAAAAACTGAGTTGCGATATAAACAGTTATGTTGTCCTTGTAGTCAAGTAGAAATTCACAATTTAAACCATGTCTCAGACATTAGTATTTAGTGCGCTCACTTTGTATAGAAATCGTGTCATATAGAATACCTTTGAGGTGCCAAATATATAGAAATCCGTGAGCTGTAAAAGTTTTAAAATTGTTTTGTGCTCTTTAATTATATTATACGCATACTAAAACGTGTTTACGGAACACGGTTCATGGCTTTTGTGCCCGCCTCGATACCGTAGATGGTAGCGTGTCTGCCTCACGTTCAAGAGGTCCCGAGTTCGAATCTCGGTCAGGTTGAGTTACCTGGATAACGTTTTTGCCGGGGGTTTCCCTTATCCTGAAAGACGAATTCCGGTAACTCAGTCATTCTTAAAGAAACTGAAAATTTTGAGAAATCTCCCAAGCAAATGGCAGTTTTGAGATGTGGAGAAGGCGTGCGTGCCTTTCTTCGGGCGGGGGGGGGGGTGATTCAAGAAGTGTCAAAATATTTTCGGCGATTTTTTTTTTTTTTTTTTTTTTTTTTTGTGGAATGCAATACCTGCTTTATCTACTTACTCCTGGATAAATTACGTCCTGCTTGTTATTAGTGTTAACTATACCATTACAGTAAGCATAAATGTATAGCGACACACTTTTGTTATTATTGGATACATTAAAACGTAACGACACAAAGCGCTTCCACCTCTCATGTGATGTATTGTTTTAACCTTGATTCCTTTCTATCCAAATACAGGAAGCATGCTTAAACACACAAACTGAGAGGAGGGGCAATTTGTTGCGTAACGAACCCCACTTCACTAACACTGACATTGTTACATACCAGTGGACCAGACTGCCTCGCCTGCCTGGTGGTCGTGGGTAGCGTCCAGGTTTGCCATCGCAGATGAGGGCTCGAATGCTGTTGGGCCCACTGTTGTCTCGACGTGTATTCGGTACTCCTCATTTTCTTAATGCATGCACCACAACACAGATCAAAGGCCTTTAGGCAACATAGCGCTCGATTCTTTAAAAAGCTGCACTGACACTTTCACACACATCTAGTTTACGTCACTTCATTTGATGCGACTGGAATTTAGTGAAAAAATGCTGCTTTTTCATGTTAACACACATTCACCTTTTATCGATTTCTTTTCGAATCTCGTTTCCTGATAGCACATTTATATATCAAAGATATGCAACACTTCAGTCTTCCTCACTGGCACATTTGTTGAACTCAAGCGGAATACATTCTTCAGTAGATTATTTCCACAGTAAATCAAAGCAGTCGAGTATGTTATGCACTGAATATCTTTCACGCTGTTGAAGCCTTGCGTACGAAACGATTCACGAGCGGGATGACAGCGGACATGAAATGCAGCTAAAAAGCAGGCCACGTTTATTACAGTTTGTTGCAACAAGCCCAACTGCGGGAACTTCGTCGTAAAATAACACGATCGTCAAGCAAATGGCGTTTGGCAGATGTCGCGACAAGAGAAACTCACGGAAGAATAATGACTGTCACAGTCTTACTGATAAACACAGACGAACAGCTGCTGGGAGGCAGGTGACAAATTCCTAATAACACATTGACACGGAAATTTGTGTGAATACATGTCAGTGAGCTTCAGTTGTCAGTGTAACTTATATGGGAACAGAACAAACAATTATGTTCTCTGAAAGCATAAACAAATGGCTTAGACGTTATTATAACCGTGTGAAAATGATTACAACATTTTTTCTCGCAGTCCCGCCAAGAGAAAACAATATTGCAGCACCCCACCAAAACAGAGAGCAAGGCTAATGGTTTATAATGTTTAGCTAAAATATTCTGAAACAGAGTCTGATTTAATATAGAAGTTAAAAATTACGTAATGTATAAAAAAATGAAGCTGTCTTGAATTTTGAATAGTTGTTTTGAAATTCTGTTAAAGTAAATAACAGCATCTACTCATTAAAAGTTATTACATATTTGTTTTTTATTGTTTATTAAGACAAAACGTTCCATAGGGAGGCATCTTTGCTCCCTGAGGTTCACGTCCTTCTATCAGAGAACCCTTGATTTGGGATAAACAATGTAAATTAATCCAGAAGCAATTAGATCTAGATAACAGATTCAATAAACATGAACTAGGTTTTTGAATGACCTCAACACTATCACGTTATCCTGAAACTGCCGTTAGTAAAATTTAGCACCACTGACATGTATCACCATTGTGCACCGCTGACGACCGAAGAACGAACGAACGCACTGTCAAGTCTCACACGCGTTAGGAACCAGACTGACTACTTCCAGCAAGAGTCAACCAGGCAAAGCGAAGCTTGATCACCTAACCATGACGTCTCCGTCATTCAAATGAACACAACCGTGACTCCGAATGGAGGGGAGCAACCTCAAAACTACAATATATTACATACAGTTTCCAGTTAACTGCAGTAGGCACTTTTTTACTTCCATGGGCTTGCTAGTTATGGACAGAAAAAACTAAAGGTGGTTAACAGGTTATACCGCATGTTAAGCAACAAACTACATTCCTTAAGCCATAGTTATGCTTAAGAGTGACAAACGCTTTCAGCGCACATGTAGGTGTGGGGCACGTGCTTCGACACTCCTATAATAACTTCTCATACACTAACTCCAATCTTCTATATTGTATTCTCTGTCATTTACCAATAAGGTATACACAAACATTTACTCTACTAAAACCGTAACATTACAGCAGTGTATTTGAAATAAATTGTTGTACATATGTACTGGTTAGTATGTTTCAGTACTCTGTCATTTCTTAAAATGCCAACAATACAGACACGTGACGTTTCATGCTTTCTATTTTTTTAATTTTATTTCACGTCCTCCAACGTTGTCATATCGGACGATGAATGAAATAGGTGAAATGATGCTCAAATGAAACCAGGGTCCATAGAGCTTAGAGTTACCTGACATTCGTCTTTCAGGATAAGGGAAAACCCCGGAAAAACCTCCAGGTAACTCACCCTGACCGAGATTCGAACTCGGCACCTCTTGAACGTGAGGAAGACATGCTACCACCACGCTACCGAGTCGGGCATGCTTTCTATATCTCCCATTTACTTAAAACGAAATGTCTCTTGAAACATTTCTGCACAGATTTTCATTTAACATTAAGTTCGCTTTGGTTACGATATTCTGTAGGACCTATATAGAAGTAAACGATACGTTAAGAAAGCCATGTAAATGTAACATTTGCCCGCCTCGGTAGCGTAGATGGCTATGTCTGCCTCACGTTCAAAAGGTTCCGAGTTCGAATCTCGGTCAGGTTGAGTTACCTGGATAAGGCTTTTTCGGTGTTTTCCCTTATGCTAAAAAGACGGATGTCGGGTAACTCTAAGCTCCATGGACCCTGGGCCAATTTAAACATCACTCACCCATTCCATTCATCGTGCGATATGACTTAAAAAGTTAAAGGACGTAACTTACACAAAAAAAGGTAACATTTAAAAATTGAGCCAGTTTTGTTTTGTGTTAACGTATTTATACAACGAAGACTAATGAAAAAAAACCTGAAATTACCCTTACGTTTTTCCTTTCTTCATTCCCTCCCTGCCCCCTTTTCCTTCTTTCTTTACTGTTATTTTTCATTATTTTTTCGTGTGAAGCACAGGTTTGAGGTTCAATATACATGCCACTGATAGTTACTGAGTTCATTAAAGGGTTCAACAAGCTAATGTATTTTATTCTTCTTTTACTTCGGCAAAGCGAGACTATGCAGCAAAGATAACGCATTTTCTCCTGAGAAGTAGGGCTTGTAAATACCATCAACAATTTATAATCGGTTACTAACTATATTATTACGTACCTACAAATATTGCGGATATTGCATAGGAATTTACAATTTCCTAAACATCTTAAATTAAATCAATGTTTATTCCTGCGAATATAATGTATAATAATTCCAATATATTAAAAGCCTTAAGTACGTATTTCGAAGAAAAAATATAATTAATATCCAAAATTGCCCTTCAAAAGTGAGTTCAGATTCCGAAATGCTTTGGAACAGAATTTACTCATGCACATGTTGGATGGATAAAAACATTTCTTAATTTATGTAGATATGAGTTTCGTTTTGTTCAGATATGTTCTGGTTATTTTACTCATTAGAATGAAACTCAGTTCTGCAATGACCGAAAGTATATCATTCATTTGTAACAAACTCAATTTATGCATCAAGCTACAAGCAAATTGGGCAAAAATGTTATATACGTAAAGCGCGAAATGGTGTATAAATTCTGTGAGGATGGCAAACTGGCCAACACAGGATCCTGGAGTTGCTGGCAAGCGCACGTAGCTTCTCAGGTCACCAGACGCGCTTACCGTTATATTAGAAGCTAGTCGACTAAGACACAGTGTTATTAGCATTACGCCACGAGTAGCCGCCCAGACTCGAACCCCGTTTGCCTTGGTGGTTTTTGTCATGTGGCCCTGAAATGTCTTTAACAGTTAAAGTACCTTGAGCCACACGAACTGTGGTACAGCCGCGTGGGCGACCCTCTCGTGCAGTTTCTTCTATACGGAAACAATTACTTCATTTGTTTTGTTCCTCGTAAGAAAAGTGGCAAACTGTGCATAAAGTGTGAATTGGTGAAATAATAAAGAAATAAAAGTAAATAATTATAACATTGGATGTGTTATATTTACGTCACTTTCTCTACCTCTATCCTTTCTTAGGTACACAAACCATTCTTAGGAACGATTATTTTTCCATCTGAGATTTCGTTGTTCAGATGAACAAAAGTATCACACAATCTTAATATAGATCCTGCATTTATAATTAAGGAAATGAACTATCGCCTTTGTTATGTCCATTGCTTGTTTCATTTATCCATAATGTCTGCGTATACACAAACTTAAACCCAATCATTTGTCAAAAGTCAGACACCAAAATGCTGATAGGGGCTGTTTTTTCATGCAGGTATTGGCATTCACACACTGTTGATATAATGTAAACAAAACAGCACAATGAGCCTCAGTTCCAAACCGAGGGTTACTGAGCTACGATACCAGCAAGATCAACAATCAAATATGCAAGTGAAACAATATCGGTTGTAAATGAAAGGAAAAAAAGCTTCGGAAACGATAAAAATTGTAGTAACTGCGAGATGAAAATAAATTACAAGTTTTGTAGATTAAGAGGAACCCTTATGCTCTATTCAGTGTTATTAAAATTATATATAAAAATAAAACATTGATAAATATGCATAGTGTTGACAATACAGAAGGAGAAGAGAGGCAGATTGAAGGGAAATGCCTAAGATAAGTTCATCTGGGATTGTTAACTATATGGAAAAGTAGTTGGCCCGAAGACTTTTATGATTATTTTTCATCCAGCCGGCTACAAAACTCGAGTTCCAAATTGAACGCCCTCAGTAAGAAAATAGGAAGACAGGATGGAGTTTGAAAACGGATATGCGACTAGGTATTCAAAGTTCGGAAACAGGGTAATTTTTTCTAAAGACAGGACATTAAAAATTTTAATAACGATGAAGAAAATGTTGCAGAAGATGAAATACTGGTAGTAGTGGTCTCATGGTTTAATTTTTTTTTTTTTTTTTTTTTTTTTTTGTAAATTTACGTCCTCCAACGTTGAGCCATATCGGACGTGAACCAAATTGGTGAAATGATGCTCAAATGAGCCCGGGGTCCATGGAGCTAAGAGCTACTCGACATTCGTCTTCCAGGATATGGGAAAACCCTGGAAGAAACCTTATACAGGTAGCTCACCCTAACCAAAATTCGAACTCGGGACCTCTTGAACGTGAGGCAGACACACTACCATCTACGCTACCGAGGCGGGCTGGTCTGGGGGTGCATGACTACTTCTGCTGTGGGGCAACTGGTATTTATTGATGGAATTACGGATCAGTATGTGTACCTGGATATTTTACAGAAAAATTTGAAACACTAGGTTTGAATATTGATTATTATTTCCAACATAACAATGATTTATAACATATTGTACACAATGACTATGTGGAATACTCCCCACACCCTGAAAACACCACGTGAATCTCCAATATTAACCCTATTAAGTATACGTGGGACAATTTAAAGAAGAGGATCAAAAGGTATAGTGCTTCCAATAAAACACACTTGGAGGGAGTGATTGTTCAAAAATAATGGAATTCTGAAGAAGCAGTAACAAGAAAGCTTGTAAAAACAACACATAACAGACTGGGGCTGTTATTAGAAGGAAAGGGATGCATAGATGCAATAAAACAGTATAACTATTCGATGGAGTGTTGTTATGAGTCCTTCAAAATCTAAATTAATCAGCTTCACGTACAAAACAAACGTAAAGGACCATGCTGTTATATTAAAAAACACAATAATGGTCACCTCTCAATCAGATACCATGGCCTAATTTTAGACAACAGAAGCACCTGGAACGACCACATCACTAATTTAGTACAGAAAATAAGACATCGTATTCGCCTTCTGAAGCCAATCATCTCAAGAAAGTCATCTCTAGCTCTGCAGTACAAGCTGTTGCCATAAGTATACGTTATGGCAGTACACTTCTGCAGTATGGGGGTCTGCTTCATCAACACACATAAAAAGAATTTCAACTCTACAAAACAGATATTTACGAAACATAACTGATGCACCATGGTACATTCGTAACACCACTCTCCATAGTGACTTCAATGTTCCGGAGGTATCTGTAGTCCTTCGAGAGAGCTATAAAAGACTCATTTCTACAACATACTAATTCTTTGTTACGACAGATACCAACAAATCGTACACCAAATCGAGACAATAGAAGATTAAAAAGAAAACGACACATCGACCTATCATAACCTTAAAGTCGATTGGGATTGCCGGAGGGTAACATCCCATATACATGTTTCATGTTAATAATATGTTATAAGTAATTTGGCAAAATTATGTGATATATATATATATATATATATATATATATATATATATATATATATATATATATATACAGAAGAGTTTTCATCAATAAATTTAAAAAAAAAAAAAAAAGAAAAAACATAGCGTCTGTAAACTGTCACAGTATAGTCCATACTTTCAGTTTTTTCGAACAAGTAATCATGGCCCACCTCGGTAGCGTAGATGATAGCATGTCTGCCTCACGTTCAAAGAGGTCCCGAGTTGGAATCTCGGTCAGGGAAAGTTACCTGGATACGGTTTTTCCGGGGTTTTTCCTTATCCTAAGAGGCTAATGTCGGGTAACTCTAAGTTCCATGGACCCCGGACAAACTTGAGCATCATTTCACCCATTCCATTCATCGTCCGATATGATTTAAAAAGTTTAACGACGTGAATTACAAAAAAGTAATCTATCTTCTATTTATGTATCTTCTTACAAACAGAAATACATGCAGAACGATTTGTGTTAAATTTAGTCGCTTGCAAGTATAACTTATAAATAAATATTAAAGGTGCATATTTGATGTGTTATAGTCATAATCAACTCTTAATAACTGGGTGCCATATATACTTGCCTTAAAATGCATAGTGTCTTTATGCAATCGTGAGAAAGAACTAAATAATTAAAGAGCCTTAAACGACATGATAAAATATTGAACAATTCAAAGCATTAATATCAAATATCTCGGAAATGGTTTATCACGCCAAAAAATTCTTTGGCATGAATTGTGTGCTTTAAAGGGATGGTTTCTGTCCATCATTCACCAATTGCACAAGTTTATACAAGATTCCTTTAAATAAAGAGAACACAAACTATTCCCAGAAGAGCCAAAACCGTAAGGAACCATTTCTGAGGAAATAAAAAGCGTCCCAAACGGAGGATTGTTTAAGATGAAGGGATTTTCTGAAAATCCAAGTTTGACTCCTTTTAGTTTTATATTTCAGTATTTCACACACATACACATAGATGAAGTTATTTCTAGGAGGGATCAAAACATGTATTTCTAGCAAAAGGGACTGGAATGCAATATTTTCTCTATGTACGAGGTAGAGAATAAAACATGTTTTAATATTTTTCTTTAACCCATTTTTTACAAAATTAAATATACTGCATAGAGGACCAAGAGCGAGTTTCTAGTGCATTAAATATTCATAAATACATTACAGAAGTACAATCAACATTTTACGAATATTGACAAATTTAATGAATTTAGGGTGCTATGAGATTTGCTGCACAAGTTGCTTGCAATCAGTCTGCTCGCAAAAACAAGACCTGTTAATACGGTAAAACGAATTTTAAACTTAAGTACTGATATGAGAGAAGTGGTAAACACTTTTTAGCACCATCTCTAATGGCACGAAGTATTCCTGGTTCTGGCAGAAATGCATTAGTTTTAATGAAGTTTCATTCGTTAACAGGACTTGCTGGCAGACTTTTAGTTTCAAGACTCTGCTTACCATCAAGTAATTGCTTCCGAAGTTCATGACAGCTTCAAAACCTCAGTGGAGAAGAGTAAATTCAGCACCTAAATTAAAATACGCTCTTGTGGACTGCATAAAGGATTTCCATATCCCGTGAGCAGCTTTATATTCGCTTTTCGGACGTTTTCAGTGTTTGGTTTTGACGTCGGTGCTGTCTGCACAAATTCAGTGATTTAATGATGTCAAAAATAAGGTCACGATATATTCACATTGTCAGTACCTTCGTTTTCAAACGAATTCTGCGTTTTCTGATCTCTCCCAAAGCTAAATATTTATGACAAGTAGGTATTCATGTACGCAATAAAACTGATTTAGGTATCTACTGAATAAAATGACGACTTCCCTTATAAGTGAGGTTCTGACAATCGAATTCTTATTACTACAAATGTTTTAAATATTTAATTTGAATTCTGAGTGCTTCACTTTTGGAAAAGTATTTATAAGGCTTTGATAATATTATTGCGCTAAACTATATCCATGTGTTTTATTAAATCTTTTAGTTCTGCTTCAATATGTGTTAACAAGCCGAAAAAAAATTGCCCCCCCCCCTTTTTCCCCAAAATACTTCATATAGAAGTTGCATCGAGAGGAGGGAGAATGGGGATGATGGAGCAAGGGGAAAATCACGTAAGGAGACAAGAGGGAACAACTATAAACGTCAAGGGAGTGAGTTAGAAAGAAAGAAAGAAAGAAAGAAAGAAAGAAAGAAAGAAAGAAAGAAAGAAAGAAAGAAAGAAAGAAAGAAAGAAAGAAAGAAAGAAAGAAAGAAAGAAAGAAAGAAAGAAAGAAAGAAAGAAAGAAAGAAAGAAAGAAAGAAAGAAAGAAAGAAAGAAAGAAAGAAAGAAAGAAAGAAAGAAAGAAAGAAAGAAAAGAAAGAAAGAAAAATGAGAGAAAGGGTTACAGATGTGCCGACATTTTGTCCGGTTTGTTATTTATTACAAATAAGTCTATTGACAACACGCCTATCGCACTTAGTGCATTTAATTTTTCACAATGTTCAGGCAAGAACGAACACGCAAACCTGGGAAGAGAAAGTCGGCACGTAATCGTATCGCTTAGACTGATAAAGACAAAGTAAAACATGGGTTAACGAACTGAGTGGGCTAGTACCTAACCCACATATTAGGTTTACTATTATTGTCCAACTTATTTCATTATACGTACACTACCCGTAAAAATGAAACCTTATACACTAAATAAATGTGTCGGTTGCGCAAGGATATAATTCGCCATTTTTAAATATCCATTGAAATAATGGTACAGTTGCACGAAAAATGCTTGGATGACACTTGTCCTCAAAGCTTCTTTTCCTTTAACTGTTCCATTTATAACTTCAATTGTCATATTTAAGGCCTTTCCTTTGGAACAACGGTGTTTGAGTTTTTGGTGAATAAGATCGCACAGACATTCACACTCATTAATACTTCCAACTGGGAAACGAACCCAGGGGCTCTGGCACAGCAGGTAGGTGCTCTACCGCTCAGCTGCATGACCAGCCACCTCCTTCGCTTCCTGTTATGCCGTATTGCTGTGTTCTTTTCTTCGACTCTTTTCTGAAACAACTCACTTTGATACAAACATGGACTTTTTTTCAAAAACCTTATGAAATACTGTCCAATAAAGCAAAGTAAATCCCTGAAAGGAATGCGCCCCCTTACACAGTGGGACAAGGACAGCAAATGTGTGACAGAGAACGCATGCCACACAAGGAGCAGAACCGTTTAAAAAACATGCGCCTTATTTACTCTGTACACTAAAGCCGAGAAGATTATTCACAAAAGTAGAAGCCGTCAGAATGTTTTTGAATGGTCTGTAACTAAATTGACATGGGTGTCATAAACTACCGAGGGAGGGTGTAGCAATCATCTCCAACCCCCCTGCGTATCATTCCCCGGAGACTTTCTTTCCTGTAGTATACTATACATAATTATATATGGGTATTTTCTTGTTTCTTTGTTAGCAACAATGTCACTTACCAGGATCACATCAGCACCACCCGTATCCCCGAATTTCGTCTCGCCGGGTTTAAGCCCGTGTCCTTGGGATCAATAGGCCAGCGCCTAACCAAGTAAGACACCAAGACAGATTGATATGGTCTGAGTTTTATAAGAAGATACGTGAAGGTCATCAGACAAGGGTCGCGAAGGGTAAGAAGGAAAGGTCGTTGCTATGGTAACGTAAACAAAGGTTGCCAGATTTGTTACACTGGTGAATCTCGTACTCCTCAGCTCGGTTATCGCTAGTTGTATGCGGGAAACAGAGTTTGCTTGAGTATTCAGTTGCGCAGTGTATTGTTTGCCTACTTTGTTAAAACACAATTAAATTACGTTTCTATGGAAGTAAGACGTAGTGGCTGTAGGATTAGAGGTGGACCGAGGAATCATGGCCCGAGGCAAAGATCAGCTTACGGTTGCGGTATTACATTGCATAATCAAGCTAGAGAATTTGTCTGTTCCTTTAGAGAATTCTTCCAACAGGAAGACGAGAGTTTGCTCCTTATCAATAAACAGCTTATTCCTTTTACCCAAAAGCGACAGTCCCATGTCAGTAGACATGCTTGCACGTAAAAGAATTCCTGTGGGTCAAAATTCTGGCATATCGGCGGTGCTGATATGAACATGTCTATTAACAAAGTCGTTAATAATAGTATATTGCGATACTTATACAGAACGAGGTAAGGTTTGAAAAAAACGAGGCGCTTGCACCGAGTTTCGTTATGTGCTTACCACATGTGTATTGCACATTATTTTTTTGCACTATGCGTGTTTATATAAATCTGAATTTTAGTAAAGATATTAGCTGAAATATTAATAAATATAACTGAAGATAAATGTTACATTTTAGAACGTGCATTAAGTATATGAATTGCCGCACTGTGAGGGAATGTCAACTTACGATACATAGCAACAATAACTGTAAGTATGGAACGTTAGTTACATAGTGCAAAAAATTATTTAAAAGAACTCATATGTGAAGACGCTACAATGGAGTGAATGTGCAAACAAGTTATTTCTGCTTTTAAAGTAGGCTAATACAGATGTGCATAATTTTGTTGAGGTGAGGTAGCTCGAACCCTTGTTTATGTTTCGAGCGTTAAGGCAAGGCTACATTGAAAATTCCAACTTCTGTAATAATAAACCTGTCATTAAGAACATCCACCTACATAAACGGAGTATGATTTTAAACTTGCATGTACATTTTTATATTGCTACACCAAATAGTTAATTAATTATTAATTATTTTTTGAGAAAATATTGTAAAAATAAAAATGTTCTACACGTCAAAAAATTTTAGTTTTTAAGTTTAGTTTTTGTTTTTGGCTATTACAGAGCAATTTTAAAAGATCCGCATTCTTATTTTTTGGAATATTTATTCAGCATTTTTTCTAAAGTATTGTCCATGTGTTAGCTCTAAAAAATTTGAAAATATTAACATTTTTTATTCCTTAACACTATATGATTTCCAAAATATGAGAGTTAACAAAAAAAGGGGACCTATCCTATAAGTTTCACCACGTTAAATGAAAAACTTTATGACGCGTGAGGCATTTTGTATACTGAAAAGTGTTAGAAAAGAAGTTTCTCAGATAATTAACTTTAAAGTATTTATTGTTACTTTTAACAATTGTTAAATGTCTCTTTAAATTGTCACGTGATGGCATAAAATGGTGCAAATGATAAAAATAGCACGCCATCTATTACTACAAACCCTAAGCTACTAAAAAATGCCAAAAAAGAAAATTCAATGATTTTCAACATTTTCGGCGAATTTTCAGTGTAGCCTTGCCTTAAGAGGATAAAGAAAGGGGATCTGTTGGCAACACTGCAGAACCCACGTGGATAAACAGATGACCATCACGTATCTTCTTTTAAAAGTTAAATATTATAAAAACAGCGAAATTACCGGATGGGAGAAAATCAGGTTAACGCTGTCCTAGAGTAGTTGCACCTTGTACAATTAGGAAACGTGGGTCGTGCCCTATAGGACTACTGTGCCTCATTTGTTTTTTAAGAGCGTGACGTAACAGTTATATTCCTTTTGTGTTGCAGCATACGAGTACAGTAGCTTACATCTTGGCCTCTTAGGTAAAAGTTAGCGGTGGAGTGCTTCTGCTACTGTCCATTATCTACTTATAGGCAGTAAACAAATCCATGCTTACTCGGCTGACATATATTCTGCCGCGCTCCCTTTCTTTCCTCTTTCCCCTGAGAGACTAATGTATGGCTTTGAATGGCCATGCGCATGACAAACAAGCCCTGTGCAAGACAAGGTCAGGCGATAAAAACAATCATGATAGATGTACTACATGGCAAAGCGAGAAGGCATATCGAAAAAAAATCGCAATACAGAGATGTTTACCTCAGCTTATCGCACATACACGGCGAGTCCAGTGTATGTATAGTCTGTTCAGATATAATCATGTCTTCTGGACAGCAATGTGTCATACATTAGCAGGCGCGAGAAAACATATCATACAGACACACGCAGCTTCCAGTCCCTCTATTTGTGTTTCGTAACTTACTGTACGTCAACTTACTAATATTTCACTCTTATAATCGACCACATAAGACACGATAGGGGACGATCACAGCACTGGTCACCTAAAGGTCAATACATCTCAACGCTCTGTCGAGTAATACCTACATTCTTTTGTTATCCTGAGAGGCAGGTTTAAACGAGGGATCCTCCTACCTGTTTGTTTCCTAATTCATCAACTCCGTTGTATATTTGATGCACATCAAATGCAAATCTAACAATAAATTAGCTCTGAATATATATAGGTCATTCAAAAGTTAGTGGCAACACTGCCTGCATTCGGCGCTTTCAGCGGTAAATCATGTAAGCTGATTACAATGAAAAATAAGAACATCTAATGATTGTTAGATGTGAGTTTGAAGACAGTTTTATTTAATAAGTCATTTTCGGTACGTTTAATTGTATGCTGTTATCTTTAGTGTTCTAAATATGTTTAGTTGAGACGAACAAAGATGCTTAATTAAAATTCAGGTTGCAAGAGGTATCAATGCTCGACAATGTCATACAGAATTATTGGAAGCTTGTGGTAGACAGATTTTACCACATCGTACCGTGGCTAGATGGACGAATGCATTTCGTAATGTAAGGGAAGACGTTAATAAAAAACATGGAGCTGGTAATATGAACAGCACTGGTCACTGTGACACAGATAAAGTATATGCACATGAAAGAATACTTTGAAATAATGAACTTGCTGATTTATTGAAAGAAACTGATTCTATACACACAAATATAAAACAGGCAGGCTTTGTATGGCAATTATAGCAGCAGTCTGTTCGAATATTAGGACAAAAAGACTGTGGATGGCATCCGTCGGCTCCCTGATGTGAGGAGGTGAGTTCATGTTAGAGGAGATTACACTAAGCAGTGGAATAAAGTGACTGCTCCAAAAATGTTTTACTGTTGCCAGTAATTACTGAATGACCTAAGTATTAAGATATATATTCATGTTAAATAAGGAAGAAGTTTGTATCGCATAACAACCTGTAGGTACCACGAAGGCAGCCAATGGGAGGTGAAAAGTACTCAAGAAACCAAGCAATTTTATGGAACTACGTTTAGCATCACGTCGTCGGTAATAAGTTCTGCCAAAAGTTTCAGGCTAACACTCTGTAACGACACGCACGATAGGAGATCAACACCTAATTCCCGAAACTACCTCAAAATTTCGGTGACAAAAGCGATCTGTGATAAAATGTTGGCGTGCCAAACGTGAGCTGCCAGGATTAATTGCAAAGCTTTCATATCGCGCACAACAACTACTTAAAATTACAGGATGGTAATGACTGCGCTCTCATTACAAGTTTCCAATCTTTGTTATATATTTCACTTCCCCCAAAGGAAAACTCATTAACTTGAACAATGCTTTAATATCTAAGCCCAGTTAGGAATGTGGCAGTGCTGACCGATGCTTTATGAAGTACGTTGCGTTCAAGTTATAACACCTCCTTTTTGTTTTTCAGGACTGGGACAGATAGGAACTTCTGTTTTTTTTAATACACGTGGACCCTTTATGAAAGCGTGACATAGATGGCAGCACTGTATAGTGCATAGAACTCTAATGGCAGCGACGGGAGTAGGGACTGTTTTTGATACTTAAAATGGCGACGTTTTCATTGCAAGAACAGCATGTAATCATTCGTTTTCTTCGTTTTCTCCATTTTCGTGGTGTGACACTTATTGAAATGCATCGCTAGTTGAATGAGATATGTAGTGATGGTACCCTGGCTGTATCTAATGTGCGTTCCTGGGTGCGACAGTTCAATGAAGACAGAACAGCGTGTGTCCACCTCGGTAGCGTAGATAGTAGCATGTCTGCCTCACGCTCAAGAGGTCTCGAGTTCGAATCTCGGTCAGGGTGAGTTACCTGGATAAGGTTTTTCCGGGGTTTTCCCTTATCGAATTTCAGGTAACTCGCCCGCCTCGGTAGCGTAGATGGTAGCATGTCTGCCTCACGTTCAAGTGGTCCCGAGTTCGAATCTCGGTCATGGTGAGTTATCTGGATAAGGTTTTTTCCGGGGTTTTCCCTTATCCTTCAAGACGAATGTCGGGTAACTCTAAGCCCCAAGGACCTTGGAATCATTTGAGCATCATTTCATCCAATTCATTCACCGTCCGATATGACTTAACGTTGGAGGACGTGAATTACACAAAAATTTTCAGGTAACTCTATGCTCTGAGGACCCTGGGCCCATTTGAGAAAAAAAACACAACCTTCGTGTGACAACAAGCCAAGACAATCACCAGAGAGAGGAGTGCGTCGTTTTGGAGGATCGCCGATTGAGCATTGCAGACATCGCCTCCAAAATTGTCATTTCCATGGAATCTGTGCACACAATCCTGCATGAAGATATGAAAATGCGAAAAGTGTCTTCTAGGTGGGTGCCACGAATGCTGACGGATGATCACAAGGATGATCATCCATGGTACCATCACCACTTACCTCACTCAACTGGCGATGAATTTCAGTAGGTGTTACACCACAAAAATGGAGAAAACGAATGATTACACGCTATTCTTGCAGTGAAGACGTCACCATTTTAAGTACAAAAGCAGTCCTAGCTCTCATCGCTGCCACTAGAATGCACTGTACAGTGCTGCAATCTCTGTCACGCTTTTACAAAGAGTCCACGTGTATTTAAAGTTCATATCTGGTCCCATTCCTAAAAAAAAGTGTTATAACTTTAACGCATCTCGTATCTTTATAGTCTGTTTATAAATTGTGCAACTAATTGTGACAATCTGTAATACCTATAGGTAAGGGAAAGTGCCCCGGTATCGGACGGAACTCTATATCGTAAAGTATCAGTTTCTGATTTTCGGTACGATGTGTCAGCAAATTTAGCTCAGGTAGTGTTAGACTTGTAGAGGCAAGTCGGAAAGGGAGCATTGTGTGACTGAACAAACAACTGATCTCCTAAAAGAGAGGTTTTCTTATTCCTGATCTGCTTCCTGCTGCACGAAGATAACTTTGTGGACCTGATACTACAATACTGGTGAGTCAAATATACTTTTAAGCGTTGCAAATTATTTACCGTATGTTAATCTAAAAATAAGGATGAAGGCATTGCTTTTGTTTAAACGTTTTACTTATTGTGACTCGTTCACGTTATGTGTAACGCACCCAAAATCGAACAAGAAAACTGAACACGGTATCGGACAAACGTATATGTAGCTTTCTTTTCAATTTTTTTATTTCGTTTGTTTCCGATAAATTGGGGAGGAATAGAAGGAACTGGACGGCGGAAAAAATGAAATTAGCGAATGATGAAGTAAAGCCTAAAGCCTACTGTATTCCCGCACTTCCTTGCACCTGCAGGACAATTAGCAATAGGGCGAAGTTTATTTCGACTAGCATTAAGTATATAGTGGAATTAGCGTTTGTAAGAATATAGTTTGCAAAAAGTAGAGAAAGTGGTATGTCTGCAACACATCAATATTTGAAAACAGGGATGCAAGGGATAGTGATGTGCATTCCATAACCTCGCCTATCCAAATCCCAACCTCAACCTGCCCCTGGTGCAACCTGCTTTTACCAGTGAGGCTCTGGTGACCGAGCGTTAGCGGTATAACTACAGCAGAAATAGAAGAAATGATATTTCACCTCTTACGCTGACCTGTCACGGCGTACTAATGTTCCACAATTGGTGCTTGTGAGAAAAGCTGATGGACTTTAAAACTCCTCCCAGCCAGGTCCGATGGACCCATTAACCAAAGACAGGTGTGGCCCTCCAGACATACTGGGGGTTAAACTGAGTGGATGATGTAACCACCATTACAACCAAAAAAATTGGTGCCCACTTAAAAAACGGTTACATTTATGCTACTTAAAAGAACAGGAATTTATACAAGTCCAAATTGTCCTCTGTGCAACAAAGAAGAGGAAATGGCTGAAGAACATCTTTTAACCTGTGAAGCCCTAGCTGCCGGACCCACTACACAGAAATATTGGAGAGCAAGAGAGATAATGGTTTCATTGCCAAAGCCTAGCATTTGAAAACAACAACATATTTGAAAATAATACATTAATAATTAAAATTTACAATGCATAATAAGTATACGATTGTGTGCATCGAGGTTAACCTTCCATAAGATTTCTATCTTGGTCATCTTTGGTTAGGGCTAGGATTATTGTCAGTTGTATTTCAAATTTGCTGGCTCAGTTGAAGCCTTCTTGACCATGGGATAGACCTTGAAGGCCCCACGCCTTAGCGACATGCCAACCGCTTTTGGCTCGAGTCATTAGCCTAGCCTAGAGGATTCTGCATGCTCTTCACCATGTCGATTTGACGCGCTTCTCTTAATGGCTTCAAGCGCTCATACTTGAGGTGCGTTAAATGCTAATAACAGCCCAACATCTGACTATTAAGCCTTGTTTTATCCATTACCAACTGAAGCTCTTAAGAGAACACCAGAAGAGCAAATAAAATATTGAACACAGGAGTGGTTCATTATAAAGTTACCTGCAGGAAGCACGAACCATGAATATCATGGTATGGTATGCTGCAAAGGTCTAACCTTACCCTCACCCAGCAAAAAACGCGGCAGTCTTTCTTCTCCATCCCTCCCATTCACCTGTACATTACACCATTGATGCCCAACATACGAAAGAAGGGAGGGCGACTTTGTCTCCACCTAATTTTCGCCGCGCTATGATGCATTCATGGGACTCGAAAACTAACCCCTGTAATGATTCGTTCCCTGAACGAGTGAGGGTGACATGGTTCTTTCACAAGGCGAAAGAGATAGGATAGAGCGACAAGTTGACGTCATAGACATTAACAGTCAAGATTGGTCATCGCTGCTATGTGCATTTCAAAATGCACCTCTTGAAGACAACTGCTAGAGAATAGCAAAATAAGTACCTTGTGATTGCTACAGAATAAAGGTTTACTATTGTAATGTTTGTAAGACTGGACTACGGAGTGGATTCGGCAGGGAGGTCCAAACTTGGTCAATTGTACCTATGCCCCCAAGGGGGCATCCCGGTAGCCAGGACGAGGCGAGAGGAGACGGCGACTGTTTCAAGGACCCACGACAGTGCAGAGGGCAGGTTTCCTACACTTTACCAGTTGGAAACACCTCTGCAGGCCACTAAGTCCGGCATCCCACCCTGTCACATGGAAACTGAGGTCAAACTCGCGACTTCTTGAACGTGAGGCAGACATGTTACAGAAACGGGCTTGAATCATTGTCTATAGTTACAAATATAGTCAGCAAATATAGGATTTAAGCTGTTGCTGTCAAACCAGGCCAACGAAGTGGCTTGGTGGTCAGAACGTTTGGCTGTCATTCCCTGGTCCCGGATACAATTCATAGTAGTGCTGAATGATTTAATCAATTAACCGAAACGATTAATCGATAAATTCTTTGTTTTACAATAAAGATTAAAAATTTTAATCGATTAATCTATACAATTAAAATTAATCGATTACAATAAATATTAATCAAAACTCTTTTAGCCAAATTTGGCCCTCTTTGTTTTGATGAATTGCTTCCAACCTAAACAACCTTTCCAAACTATCAAGCTTTCACTAGACACGTAATGTTCTTTGAACTGTGAGATTAATATAACTCCTGATAGCTAAAAGAAATCACTCTGAACCCCGAGAGAGTCTAAATAACACTTCTGTTGTGAAATATTCTAAGAGGTACATAACCACATACGGATGCTGACAGAGAGGTTTCTTTCCTTACAACTTGTGACAACATATCGTATACAACTGATTATTTATCGCTTGCTAGCACAAACTGAACTGTATAACCTTGAGCCGAACACTTCGCTTACGTAGCTATGGAAACAACAGCTGATCCCTCTTCTCTGGACTGGTGGTGGTGTAACTGTGCTGTTAACTGCAGTAAACCAGTAACATTTCTGATTTCGTGAGTGAGTGAAAGTTTTGTGTTAAAAAAGTTAAAATAAGGAAAAACGTTATAAAAACAACTAAATGTCAATCTCACAAATCTTAGTAGACATTAATAACTAAATAATTACTTACAAAAGTATTGTATATCTAATTCAATACATATATAAAGCATGTGCAATTGATGCAAACACAAATTTTGAATCTAAATATTTAAAAGTTTCATAAATAATGAAATATACAGAGTATTAAAGTACTTCATATAATCCTTAACCTAATTTTTGAACAAATGATATATCGATTAATCCATAGATTAATCGATTGAAGTAACACTGTTAATCGATTAAAAATTTGATGGATCTACGGGACTAATTCATAGCTATCTCTTTATTTTTAAGTCCTCTCCAGTACCTCTGATTAGGCGAAAAAAAATCTCCTTGCCATTTTTACCTGTGTAGCGTTTTTAGCTCCTGCACCATTCCACTACTTACCTTCAAGAGGTTCCGAGTTCGAAATTCCCTAAGGGTGAGTTGCCTGAATAAGTTTTCTCCGGTTTTTCCCCTATTCTGAAAGACAAATGTCGGAGAACTCTAAGCTTTATGGTCCCTGGGTTCATTTGAGCATCATTTACCAATTTCATTTATCGTACGTTAGTTAAAAATATTGCCCCCTCTTTAGCGGGTATTAAACACCACTTCTGTTTTTATTTGACTTGTAGGTAATGGGTATTGTGCACCTGCATCTTGCAATGACTTCGTGAGCGACTGTACTCTCACCAAAGCTGGTCAACATGAACTTGGGGGAGAGCAAAATACAAAAAGGCTTTGATTTTATGTATTGTCCTCGTTTGTTTGGACATTATATAGTTTACGTCCTGTGCTGATTGTCTTCAGTTAAACCAGATACGTAGCACCCTACTTCTAACACCTGTCACAAAGATTTGTGCGCAATAACACAGTTATAATTGTGAACGGGTAAACAATCTGACAGCTGGTTTTTGTGATAAACACGAACTTATGAGTCCTTGGAAGCCCAGATGTTTAACCATTGGCAGACTGAGTAGTCCAATATTTAATATTTGTACTAACATCTTGCAATGGTATTTTTATAGCAGCGTTACTTTGAAATTAGTGCAGTAACGTGCTTCTGGGTTTGCATTATCTTCAATTGACGATGTCGGACAAAACATTACTAAACACGCTCTTGTTTTAGGAGGATGGAGCTCGAGTTATTTATTCTTAATAATTCTGCACATAGGTAGTTCTTCACTGCACGCTGGAAAGTCACTTCCCTTTGGTGCTTGGCCAGCCCTGGGAGAACGTGCAACAGGTGGTAAGGTTATTTGCATTCGATTTCTCTACAAAACACCTGTCATGCGACGCCAACGTCGAAACGCTTTCAGTAGACACTATGCTAGCGAAACAGTGGAAGTAACAGCTGCGTTTCCAAAACAGGGGATCTCATGCACAGCACGTGTCGATTGTCTCTGCCTCCACACATGATTATCAGAATCCAAAATGTGTATTTCGCTTTTAACGAACGAAAAAAATGTGTAATGTTACAGTTCAACTGAGTAAGTAAAAATAAACTTTATATAGCCCTATCGTTAATAACAGATTATCACTGTACACAATACTTATGGTGGAACATACTCGTATGTCTATAGTAGTAATTATGTGATATCGGTACTACTGGTTGCAACGGCTTACACAGAGAAGGTGAAAATAAATTTGTAATATTCTTTTCTCAGCGCAATGAAGATGCAAAAACTTAGGTATATTTTTAAATAAAGAGTAGGTAATTAAGATGTGAATTATAACTTTTTACCATTCTATTATCAACAGGAAATCGGGATTAGTTTCGTTTAGACACATTTGTCGTGGAAAGATAATGAAATTTCAAAGTCATCGCATAGCAACTAGCTCTTCAAAGATTTGACAGTCTCTTTAAGTCTACCGTTTTCCTTATTAAACTTGCGTCTAAAACCTTATATGCAATAAAATAATTTCTAATAATATGAAACAATAGAGCATTATATGAATATGGAAGGGTAGAGTCAGACTGAAAAATTCAATGCCATAGCCGGGATTTGAAGCACAGATCTTCTGGTCTCCATCCAGCCGTTCTAAACCATTGAGCTATGATGGCCAACGTGCCAACATTACATTAGATTCTCCAACTGACTCGTGTTTCTCCCGGTAAACCACTAGGAGTTCTAATAAACACATGAGAACTACGTTAATGGCGACTTACTATGCTGTAAGTACTTTAAGGTCCGGGCTTTATAGTTCGGACCACTATTAGGTACAATTAATGGAAATTAATTGCTCTTTCACACTAGTCGTCTGTAGGACGCACTATGAAAGGGTAGAGCCAGACTGAAAAATTCAATGCCATTGCCGGGATTTGAACCACGGATCTTCTGGTCTCCGTCCAGCCGCTGTAAACCAACGTGCCAACATTACATTAGATTCTCCAACTGACTCGTGCTTTTCCGGTAAACCACTAGGAGTTCTCATAAACACATGAGACAACTACCTTAATGGCGACTTACTATGCTGTAAGTACTTTAAGGCCCGGGCTTTATAGTTCGGACCACTATTAGATACAATTAATGGAAATTAATTGTTCTTTCACACTAGCCGTGTGTAGGACACACTATGAAAGGGTAGAGTCAGACTGAAAAATGCAATACCATTGCCGGGATTTGATGGTTCAATGGTTTGGAGCGGCTGGACGGAAACCAAAATATCCGTGGTTCAAATCCCGGCTATGGCATTGCATTTTTTTTTTCAGTCTGACTCTACCCTTTCATAGTGCGTCCTACACACGGCTAGTGTGAAAGAACAATTTATTTCCATTATATGAATAGGTTGTCCAAGAGTAGAACTCTACTTTTTTTATCGAACGTTTCCTCCAACGTTAAGCACTGGCCGATGAATGAAATGGATGTAATGATGCTTAAATGAGCCCAGGGTCCATAGAGTTTACAGTTACCCGATATTTATATTTAAAGATGAGGAAAAACCACGTGAAAACCTTATCCAGATAACTCACTCTGGCCGAGATTCGAACTCTGGACATCTTGAATGCGAGGCAGACACGCTACCACCTACCTTAGAGAGGTGGGCTGTACGAGAGCAGAGAAAATCATGTGAGTGCAACGCATCCTATCTTTTCATTATTTTTTACGTGCCTTTTAAAAACTCAAATCTGTAGACACAGTGGAGAATTACGTTCAGATGAATCTGTGGTCCATCCACTCAGGGAAACTCTACTCGACGTATGTTTTAAGTGGAAAGGCTTTTCCTGGCAAATACATAAGTACTTAGATTCAAGCTGAAAAACATAGTGATGACGTGGTGAATGAAACTTGCGTTGTATGGTTCTCGCTGAAGTGAAGAAAGTTGTTTACATGCATTAAGTTTGGTACGAATGGTTTTTAACATCATGTATTCACACACCTTTCAAAAGTGTTGATAAAATTTGCAGCTAATGGATGAAAAAAAAATATTCATCCTTGAAAATATTATCTTTTTTTATTCAAAACTAATTAATTTTTCATGTGCATAGTATAAACTATATGTGATTTTCATTTAGCCGATATTATAAAACTGTATCTTAGGTTATTTAGGATAAAACTTGGTGCATGTAGCTTTAAATTCCTACAAGTAAAGTGCACCTGAAATATAGGGTGCAATATTTCTTTCAGGACACACGGTGTGATTTATGCCCCTTTTGCAAGGACATATGTGAACGTAATTTAAATATTATACAGTAGTTAAATGCACACAGTAATCATACCGAATTTTAATTTCTGATAATGTTTAGTTTTCTATATATTTAATTTTTTTTTCTTGTTCCATTTATACCCCGCCTTTAACTACTATGGTCATATCGGCGGCCGTTCTCCTTTGGAGCATACTGAAGGTGTTAACTCGTTATCTTTGGGTTTATCATTACATCACGCACACATTCACACTCTCATTCATACTTCCAGACTCTGGGGAAGATGGGGAATTATCTTGGTCGGAGAAAAATCCCCACCCCCCACCGCCGGGAATCAAACCCGGGACCCCTAGCACGGTAGGCAGGTGCTCTACCGACTGAGCCACGGGGCCAGCCTATTCAAATTTTAATATTGGTAAAAATTAGCCTTGTCTGGGTAAAAATAAGCTCCCATTGCCCTTAAAAGCAACAGGCCCCCATCAGTAAATTACTGGCATGCAACATTTATTAGCCAGCAATTCTGGTAGACCGGCGGCGTAGATGTGATCCGGGTACCTGACAGTATCGTTAACAAACAAAATATTTAATGGAAAAACCCCAATCGGATCGGTCACCCCACCGGATTTGAACCCACAACCTCCTTCAGCCATCCCGCTCGATCGTTATTTGTTGTTGCCCTTTTTCTTGTTTCGTTGCTATTTTCTCTACTACGTAGTAAGTGGAAAAAGTATTCAAGATTTTATCAAAATGCCTATTTTGAATTCACATGAATTATTTTGGAAAACCTATAAGGCAACTGCGCATAACGATTTGTTTTTCAACAACTTTAATAATTTCGTATTAAATATATATATCAAATGGATAACTAAATGGAAGTTTCTCATATTCCTTTTATGTTCAACCGTTTGCAGCGAATCATTAAAGCTGTGAACGCTTCAAATTCCAAATACGTAGATCTGATTTGGTGGTTACATTTCTTGGATCTTTAAGCACAATTGTGTTAAATCTATGAAACTGCCGTTAAATGAAGAGGTCATACTTCCTTTACTGGGAAGTGTTTCGCTTTCCGGATGAGCAGTTCCACTGTGCTGAAACAAATGCCCAATTACATGGTGAAGCACAACACCTGAAGCTTCCCTAGAGGTACATTTGCTGGATGTCAGCGCATTTCCATTCGCTATCTCTTCAGTCACAAACTAAAAGGTTTTTGATGGCAGTTCTTATCCACGGCTTGCGAACAATGACGTTCCGTCTGTCTTCCTCAACCCTTGGGAGCTCACTTTCGTGCTCTGGAATTGTTTGCCTTTCAAACTGAAGCGATAAAATTCAAATCTGGTTAAGGCAAGTTCGTAGGATTTAGACAATTATTACCTCAGAGGACTCCGAACTCACTGATAATCACTCGTGCCATACATTCAGATTTTCTCATTTTGGGGGGGGGGGGGGGAGATTACCTACCCGTTGAGGTAAAAGCAAATTTGGAAATTTTGCCTTCTGATCTATCATGTTTGTACACTGATGAAGGCTCTCAAACCTCAAAGAATGCACGTAAGAATATATGGACTCTGAAAATCAACTATGATTAAAATCAAGAAGACGGAAGAATCAAGAAGAATCGCAGTTAAATTTCGTTTCTTGCACTAAAACAGATTTAGTCAAATCTGAATGTAACACTAAAAGTACTGTATAGCCATGTACTCATATGCAGATGTGTTTGTGATTTTGCCAAGCGAGTTTCAAGTAACCTTTGCTGAAAATAATTCAAACCGGCCAATATTTCTTACGCTTTTACTAACAAGATTTGGACGGGCTGGCCCCGTAGCTCAGTCGACAAGGCACCTGCCTGCCGTGCTAGGGGTCCCGGGTTCGATTCCCACGGTGGGGGTGGGGACTTTTCTCTGACCAAGATAATTCCCCATCTTCCCCCAGAGTCTGGAAGTATGAATGAGAGTGTAAATGTGTGCGTGATCTAATGATTAAAAACCAAAGATAATGAGTTAACTCCTTCGGTATGTTCCAAAGGAGAACGGCCGCCGATATGACCACAGCAGTTAAAGGCGGAGTATAAATGGAACAAGCAAAATAAAAATTTGGACGGTCACTTTTTTGATTTAACATATATTCATACGATTTTCCAAATTCTTGTTAACACCGAGTCAATTTTCCTAGTTCTATATTTTTCATGCAGATGTCATATGTTATAACATGTTCAGGGGTTGTCCACTATACCAAGTTGAAATTCAGTAACTCATTTTGTAGAAATTCTTTTCAAAAGTTTAACACTGTTCTCTCTTACCTGAGTACATGTTTTCGTCTGAAATACACAGCTTCACTTACCTGAAACAAAAAGAAATAAGAAATTTAGAAATACAGAACACACTATTTCATAATCTATAAACAAATTACCCGCTTTGTGTTTGTTTTTCTGAGAAGAAAAAGAAAAAAAGTTTCAACAAAGGTGAGTTGATTAGGCAATTGAAAAAAAAAAAACATTAAAACTTAAGCAACTTCTGAAGTAAACTAGCACGTCGAATTTACATATTCTGACCAAACCATGGCAATACAGTCGGCCAAGAAATGGAACAGACTTTGACTGGCTACTCTTCGAGAAAGTTCGCCACCTGCATGCTGGCAAATTATGGAATATTGCGCTATGTGTATCCCTAGCAACGGGTGATTATAAAAGGCCAGCAGAAGATACATAATAGTGAGTCAGTTACGAGATAGTTACACCAATTTTTAAATTGGAACTGCAAAGCCTCTGCTCCCCAAGTCGCGGTTCATACCGGCTCAGGCTGTTTTTAATATTTTAGTAGATTTACTGACGTATAAAAGTACTACTCTTGCGGGACGAAATTCCAGCACACTGGTGGCGATGATATGACCCTGGCAATTGACACATTGTTAAAAAGGAAGAAGAGCTGAAAAGCAAGGCGTATGATGATGATGATGCATTTCACATAATACAAATAGTTGTTACCATTAAACTAGTATTTTTGGCATGCATTCAATAATTGTTTATATACTTGCCCGATAGTTCAACATACCTAACAGTTCCCGTATCTTAGTTGTTAAAACATGAAAATATTGTTTCAGAGCAAGTTACTGTGAATACAGATACACAACTTCTTTTTGCAAACTCAAAACCATTTCAGAATCAAGCATAATAACATATATGGCATTCACTTTAAGCTAAATAAAGCCTTTATACATGGTGTAAATTACTTCTAATTGTTACTAATCTACTCGGTATAAATTAAGCGCCCTGTACCGTTTAGATCACTTGAAAGAGAGAGAGAGGGGGGGGGAGGGAGAGGATATCCAAAAGGATATATTCAATCATAATTGCTAGTTGTACAGCTCCACAATCGAATTAGTGAGGTGGCTTGTTCTACCCAAGGTAACAATTACTCAAAAATTAAAGCAAAAATTTGTATACTTTAACAAATAATAAAACAAACAAATCACCCAAATACGTTACATAATCACGAAAATTACATTGACAGATAAAATATTTTCTATTAAAAATTAATGAGGTTTATTATGGTTACCTATTCTTGTTCACGAGCTCCTCTGTTGTATTTTTCCTATGAATTCTAATAAAATGTCAGTTGTTTCAAAAATTATTGAAATATTATCCTTTAATCGTACAACTTAAGTTGGCATGGGAGAGTCAGTTTACTGTCTGAGACAATAAAGGACATGCTACTAACGCATGTTTAATGGTGTGGCAAAGAAAGTGCATTGCTTTCATCGTAGACCAAACGTCTGATCATTACCCAAATGTTGGCGCTATTAACACCATTAGTCTATCTGACTGTAAACTTAGGTAACACTTGCTGGAGTATTATATTCAATTCTACTTTTTGCACGGATATTGGCCTTAACCGATACGCTTTCACTTGACCTCCAAATGGATTTGCAACGAAGAGATCACAATGTCACACATTTCAGCATCAGGAACTTGCGAATGGTGTATCTAAGCATAAATCTGTGAAAGTAAACTAGACGCTTCCGGTCGGCAAGATACAGAATGTTAAAAAATTCCTAATATCCATTATACTTTGTTAAGGAGTGATGTAAAGGTAATGATGTTTTGTAGTGTAACTCAACTGATTCTGCTGGGATAGAAAGCAACAATAGTTTAAAATAGTGTGACTCTAATAAACCAGCATATATTACTATTATAATGATAACCAATGTCAAAGCAAACAAATCCGATCACACTAATTACTTATGTCCACGGTTATTATAAAATTATCTGCATAAAAACTGACATTTTCCTACTTACTGTTGATCACTTTTTTAACATCCTCCAACGTGAGTCATATCGGAGGATAAATGAAATGGGTGAAATGATTCTCAAATGAGTCCAGGATCTTCAGAGCTTAGAGTCCCTTACCGGAAGAAAACCTTATGCAGATAATTCAAACTGCCAAGATCTGAACTCTGGACCGCTTGAGAAGCTGCGGATACGCTGTTACCAAGCTACCGAGGCAGTCACTGTTGATAGTGGAAGATCTTTTATGCTCTTTAAAGATTTTGCAATATATTCAGTATCTCGTATCCTCCTTGTTCCTAAAGTTTACCTCAATTAACATGAAGTAGCGGTATAAAGAAAGTAACTTTATACAAGTTTGTAGGAGCTGTGCAACAATAAATCATAACTAATAAAGTAGGTCACGTAAATTTAACATATTTTTATTCTTCCCTAATAGTAGCTTACTATCTACATGGTTACTCAGTTTTAGTTTAAAAAAAAAAATAGAATGAAAAGAATTTTTAAAGTTAGGTATAGAAAACACATTTTTATTCATAACTAGTTGACCCGACGAACTCCGTACCGCCAATAAAAGTTGTCTGAGCTCATCTATATAAAAAAAAAAAAAAAAAAAAAAAATGGATTGGTTATTTATTCTGCAATTGGGGGTGGAGTTTAAATACAACACAGTTACAATTAAGTTAATCAATTTAAAGCTTTCTGATAAACAATATTTTTATATTTATCATGGTGCGTAAATATATTAAGAGATGGTTTTCCGACACGCATAATTATCCAAGAGAGAAACAGGGACAGTCCAAATTGATTCCGCAAACTTCCAACCACTGCCCTTGCGATTTATTTATGGGGAGTGCAAAGGCCAAAGCACGGGATATTGTAGACGCTTAAAATCAGGTAAATCATCGGAATACGCGGGATCAAGATATACTCTCCTTTGTAAAATAAGACCTGAAGCGTTCCTGGCGACGAACATGCTCACGTTCTTCTCGGGCAGCAAGCCAGTTGAAAAGACGATTAGGTGATGCTAGATTTCAGTTCAGCTCCTCTTGGAAACCGGCCTTAAAATGGAAATCCGTCGATTTAAGAAGCAAAGATCAATACAGCTTGATAATCAAGTTAAGTAGTTACGTTTCTATGACACAGTTTTCTATACTCACGCCATCTCCTGGCCTGGCATTTAATTTACTGAAAACAGTCTTTTTTTCAGTAATGCCAACTTTGATAGTATTTTGTCTTTGTTTATACTTGTGCTATATCCAGTATTTAATTTGTGGTTATAAAATTTTATAAATGTCCTGATGATGGGAGAGATGCACACTCCCGAAACATCGATACCTTATCGTCTTTTCACTTGGCTTGCTGCCCGAGAAGAAAGTGAGCACTCTCCTTTGTACTTTCTCTTGATGATTGTTGCCGCGATGACGTTATTCATTAGCTTTACTTACTCTCGTTCCAATGCACAGTCGTGGTTGGTTAATGATATGCAGCATAATCACAACTGATACTACTATTTTTGCAGTTTACTTCCTCCAACGGTAAGTCATATCGGACGATGAATGAAATGGGTGAAATGATGCTCAAATGAGTCCGGGGTCCATGGAGCTTAGAGTTACCCGACATTCGTGACCGAGATTCGAACTCTGGACCTCTTGAACGTGAGGCAGACACACTACTATCTACGCTACCGAGGCGGGCGATCCTACTTTTAATTTTAAGTTGTGAGGTGGGAGTCCAGGCAATTCTAATGAATTTAAAAACTCTGTGGCATAGCTGACTACATTATCCTGGTTTATAACTGGGCCAACTGATTTGTACGAAAACAGCTCCTCTGGAAAAAACACACTCTAGAACGCAATTGAATTAGCTGCGTCTCGCTGTTCATCAATGTCATCAGCACGTGACGTTTGACTGACTTCTGTGACCTGTCAGGTTGTCGTTTCCTTAGCATAGCAAAAAAGTTGCCGCGAACTTCAGAAAGTCACAAAGGAATTTAATGTAATTTTGCGTCAATTCAATTCACATTTACGAATTCACAAACCCAAATTATAGAGAAGGTATCCAAGGATTCAGCAATTGCCTGTGGTCAAATATGTATAGTGTTATAATACGTTCAGAAATTAATTTTGTGTCTAGTCATCGAAAAGTATATCCTGCTACATAAAAAAATTCAGTCTTGATAACAAACGACAGACATATAATAAAATATGGTAAGTGAAATATCTTTGAAGGCTCTGGCAAAGAGTGGAATATCTTTCTACTTTGTAATGCTTTTTTCTCTTTCTTTCTTTTCTTTTCTTTTCCTTTTTGGCTTTTGTAATTTACGTCCCTTAACGTTAAGTCATATCGGACGATGAATTGAATGGGAGAAATGATGCTCAAATGGGCCCAGGGTCCATGGAGCTTAGAGTAACCCGACATTCGTCTTTAGGATAAGGGAAAACCCCGGAAGAACCTTATCCAGATAACTCACCCTGACCGAGATTCGAACTCGGGACCTCTTGAACGTGAGGCAGACATGCTACCATCTACGCTACCGAGGCGGGCTTAATGCTTTTGTTTGTCAAAAATAAAAGGTGTATGTGTTCCGTAAAAGTTTGCATGTGTTCTTTTATATTTAGTTAATAATCCGGTCAATTTCACTTCAGGCTTTTTTCCTCGCCTTCTAAACCTTCCTTGGACTTAAATATTTCAAAACCAAAATTAGGCAAATCGGTTCAGTCATTCCCGAGTTTTTGTGAGACTAACAAACATCAATTCATTTATATATAATACCTAAAAGATATAATATTTATGTCAAACTTATACACTTTTTATAAACGATATTCTTCGGAAATGCTTCTGTACAAATGTTTGGTATGGTTGTTGAAGCGAGGTCTACCCGGTAGTCGAAACTGACGATCTTTTATCAGGGAGAACTGAAATTCTCTGTGGCACTTTCCATTAGGGTAATACTATGAGCCAAAAAAGCTGTCCCATTACGGACGGAAGTAGAAGCACCACTTAACGTGAGCAAACCCATCCGGGAGAAGTACCATAACCTCGGTAGGGTCCAGCACACCATGCTACTATCAAGGCTCTAGAGGCGTCTCTCAAACTGCCTGGGCGGGTATGCCAGGCAGACGCACTGAATTGCACATGGGTATTGGAGCCACTGCCCCGCCGAGACCAGTCCAAGTCGAACAGCTCCCTATGGAAGGGGATAGGGAAGAACAGCTGAAGGGGACAGGAATTCTTATAAGATTGTCTCCTACCTTTCCTGAGAGGCTATCCTACTGCATCCGTCTTAAGAAACACACTTTTTTATGACTTCACGCCCACGTGCACAAGCGTGACAGATGACAGTGACATTCAAACAAGTTGTATGCACAATAGTAGCTTACCAGTAGGTCTTGTTTTGTGGGTTTTTGTTCGTGGAATTGCTCACAAGAAAGTATGCTTCTTAGGACGGCAGGAGTATAGTCGTTTAGATTCCGCTTTCTCTACCATGTGCATAGTGGTAAGGGTATATTGCATTTCGAACATTTGATACTAAGATTTCACTGGAAACTCAAGTTTTGTGATCCCCTAAATAAAAACACATTTTAAAAAATGGATTCAACGTGTACATGTAAGCTGAATAGCATAATTCAAAAGCGGCAAGCCTGTTAAACACAATTTTTTTTATATAAATTCAATATCTTCCAGGACATGACAGGACGATGATGATGACGATGAGTATAAGGGCGCTCAACTACAGAGGTCATCAGCGCCCTTTTTAAATGAAACTGGTCATGGCAAAAGCCAGATATAAATTATTCTAAAACAGTATATGTTAAAAAAGACAAAAAATACATACGCCTTGTAAAAATAAATAAATAAATAAATAAATAAATAAAATAAAAATGTCATCCAAAAACCATAAATTCTATTTGCTAAATCCTAAAATCTAATCTCGAAAAGAATCTAAAAACCTTCTCCACTACTGCGTGATCGTCCGCTAGAATTTCTGCAAAGCTGACCGGCAGCTGCAGAGACGTCCTAAGGTCTGCTAGGTGAAAACACTCTAGCAGCACGTGTCGTACAGACAACGCTTCATTACAAAACGGACATAGTGGAGAAGGCTCCTTTTTAAAAAGAAAACTATGAGTAAAAATGCAGTGTCCAATTCGTAACCGAGCCAAACTCACCTCCTCGCGACGAGATGACCGACAGGAGGTAACCCAGGGAATAGGAAGTTCTTTGACAGATCTAAGTTTATTATTGCGGAGAGCAGACCACTCTTCCTGCCAGCAGGTTTGCACAGCTCTCCGCAATTCGGCCCTAAAGTCTTCCGATGTCACAGATGGTATTCGAACCCTGGGCTTCTTGATAGCCGTCTTGGCTGCTGAATCCGCCATTTCATTCCCCCGCAAGCCTACGTGACCAGGAATCCATGCACACACCACGTTAACACCAGAAGCGTGTAAAACGTGGAGGGCATCCTGTATACGCTGCACAATAGGGTGGTAGCTGTACAGCTGCCGTAGGCTTTGAAGTGCACTGAGGGAATCACTCAGGACTAAGCAGTCCCCCAACTTTCGTCGGCGTACGTGTAAAATGGCCCGGTATATTGCATAAAGCTCTGCAGTAAAAATGGAAGTTCTAGTGTGGAATCCGAATGTATAGGGTTCGGTTCCACACACGAAAGCACAACCAACGCCATTTGAGTTCTTGGAGCCATCAGTATAAATTACAAAATGGTCCTCATATCGCGATAAAAATTCTAAAAAACATGTGCGGATACTAGACATAGACATGGTAGATTTATCATATTTAGTCATGCCCAGATCAACCGGGGACGCTCTGCACAACCAAGGAGGGTATGTCCTCTCCCCCCTAGGATACATCTTGGGCATGTCAGTATCAAGATGTCTAAGGAGCTCCCGGAAACGAAAACCAGGTGGCTTTGGTTTAATAGTAGTGTTCCTATAACGCACATCCATGAAGGTATTAAAGAACGGCGTAAACGATGGATGTGTGGGCATGCAATTAAGTCCACAGCCATAATTGGCTAATAACATGTTGCGCCTGTACTGCAGAGGAGGTTCTGCAGACTCAGCATACAGGCTTATAACTCGGCTCGTTGGAAATGCCCCAACAGCAATACGTATGCCACAGTTATGGACTGTGTCTAATCTCTTCAGCACAGATGGTCGTGCTGAGCCATAAACGATACTACCATAGTCTAATTTGGAACGGATGAGTGCCCGATAAAGTCGCAATAACACTGCACGATCCGCTCCCCACGATTTTCCACTTAGTACCCGCAAGATATTCAAAGATCGGTCACATCGTGCCTTCAGTTGTGCTATATGCGACGACCAACTAAGTTTTCTATCAAATATCAATCCAAGGAACCTCGTCTCATCTGCAAAAGGTAGTAGATCAGCGCCTAGCCGGAGCCTTGGAGGTAGTCGACTCTGCTGACGCCAGAAGTTTACACAGATGGTTTTCTCAGCGGAAAATCGGAAGCCGTTTTTTAAACTCCAACTCTTAAGGTTGTCCAAGGTGGTCTGAAGACGGCGCTCTAAAAACGGAGTGCGCTGAGATGTACAGTAGACGGCAAAGTCGTCTACAAATAGGCATGACGAGACACCTGGAGGTACACATTTCGAGATAGAATTAATCGCAATAGCAAACAACGTAACACTTAGTACCGATCCCTGTGGTACACCGTTCTCTTGAACAAAAAGGTTCGAAAAAACCGAGCCAACCCTTACTCGGAATACGCGGTCTTTCAGGAATTCCTGAAGGAAGAGTGGTAGGCGTTCACGTATATTCCAGGTGTGCAGAGTACGTAGCAACCCTGCCCGCCAACACGTATCATAAGCCTTTTCGAGGTCAAAAAATATTCCGACTGTTTGACAGTTCTTAAGAAATCCGTTCATAATCTGTGTCGACATGGACACAAGATGATCCACTGTTGAACGGCGTCGTCGGAAACCGCACTGGATGTTATTCAGTAGGTTGTGCGTTTCCAGCCACCATACCAACCGCCCATTTATCATGCGTTCCATCACCTTGCATACGCAACTGGTGAGGGAAATAGGGCGGTAGCTAGAAGGGATGTGACGGTCCTTGCCAGCTTTCAAGATAGGTATAATGGTAGCTTCTCGCCACTTTTCAGGAAACGTGGCATCAACCCAAACACGGTTATACACCTCGAGCAGGAATGCCTTACCTTCAGGTGAGAGATGTTGTAACATTTGAACGTGGATTCCATCCGGTCCTGGTGCTGTCAGTCGTGATGACGAAAGAGCGTGTTCTAGCTCTGCCAAGATGAAGAGGCGGTTATAGTCTTCAAGGTTTCTGGAACTAAACACGAAACCTTGAGATTCTACCTGAGTCTTAATTGAGATAAACTCAGGAGCATAATTGCATGAGCTAGACACCTGAGCGAAAGCACAGCCGAAGGTGTTAGCCACAACAAACGGATCAACAACAACTCCTGCAGCTGTTTTCAGACCAGCGATTGGCAAGTGGGTTGATTTTCCGGCCACGCGCCTTAATTTATCCCATACAACAGATGAGGGTGTACATCTGTTAAAAGATGATACAAATTTGTTCCATGAGGTCTTTTTGCTATCCTTAATTATTTGCCTAGATTTTGCGCGCGCTTTCTTGTACTCAATTAGATTACTTAGCGTAGGGTGTCGTTGGAATACCCTTAGAGCAAGTCTACGAGCACGAATAGCATTCCGGCAGTCGTTGGTCCACCATGGGACAGGAAATCGACCGGGTTGGGTAGCCGAACGTGGAATAGACTGTTCTGCAGCGGAAAGAATTTTCTCTGTGAGATGATCAACTAAATCATTCACAGAATCGTGCTCGTTGTATTCAAAGACAGCCAACTGGGTGTAAAGATTCCAGTTGGCACGATCAAAGCGCCATCTAGGGATACGTGAGGGAGACACATCTTGTGCTAAGAGACTAAGAAGACATGGAAAGTGGTCGCTGGAATGTAAATCAGAGATGACATTCCACTGTAATGAAACAGCTAACTGGGATGAACACACTGCCAAATCGATGTGCGAATAGGTGTTAAACGCGTCTGAGAGGAATGTGGGCTCTCCGGTGTTCAGGAGAACCAAGTTATTGCTCTCCAGGAATTTTGCAATGAGGTTGCCTCTCGAACATGCCCGATTTGAGCCCCAAAGTGGGTGATGGGCATTAAAGTCTCCAACTATTAGAAATGGTGTTGAAAGTTGGGAAACCAGATCTTCAAGGTCAACTAACGAGAGGTCATCTGATGGCGGGAGATATACAGTGCAAATGCAAAATTCTATTGATGGCAGCTTAATCCTTACAGCTACAGATTGTAAATCAGACTGTAGCTGTAACGGATCTACAAATATGTCATCCCTGAGGAGCATCATAGTACCCCCGTGTGCAGGAATGCCCTCTTCTGTTTCAACATCACACCTCAGTGGTGTGTAGCGTCTGATTTTAAAGTTGTCTTGTGGTCGTAGCTTAGTCTCTTGTAAGCATACCACTAAGGGGTGATGCTTACTGAGCAAAAGTTCCAATTCTGGTCGATGCGCTCTTAATCCTCGTATGTTCCATTGTAGGATAGCCATTGGAACTATGGGATATAAGATGTAAAGGTAGTCTACATTAAGACGACTTCATGGGTGGCCGAATCAATTTGCCCTTTTTCTTTGGTGTAGGGCTAGTTTCGGCAGGTTTATCCTGCCTCTTCTTTGCTGCAGATGTAGCAGCGTGGTCAGCTGTTTCATGCTCCATATCCTCTATGGAAGAGCACGGTTTTCCTTCTACAACCTTCGATTCGAGGGGCTCGAAGCGATTGGAAATTCCGACCGACGTAGATGACGGTCGCCGGTCGTAGTCCTCCCCAGAAGATGACTCCGACGATGATCTCGGAGACGCTCTAGGGCTACGTTTCTTGGACTTTTCTGGAGCAGACTTTGTGCTTTCTTTCAGGAAGGCAGTTCTATCATACTGCGTCTTGAACTTGATCTCTGGTGCTTGGTATACAATGGGCAATTTCGTCCTGTTGTTAGACGTGGATGCTTTGTCAGGCGACTTCACTGACTTGTTATTTTCAGTAGTCTGTGTTCTCGGAGTTTTAGATGGTGTTACTGATGCTCTTGGTTGCGATCTAGGCACTAGAACTTTCTCGGATATTGTTGCCCCATTTATATCAGATGTTTGGGTACCAGCCTCCCGTTTCGGTGACGGAGTAGCCGCCACAGAGCTATAAGTACGGGAGGTGGTTGAAGAGGGCTTGAGGATACATAGAAGTTTCCGGGCTTCCGAAAAGGAAACCTTTTCCTTAACCCGGATCTCCTGAATAGCTCGCTCTTCAATATAACGGGGACATTCTCATGAACTTGATGGATGTTCACCGCTACAATTTACGCATGCTGGAGGTGATGTACATGCATTTTCATGCATGCCGGCTCCGCAGCTGACACATGTAGGTGCGCCTTTACAGAATGCACTAGTGTGACCGAACCGCTGACATTGGTAGCATCTCAGAGGGTTAGGTATGTATGGTCTAACCTCAATCACTTCATATCCTGCCCTGATTCTTTGAGGGAGATCTACCCGATCAAAGGTCAGGAACAGGGTACGAGTGGGAACCATATCCCCTCGTTCTCTCCTTTGGACACGATAGACTGCAGTTAGGCCTTGTTCCTGGAGGTTCTCCTGAATATCCTCGTTGGACATTCCATCCAACGCGCTAGTGTTTACAACACCGCGCGAGGTATTCAGGGTCCTATGCATCTCCACTTTGACTGGATAACTGCCCAGCATGTTGGCTTTCAGTATCTTTGCTGCTTGGGATGCTGTAGTTGCTTCCACCAGCAGCGTGCCATTTCTGGATTTTGTACATGATTTAACAGCACCAGCTATTTTGTCAAGACCTTTCTGTATAATAAACGGATTAACCGTAGAAAACGTTCTACCTTCCTCCGTTCGTTTAATAACTAAGTAGCGAGGACCACACTCAACTACTTGTTTATCACTGTTTTCAAATAAATCTTTTCCACGTTTATTGTGTTTTGGGGGGTGTAGTTTAGCCATAAATGTTGGTCTAAATTTCATCCCCCAGTGCTCCCCACCCACCACGGAGTCCAACAAGGGGTCATCCCACTGGGATGACAGGGCTACACAGGGGATATAGCGAGCTCGCCGTCCCACTCACCCTGGAGGTCGGTACAATACCTAGTCCTGGCCGATTGATTAGGGGTGGGTTAGTCCCTAACCTCCCGTTTAGGCGAAGCAGAAGCCAAAGTAGTGTATTAGAAATGCGCACCCTCCCCGAATTCAGAAAAAATAACTGTTACGAGCTCAGATACGCATCCCTCAACTACCAGGACAAACCTTTCCACCGACACGGGTCTCCACGCACGGCCTACACGTGGGTGGGCCTGTTGACCATCTCCCTCAACCACGAAGAGGAGCCCACTCGAGGGAGACTGTTGGCTCGGGACCCCGGGTTCGCCAAACCCGTACCTACCGAAGTAGGCCCCTGGGGGGGTGACAGGACGATTTTCAAGAAAATTCACAGATGTCACCTTACGCTTTACACGGAAGAAGTTTCAAAAATGCTGATTTTTCAAACATCGATTTAACAAACTTAATGAAAATACCACATATTTTCGTGACAAATGAAATATATACCGAGGACTTTCTGTGAATAGTATATGAAGTCTACTTCATTCTGAATATCTTTTGTATAATTCGTAAACGTAAGAAATACACAAAGTTTTACTATACCTGGTTGAAGCACACAATGTCTCTTTTTTTCTTTTCATTTTTCTCTTGTTTTTGAGAATACTATTTCCAAGACATTCCTTGTGGATAGTTTGCATTTTCAAATATTTCTCCTTTTCTCAAATAGTAAGTCAATAATTCGTACATATATAAGCAAAGAGAATGGAATTTTTAAGACACTGCACAACTTACCATCTCTTATCCCCATTGAACCTACAAGAAGCTATGTAATAAACCAATTTCTACACATGTTTATCTCGTTTAATATGGAGTAGATGACAAATTAAGGAAATTTTAAAAATAATTTGTGCAAGACTGAATAAAGAAAGTTATAACGTGAGGATTTTTAGGAAAGGAGCAAAGTGTTTTAAAAACTTTTAGTTACGCCTCTCTCCATTTCCCTCCGTCTCTTTCTTATGTTCGCGTGCGCGTACACTCGCAGACAACGTTTCTCGTGTAGTATCAGATAAATGCTGGAGGCGATAAATCAGATACAATCCTCGTGCCTTCTTTGTGAATCCGTAAAAGGCTTCCTTCGTTGTTTGTAACTGCTGAAACTATGAAGAGCTATAAGCTACCTTTCGGTTTCTCACGTAGATCTCATTAAACGAGTATGAGATGGCAACCTGCAGTAATTCGCGACACTTCCGTCTTAAAGCGGTCATTAGGGTGATGCTCAAGATTATTACCGGCAGATGTTAGAAAAATGCCAGGTGCTTTCTGACATTTGCATTCTGGGAGTTAATAAGATATACCGGGTAAGTCAGCTGCCCCTATTTATTCTTATACAGGCAACCCGCAGTTTATAGTCTAAAGTGAAAACATTGACCCTTTTAGCGCAAAAGCCACTATTGCAACTCAGTCCTTTCATTCGGTAATATAGGCACCCAGCATTAATACTTATAGCCCTTAATGAGGACCAAGAAACTGCGAAACGTTTAAATAAACGACGGGTTTTCATGCATACAATACTAGCAAGGTGATGAATGAATGCTTTACCAAAGAGCGACATAGGATACGTGGCAGCTGGCCCAGATGGTTAGCTGCTGGAATATAGTGATGCAAGGGCTAGGTTCGAAGCGACGCACATTGTTTTTTTTTTTTTTTTTTTCCTTTCTCCGTCTTTATTGTCTGTATGTTGGTTATTATTACTATATGTTCTCTTGTGAGCCAAAGACAAGAATGACAAAGGAGTCATGCTTCGCTTTGTGACCATTTATAATCCGTATGGTATCTAGTGTTGTAAACTATGTTACGTAGTTAGCTTTCATTTTTAGGAGCATGTCAACGACATTAAAGCTAATAGTTTTTGCTTCATCCTTACTTCTTCTACTGATAAAGGAGTTGTGAACGTGTTAAACTCTCATTTAAACAGAAAAATAAATTGTCAAAGAGTGAAGATTTCATCAAGCAGTAAATGTTCAAAATGACGATCCCCGAAGGTATTTAAAGGAGTTCAAATACTGAATACCTAGATAATGAAGCGTTCATCCACGCCAAGCAATGACACAGGCACAAATAGCAACAGCCACTTTGCACTTGTGAAGTGTTTGAAAGTTGGTTCAATGCGTCAAGCACAATGCAACCCATAGTAAAATATGTACTACAAACTATACATGTATATTTATCTGCCAGTGGAAAACATGACGATTATTGTATTTTATAAACACAAATTATCAAATTATAGGCCACAATAGGTAAAATAAAGGGTAATAAAATTTCTGAGATCAACACGAAGGATCTGAACCCAGTTTGTAGTGGCAGTGATGAAGCAACCTGTATAATACCATTTAGCCAACGCTATCTTGCGAGTAGAGATTTCTATACCAATATGTAACCGCAGATCTGACTCCCACCTCGAACTTTTACATGCTTTTTACAGCTTTATACAGTGTTTTGGGCTAGTTTTGGTCGTTTTAACGCAAATAAAAAAAACATGCATCTGCCATTACAATTACAGTAGGAGTTAAAAATTTGTGACAGAAGCGAAAAAATCTACCTAATTCTTAGCACTTTTTGGCATGACTGTGCAACGAAAACATGTGTTGGCTGAAGATTTAAACCCAATTGGTCCCACTGTGTAGATCTGCATTTTGTATTCCAATGTTATTGTCAACTGATGCATGTGATTGGTTATTCCTTTAGGGGTGTGTTTAAAGGCGTGTGTGAATGTACGTTAATGAATAAAAGCTTGCAAACTCGCCTAAAATTGTTACGTGTCTGGGTATGATGTTTTGGGAATCGACATACATAGTGATTGCTTTTTGTCCCATACAACATTTATGCAGTGAGTTATATACGCCTCCTCTATAAACTGTTCTGCAAATCATCCATTAGAGCGCATTCAAGAATGACCTTAGTTACATCTGTCGCTTAGCACATTGCATAAATTAAAAGATAAAGAGGGGTAGGGGACTCATCTGGTATATCCTAGCATATACATCATACTAGGCAAAATATAACTGTTCTATCTTTAAATGATTTCTCAAAAGTGTCTGTTAATAATATAATGTTGCGATTTTGAAAATCTGTTTGGGTTCAATTATGCCGAAATATAGTAGTTGGCTGCGCATAAACTGACGTCATTAATAATAAGACCTCCATGAAACAAAGAAAAGGTGCAATGATAAGGGCTTTGCCAAAAGTCGATTATTCTCGTACGTGTCATTTCAACGGAGAAACGACTGGGGCAATTTTGAAAGGGGAAACTTGAGGGACATAAGTAACTATGAAATGGAGTTTAACAATGAATGTGACTGCTAACTTATAGCACAAAATCAAGGAATATGTACTAAAATTGCTTTGTGAAATTCATGGACTGGAGAAGAAACATAACCGACAAATTAATATCAATCCACATCAATTCCGATATTACACTAGGCAAATTGCCGAAGATTCAACTTACCAATTGTAGAGTAAACAACCTGGAATTTGAAACTAAGTTGCTCTATTGTTTGTGTTCTAGTGTTTCGATATGTATTTTCTCAAGCTAAAAGTTTGATTTGCCACATCCCACTATACCCCATTTATTACACAAGGCCACAGAAGGAAAGTAGAAAAAAATGTCATCACACATGCATGGCTCAAGACATTTATGAATACTATGCATATGGTGGAGCACAAACAGTTGTATGCAATTTGCCTTCAATTATAATTAAGATGTTCGTATGAAAATTAAGACACTCGTCATCGCGCGCGTCATATACATATGTTTTCATTACCCAATTATAGCCTCTTAGCATAATGCTATTAATATATACAGCCGCCTTTGAATTCCTGCCATCTTACTGGCAATATTACTTTAAAGCTCTATAACGAGTACATAAAATATGGCCTATTCCCCACGTCGTAAGTGTTCTTCTCTCCGCGAAGTTACCTTTGGGCAGCCAACCTTTGATTCCATTCAGCCGTGTCACTTTGAGACCGCGCCGTGGCTGAGTGCCTACACCGCTCAACTATCACCAAAGCGGTCCGGGTTCGATTCCAGGCTACCGCAGTGATATTTATGGTGGGAAACATGACGATGGAGCGGGTTTTCTCTGGGATCTCTGGTTGCCCGCGCCATCTCATTCCGCCGGCGCTCCATCTTCATATCATGTAGCATCAGTGTTACCGCCTGCGCTGCCGTATGTAGTAAAAGAGGGCGTTAAACACTACACGTGTCATTTTGGTGTCACTTTTCTATGTGATTAGTCCGAAAAAAAATGGAGGGATACAAAAACGAACAATTGAGACATATATTCAAAATATTCTCGGGAAACAAGCCCGGTGTAAAGACGATTAGAAATCGAAACCGGCCTTAAAATGGAAATCAATAGGCTTAAGAAGCACAAATCTATACAGCTTGGTCATCAAATTAAGTAGCTACGTTTCTCCTAATTAGTTTTCTACACTAACGCCATCTCCTGGACTTGCATTTAATTTACTGTTAACAGTCTTTTGTTCAGTGATGCGAGTATTGGTAGTATTGTTGATTTGTGTGTTATACCTATTTAGTGTTTATAACATTTCTTATAAATATCCTGATGATGGGAGCGATGTACGCTCCCGAGACATCGATTTCTAATCGTCTTTTCACCTGGCTTGTTTCCCGAGAATATCTTGAGTATATTCGTCGCCAGGAAAGCTTCAGGTCTTAATTGGACTATGTTATACCTAATCAATCTGAAAAGCAGTAGTTCGCGTACCGCCTCTGTGGAAACGTTTTACTAAGATTGGCACAGAAAGAAGGCCTAAAGCAGGGGTGCTCAACACTGCAGCACGTGCTCGTTACCCCTACTCGTTTTATCCCCCAAGGCAAAGATAGACAGTTCTGGTAGTGACAGGGTATATATATTATATGAATGACAGCGCAGTGCCGTCACTGGAACTCAGTAACCAGGGTAAGTGGACCATTTTGTGGCGGGTGGAAGATGATTTCAACTTCTCCTTTCTAGCTTGACTTGAGCACCGCTGGGTTAAACCAGCACAACATAATTCAGCCTTCAAGAGGAAGGTATGAAGAAATATCGTTAAACTAGACGAAGCTATGTACATCTTTATGTAAGGGCTTTCATCGCAAGGAGACAAGGGTTACAACCATTGCCGTTCTCTAACGGGAATAAGAAAACCCACATTTAGGTACTGTATCACGAAAACAAATTTTAAGTAATGGAAATTAATTGTTCTTTCACACTGGCCGTGTGTAGGCTAAATTATGGAAAGATAGAGTCAGACTGAAAAATTCAATGCCATAGCCAGGATTTGAACCAGGGATCTTCTCGTTGCCGTCCAGCCGCTCTAACAATTCCTAGTGGTTTACCGGGAAAAACAAGAGTCAGTTGGAGAATTTAATGTCATGTCGGCACGTTGGCCATAGTAGCTCAAGCTGGACGGCAACCAGAAGATCAGTGGTTCAAATCCCGGGCATGGCATTGAATTTTTCAATCTGACTGTATCTTTCCAAGATTTAAGTACTTTAAAATGTTCAAACACTAAACATTTTTAACTTTAGTCTTTATTTTTTAGCCAAAATTCAGTAAAACTTTGCCTTAAAGGAACTTTTTAAGTGAATTTATAATGTTACCTATCAGAAGTTCGGCCATTAAACCCGCTATTGGAATTTATATGTGAACGCCATTTTGGACAACAAACTTATTTTTCTAGTATTTTTAAATCTCCTGTATGAATATCTTATCGTAGTCGTCATGTTGAGTGCAAATCACTATGATTTAAGTTTTCTAGAATGAAACAAATTCCTTTTATGTCAGTTCTGTTCTCCTTTGTATGCAACCGACCAACCGCTGTTCGGTATGTTGACGAGCCTGTGTGCATTTGCTTTGTGCCTGTCCTTGGTAAGGCTTAACCACTGTGTTGGAAGGATTTATGTAGGACGCTGTTTAGGTTTAATTTGCATGTGTGACCTCAAATGTCACACCCAGCATTAGTGTGCTATTTATAATTGCTTTATTCATCGGTCAACAAAAACCTTATGCTGAATATCCCACCCATTAAAAAAAATCTGTAAATATAATACTTATACTTTCGTTAAATAATTCGTTAAAATAATATTGAAATGCATCTTTAGATTTAAGAAATAGAAACTAGATCTTATCTCCTGAATTTCTCTACTAGCTGACAAAGCGCAAGAGATCATTAGGAAATGTGCACAATTTCTGTTAATTAAAATGAAGTGCACTTGGTATTTCAGGAAATATTCAAGATAGTAGGTTTCGAAAGGTGCAACAGAAATCTATTGGTTTTATATAAATTAATGTAAAGAATTTAAAAAGAAGCAGCTTCATAAATAAAATATTTTCAATTCTTATCCACTTTTCTTAAAACTACCTCGTCCAAGGAAATAATAATTTCTTTTACACTAGGTGTGTAGGCTAAGGTTTGAATGAGTAGAGCCAGAATGAAAAACTCAGTGCTGAAAATTCAATGGCATAGGCGGGATTTGAACCACGGGTCTCCCGCTCTCCATGCGGTTGCTTTAAACCACTGAGCTACTGGGTGCAGGACCGAAGCCTCCCATACTCAGGTAAGCTTAGCAGGTAGCCTCCCGCGAAACAGGTGTAATTAGCCAGCAGGTATAGTGGAATGGGTATTCCTAAATTTTTCTATGATTTCTTTTCGTATACGGTAAATTAGCTCACAGTTACCAATATGTGTTGATGGAAATTTCAAATATTCCACAAGGCTTTTTTGCCAGCTACTTACAATCCATGGGCTCGTTAATGGAAAATATATTCCAATGGTATTTCCTTTGTTGAAGGACTTCAGCATATCAGCACGTATTTTCAACAGTTGTTGATAAATATACGCTAGGTCTGAAATTCTCTCCATCAACAATGTTTTCTGACTTAGAAGAAAGTACCATGAATGCTGGAAGAGAAGTGTGGATTGATGTTAAAATCCAAGGATGCAAATTGCATCTAACACAAACCTGGTGGCGAAAGATACAAAGCTTGACACCTGCACATGACTACTATTCCAGAAATGAAATCGGAACACTACATATTTGGTTTGCCAATGCTGGATCCCGATATGGTCGGTGACTGTTTCACTGAAGACTTCTTGGCAGTGATGCCTGTTTCGGAAAAATTACATAAGTTTTGCAGCTATTTAGTGGAAACTTACATATAAAAATGCACTTTTCCTCTTTCCGTGTGGTCACAACTAAGTTGCAATAGACAGAGAACTACCGAGTTTGCGAAAATTCCCACAACAAAAACAACAATCAGCTTTACTCCTGCAGCCCATATCTGTATAGATTTGTTGAAGTACTGAAGCAAATGCAGCTGTATACTAAAATTGCAATTAAATCCTCAATAAATAAAAACAGGAAAGGTCTTATCCACACTTGAAACTCATGATGCAGCACGCAGAAAATTTCAAGCTGGAAAAATTTCAAGAATGGAATACGTGAAGTCGATTTCCTATGAACCAAACCTGCAAATACATGGAAATACAAGTAAAATCTAAAAGAGAAAATAGCTCTTATTTTAAAGACGATAATATATATTACTGTATGATATAGGTTTAGAATGTCAAAATAACAAATCATCTAAGTGCGAATCCATTGTGAGTAAATTACAGAAAACAATGGCGAAGATGATAAATGTGGAATCATTTGGAGTGCGAGCCAGTTCGCCTCCTCGTGGTGCACCCTGGGCAACGCTAAACGAACTATGACAACAACCACTAATTCAAATTTAAGCATTAAAGGTTCATTTCTTTTGGTACTAGAAAGGTATTTCTTTGTTATTAATCATAATCTCAAAAACATTTAACATCTTCCACTAGAAGTATGTAATGCTTCATAAAATACTATAAACATCAAACTGGAAATATTACGTGTTTCGACCGGGAGGCTTGGGGGCTATGTAATTAGGAACCTTTAAGGGTCCGGAGGCTTCGGGACTATTTTTCTGACCGCGGGAGGCTTCGGTCCCGCACCCGAGTTTCTATGGCCAAAATGCCGACAACATTAACTTCTCCAACTGACTCGTGTATTTCCCGGTAGACCACTAGAGTTCTCATATGCTATGAGACACGCAACTTTAGTGGCGACTTACTATGCTGTAAGTACTTAAGTCCCAGGCTTCATATTTAAACCATTATGTTTTATTTTAGGTAAATTGATGGAAATAATCATTAATTTCACACTAGCGTGTGTAGGCTAAGTTTTGAATGAAAAGAGCCAGACAGAAAAATCAATGCCATAGACGGGATTTGAACCACGGATATCCCGCTCTGCGTGCGGTTGCTCTAAAACACTGATCTACTCATTTGGAGAACTTAATTTCATGTCGGCATGTTAGTCATAATAGCTCAGTGGTTTACAGCAACCGCACGGAGAGCGGGAGATTCATGGTTCAAATCCGGGCAATGGCATTGAATTTTTCAGTCTGGTTCTACTCATTCATTTCTCGTCCAAGTAGGAAATGGAGCTCATGAGTTATGTAAGGATTATAAAGGAAGAACTATAACACAATTTCATTAAGATTACTGTTAAGAGTAGGTACTACTCATATTCCTAATACCAACAATGGTAGGCGACGCCACTAAGTGTGAACAGTGAGTCTGCAATTCAAATCCCACCTGAAACGTTATTTCTGACTGGTTTTCTCCAGTTTTTCTTAATCCTCGTGCATGGCAAATGCCGTGGAGGAACCAGAAACGCTTCCTTCCCAGTATCACTTTCAGGTAAACATAAGCGACCAGAAATTGTCTAGGTACGTGAAAACGCCACTAATTTAAGCATTAAGACACAATACTACAATGGCATTGTTTGTCTTTGTGATAATACAGATAACAGCAAGTTCCTAGACCGCATATCGCTTTAAAACGGACAATGACTTCTGTAAAATTCCTTCACTCTATCGCTGCTTTCTGACTAAAGAAAGTGTACGGCAAAATCTAGTTCCAGCTTGTAAAAAGCACAGCGGGAATAAATTGAGAATCGAGCGTGTCTAAATATTTAACAGTGCGACTGAAAAGAGTTTAGAGAAGCGCGTAATTCTGCTACGTTGGTAGCAGGTGCAGAAGCACTTTCGGTTTTTTCTTCCTTCCCAAGATGCACTTCGTTTCGGTCGATGGGATTTACAACTGCCAGGGGAAAAACTCCATGCCTTGTTTTGCTTATGCACGCCTCTGGCTTCTGCCAATGCATGTCATACCTCTAATGCAAAGCTGGTCAAGCAAAACAAACTAAAAACTAACCAGTCTAACGGTGTCTATTCTGGCTGTAAAAGAACAAAAGCAGTCTGAAGTGAACCAAAAACTTGATGGTCTGGTTAGTGTACCAGTGCACTTTGCTTCTACAGTTTATTAATGGAAGACGTCGAAGGGAGTGCAAGTGTAAAAGTTTCTTCGTTTTACAACTTGAAGACATTTCGCATTATGTACATTTGTACAAAATACCATTGAGAAAATGCAGATTTATTGAAAAGTTTAACTCATTTAAGAGATTTACAGACGTCAATTATTATTTTACCTATTTTTGCACAGGTTTTCTTCATTTTTGCGCAAATCTTCCGACGTACTTATTAGAATTACTATGATAATTTTCAGAAACTTTACAAATTCACGTATATTTTAGCTCCTATTATTTTCCTTAACCGATGAAATATAAAAGCTATTAGGATTTCATTACACAGAAAATTAAGACATAAGTCAGTGTACCAAATTTAAACAAATGTTATTAATAAGTTTCTCAAATATGGGTGTATTATTAAAAAGTAGAAGTTGTGGAACCACAGATGTCTCCCTTCAAAGAAAAAAGTAAATTAATCTACAAAAGTAAAATATATCAGAAGTAATATTAAAATTATAAATAAAAATAAAGTATTATAAAACCTACATTCAATAATTGAATAACTTGTTATAACTATAAGAACACAAATTCAAAGTCTTTTCTCTCTTATATTCGAAATTTCTAATATACAAAAATAATAGACAATAATATAGGCGTCTTACATTTCTTTTTTCACTTTACAGTTTTATTATTTTTTTGAAAATTGCACTAAGATTTGTTAACAAAATTATTTTGCATGCATTCATTTGAGCAAACGTTTTAAAAAATGCCTGAAATCGAGCTCTGGTTTAATGGAAAGCAAACATGTCTAGTTCAAAATTTGTCAATGTTTTAATGAAGATTCTCCAATGCTCAAACTTATTTCTCGATGACATGACTTTATTTTTCGATGGCATCATCGGGTATAATATAAAATTGCTATTACTAAATACAAAATACATGCGTATTAAAAGTGAGTCTTTACTCAAATAGACATCAAATGTGGGTCGTACATACGTTGAGTATTCCTTTTTATCACAACGCAAAGAAACAAATTACGACACAGGTTTAAGATGTTTACCTAAGCTCAGTCTTCTAAACGCCACTCCTAAAAAGTATAGGAGCTGACATTCAAATGTTTAAATTATTACGTCACGAATGACATATCCGTATGTCTTGAAAGAACTGCTAATGTTTAAGCATAACGATTACACTGAATTCATTTTGACAGGTTAAGGAACGAAATACGTACAGTTTCTGAGAGGATGCCACTTCCTTATATCGAAAATGAAAAACAAAATGTTTTCCCACCACAACATTTGTTCATGCTTTGTCCCAATTATATGACTCTTTTTAACCATGTTGCTTAAAACTTTCAGGAGCTTCAGATAAGTATAATACTGATGTATCTTTATTGATGTTAAATAATTGAAGACGCCCTCCCAACAAAGTAAGTAAAAAGAATTCATAGAAACATGGATCTGAACTGATTTGTATGATTAAACCGACGTGGCTTTATACAATGCTGTTTCCATAACGTAAATTTAAAGCAATTAATTTAAAATGTCATTAACTTTCTAAGCAACTCTAAGATTAACACAAATAAACTGAAAATATGCTGAAATTTAATAAACTGGAAGATTACGTCTAGCAAAGCTGAATTTACTATTAACTTATATACCAAGTAGCTTTAGAAAGCTTGGATAAATGTAGTGAATTTAAATTTTCATCCTTCACTAGAATTACAACTATAATGATGAATGCTTTCTCCTCTGCTATGCTAAATCTTTTCTTACCTGCATTGCCATGTATTTAAAGTTAAAATATTAACTTTCTCAGGCACTGCAAATGACGGACGAAGATTTCTTAATGCACTTTGTACCCTTTTAATCTCGATTACCGGCTTTACTAACAATACTGAATTCCCTTCCATTGTGTATATGTGCAAGGCAAATTAATTCATATACAAGCAGAGCAGTAGTTTCCAAAATGAGATTCAAATTTTAAAACACGCAACATTTTCTTCGAAGGCTATCATATTAGTTTTAAGATCTAAGAAACTACTTTTTCACTATAGATCACGTATTCAACAAATAAATACTGATAATTCTCCTGACTAAATGTTGTTTCATCGCCTTGTTAAAGGAGGATGGCATTGAAAAGCCATGTCGCATTTCATTTCTTCGATTTCGAAATGCGATGGGATATGCTGCATCATAATCATGACCATAGAAAAGCCACAGAGTGCATTATGTACAGCATCCAGCTGATGTTAAGCCATTCACATCAATTCATGCCTATAACCCAATACAAAACACGAAATAATCTTGTACCACTGCTGGTATTATTCGCATATGCAGCGTACACAGAATGGTTTAATTCTCACCATTGATGCCAGAGGAACTAAAAGCAGTGAGTAATGAATCTCTGTGGTGTGAGGTTTATAGATACAGGCCTTCTACATAAGCAAATACATATTATTACAGAACATAATGCGTGACTTCATTCGAGTTCCTAACTCCTCTAAAGAAAAGAACATAAACTGGTTAGAATAAAATTAAACTTAAACTTCTTTAATAACATTTTCTTGTACTACAACACAAAAAGAATATATAACACGATGAAAGTAATTTAGAGTGAGCATCTTGTAAGTTGGGTTTTCATATTAATGCATCGAGAAGTGAAATGTTGAAAATGCTATCGTATAAGATAAATGTTAAGGAACCCATCCAGGCTAGATACTTGACAAATTGTATTCTAGTTATACTTCGAACATATCTATTTAACAATTCATGTTTTTCATTTATTTTTTCGTAGATACCATATAGCTTCTCGGAGAATTGGATTATATGTTCAGTATAACTACATACTCTGATCCTAATTAAAGAATGTTATAAAGGTATATTAATGTTTACCTAAATCAAAGCGAGGAGGGTTATAATACAGTCAAAATATAAAAAGACATCACTTATCACGAGTTCTGACATAGCGTTATATTACAATTTAACAAGTCCTTTGTGACAAGATTTTATTTTTCACAACATTTCAGAAAGATCAAATTTAAGGGGCTGTGCTACTATTTCGTTAGTACTTAATTGCGCCAACAAAACAGATCAATAGACCCATAGAAAAATCCATTAATTGTAGATAGAAATCGTTTACAGAGACAAAATTGCATATCAACGTCGAAACAATATATTTGACTGCACATAAAATATTCTGCTGCCACAAAATTCTTGGCATAGCAACAGATTTATATAAAACTGTGCATTTTACTGCTTTCTTCAATATTAGTGGTACTTTGGTATTGAATTTTCTATCTTTCCGTAGTGAAGGAATTATTTAATATTAGTTTTTTTTCCCTTCCAATTCCCTTTTATCCTTCTCGTACGAGGAGGTCACAAAGGTGTCTGGAGCCATACGTCTGTTGAGGAGAGAAGAATTCTGTATCCGACAGAATTTCCAAGAAGGTGGATGAGCCCAATACCTGGTATTATGAGGATGAAGAATTCTTTTTTGTAAATTACGTCCTCAAATATTAAGTCATATCCGATGATGAATGAAATGGGTGAAATGATGCTGAAATCAGCCCGGGTCCATAGAACTTAGAGTTATCCGACATTCGTGTTTATCGATAATGGAAATCACAGGTAAAACATTATCCAGGTAACTCATCATGACCGAGATTAGAGCTAGGGACCTCTTGAACGTGAGGCAGACACGCTACCATCTACGCTACCGAGACAGGCATGAAGAAGTTTAATAATATAAACTATTGGTGTATAAAAACAAATATAACTGGGAGAATAAATGACGGGGTAACCGGAGAACCCTTCGTCTACACGAATCCCCCATGCGGTCTTATATATATATATATTAATTTTACGTTCTCCAAACTTAAGTCATATCGGACGATGAATGGAAAGGGTGAGATGATGCTCAAATGAGCCCAGGGTCCATAGAGCTTAGAGTTACCCGACATCTGTCTTTCAGGATAAGGGAAAACCCTGAAAAAACCTTATCCAGGTAACTCACCCTGACCGAGATGCGAACTCGGGACCTCTTGAACGTGAGGCAGACTCGTTACCACCACGCTACCGAGGCTGAAACTGGGTCGGCTTGGATATTTTGGGAGTGGGGAAGCTTCTTTAATATATTTGTCCCGCATCTTGGATACCAAGTTTGTTATTCATCCAAAGTTAATTTTATCTTTCAATCATTTTATATCGATCATACAAATATTTTTAATATTAAATTTAAAAAACAAGGTTTATTTTACAATTATTTACAGTATTCGTGAGAGTTTTTTTTTATTACTTTTAATTTACGTCCTCCAACGTTAAGTCATATCGGACGATGAATGAAATGGGTGAAGTGATGCTCAAATGAGTCCAAGGTCAATGGAGCTTAAAGTTACCCGACATTCGTCTATCAGGACTGGGGAAACCCTCGGAAAAACCTTATCCAGGTAGCTCACCCTAACCGAGATTCGAACTCGTGACCTCTTGAACGTGAGCCAGTCACGCTACCATCTACGCTACCGAGGCGGGCACTCGTGAGAGTAAGTTAATATTTTCCCCGCAGCATTTAATAAATTAGCGATATACATCGATGATCAGATTACCCTGAAATATTTTAACATCTATAGGATCGATAACTTTTTAGTTATGTTTCTCTCTTTCTCTCTCTCTCATGCACACACTCGCAAACACATACTGGCACAAAGCTTCCTTTATTCTAAACTCTCAAAACATGTACTTTCGCTGAAATCGATTGTTTGGGTGGAATGCAGTAGTTCATATTACTATAGATAAACAATAGAGAAATTAACAAGTGAAGTTGTTTTTATCCGGTGGATTGAGTACAGTAAGCCTTAGGAATGAGAAACGTTGAGGTGTGTCCTGACGACGAAACCTTCGTTACAAATTCTAGCAGTGTAATTACTCTCTGCTCCCAACAAACATGAACGCTCAGGTAAGCAAAGGATTTGTGCCAATCTGAGTGTAATGCCTTATGAATGAATGAGGGATGATGTACGTCTTCCTGCACTTTCCCTTTAATTATGCAAACTCGAGTAAACAGTAATTATTACAGGTGGTGAGATTCATTACCATTACTATAGTATGCAACGTAACACTCTTCCGCAAAACAATTTATTTAACATGTTTAGGTAACATACAGGGTGGTCCAACACTGTGGGTTGGTACATGGCCCACTGCTTCTTATTTGAATAACTGACGTTTCATCCAACACTGAGGTGTTGATACCGTTGTCCATTGTTCTTTATTCTATCCTTGAAACACTAATTAATGGTTAATTCATTATTTTTTCTATCAAAATACCTTTGATGAATATATTTAAAAGATTGACATACTACGTAAGGTATGATTCTTGAATTTTCTTTAGATAGTGTTCTCATCTTTCTCAATAATGTTTATATTACTAGGAGACCTCATGTGGACCTCATGAAAACACACAGGTTGTTTGAACAATTTCATTGTAGCATTAGCCATTTCAGAAACATCAAATAATGTATAAGTTGGGTTGAGCCTTGATTTTCTAGTCATCATGAATGTTTTTAAACGTAAAATGCAGTCTATTTTCACATAAATTTGTGAAAAATAAGAAACAAAACGATTCAGCTGTGTTGAAAGCAGCTATCACTCTGCATCGTGCACGTACATAGATAGGAAAAAGTCAATTTAAGTCATTTGGAACTTGGAATACTTTCCAGTAATGAAGCATTATATTTTATAAGGATACTATTATGAATGAAGAAAATGAGTAAAGAAAGCTGTGAATTGGAAATCCAACCTTTTTGTTAACATGGGTTTAACTACACAGCGATACGATGCCTCTGATTTGCTCGCGTATGGCGCTGCGAGTTCGTTCTGCACTTGCGACAATGTTTTCTTTGTACTGCGATTACTGTCTTACGACGAAGTCTAAGAGAAATGTCTAGGGTTGATATTTTTAGGACTAAAAGCACATTACTCCCCCTCAAGCTTTTAAAGAAGATATGACCTATGGCAAGTCGACTTTTGAGAATGTACGTGACGTCACTACTATAGTAGACAAGCTGCCCTGCCTTGGGGATTCTTGGGTTAACCAAGGGGCCCCATAACATCTTTTGGAAGTTTGTCAGATGGCAAGCGTCTTGGCTCCCTCTGGTCATATCTGCCCAGGGTGTTCACCAATGGATTGTTGTGGGTTTGGATGACATCGACAATGCACGGGATCTTGGAGTGTTCGTGTAGGATATGGGCAGGAAATCTCCAGTCTGTATCGTAGATGATTCGTCTGGAGTCTGACGAAAGTGTAATTAGCCACTGTTCCCCAGATCTCACAGCCGTACAGGATCATGGGCGGAAAGATCGCCCGATACAGCTGGAGCTTTACACGGAGAGGCATGGTAGAGCGGGATATGGGGTGTTCCACTCTACGCCTGATGGTTCAAGCAATATGCAACCCGTAACCAAAACGGAGTAAAAACATATCAAATCGTTTCTCCCAAAACGGGGAAACGTTGTAAAGCAGTTGTCTTCTGAGTATTCAAGGGCATTCCAACCCAAATATCCTATAACATACAACCTACCCCCAGCAGAACAACACTTCACCAGACTCATTTCCCAGGTTAAGCCGCAAAGCGGCTAGGTACTGCGGCAAAAGACGTACGGACTGGGAAAAGCTCCGCCCGACTAGGACTTCCTCTGGCCTCTGCCTTGCCTTCCACTCGACGTCTAGGAGCACGTGGCCTGGAAAACATTTGTAGTCATCTGCACGAGAGGGAAGGATGAAGCGAATCGCCAACAGCTGGGTTTAAAATGTAACGTACAGTACTTCCACGACATCGCGAGAAACCAATGGAGACAGCACTCCATCACATGGCATAGTGGAGTCTTCAAGCTAATAAGATTCTAAAGGGGTTAATGACACAGAATGACGTAAATTACGTGTTTAAAATAAATCACATTTTGTTTTATGTGATAGGTTTGTGTCTATCTCTTTACCAGTAATACAAAATCATTCAGAATGACACATCATTGGGTATTCATACCAATGTGTTAAACATAACGTATTCATACCGTTCGTTGTTTGGGATGGAATGATTTTCTTGAAAATATTTGCCTCCCTTGCGCACTTAATTTTGGTTTATGCCCACCCCCTTTTAACTTCTAACTCATAGAACCTCAAAACAAGTATTCAAGACCGATTCTCGATATGCAATTTTTGGGTATGCGAGGGTAGCGTAGGCCGCGCCATGGCTCAGTGGTTAGACCGCTTGGCGACTGCAAAGTGAGATTTGTGGTGGACAACACGGCGCTGGGGCGGGTTTTCTCCGGGACCTCCGGTTTCCCCCGCCATTTCATTCCACCGGTGCTCCATCTTCATCTCATGCATCATCAGTGTCACCGCCTGCGGTGCCGTATGTAGTAATAGCGGGCGTTAAACACTACACACACACACACACACACACACACACACACACACACACACACACACACACACACACACACACACTAGGGTAGCGTAGGTATCTTTCTCACATTTAAGAGATTTGAGTACGAATCTCGGTTATAGCGTTCTCCAGATATGTTAGGGCTTTTCTTATCCTGAAAAAATAAATATGTGATACCTTTAAACTATGGATTCTGAGCTACGTTGTGCATAATTTTTCCCATTTCATTCATCGTCCGATATGACCTACCCGGTTAAACGAAGTTAAAATAAAAAATTACACACTGTCTCTATATACTACAAGCAGGTAGTGGTGTTTTCTGGAAATGTTATATGGTAAACGTAATGTACATCTGCGAAAGTATCAAAAAATTCTAAATTTTAGACTAAGTAATGCAGAATTTACTCTACCTACCAAACTGTAGACTAAATTACATGACAAAGCTGTAAAATGAGGCAAGAGAATCCACAATTATAAACAAAACCACTGATTTAAATAATTAATAATTAACCTTATATATTCCATCGGCAAAATGCTTCAAGATCCTCTGGAAAAGAAGGGCCTTTTTCACTGCATTTCCTCGAGTAGCACTGTTATACGAAGCAAATGCTTAACAAGCCGCAGCGACATCAGAAGACGAGGAAAGTGGTGGTACCCCTGAGCTCCAGGAAATTTAATGTACCACTATTAAGTTACTTTATGCAGGAAAGCACTCCATTATATGCCTTGCCATTTACTGGTAGCGAAGAAACACTCCAGAGCATATACTCCATAATGCTTCCCAAATTTATCCCTCGCCGCTCCAAGGCACCGTTGTGTCTTGGAAAAGCAACTTCGTAGGCCTCCTTGACAACTGTTCATGTTCGCAAAATAATACACCTCTCTCTGTCTCTCTCTCCCTCCCTCCCTCCCTCTCTCTCTCTCTCTCACACAAAACAACAAACACAATTCTCTCTGTTTACCGATCTTCAATTGCTAACGCCTTTCTTCTCATTTTTCTGGTAGTGTTTAAAACGTTTGTAAATTAAATTTAATCAAGTTCATTATACAGTACTGTGTATTTTACAGTTGGGTACGTGGCACTACTGCACGTTTACTTCTCCTTCAGGAAAAGAGAATTAAGGAAATGTATTTTCTATGCAAATGTGAACTCCTGCTCTTGCATCAGCGCTTGTCAAACTACTCGTGTGTGTGTGTGTGTGTGTGTGTGTGTGTGTGTGTGTGTGTGTGTGTGTGTGTGTGTGTGTGTGTGTGTGTGTATGTGCTTATAGTTTTTATTATCCTTTATTCATCCACATGTTCCAATACGTTAGTATAATTAAATGTTCCGGTTTGGTTTGTGTACCATTTGCATTCCTTGTTTAACAACTTATTCTGAATTTCTCGATATCTGATTCGTTTACTAAATTTAACAGTTCAATTGAAAGGTTGAGTGCAACAGTGATCTATCCCACGTTTTAAAGAAACTGAGATATTGTACTGCAAATTTGACAGCAGCCAGTTTTTCATATTTTACAGCTATATTGATGTTAATTCCATAATTACTTACTTTGAACCTTGGCAATCTTGTGTATAATAAATTGTGCTAAGATGAAACTAAAAGGCTGACATTGGTATCAATGTGGTGCTTGACACATACTTTTGATGGGTTAGACCACTGTTGCACAGAACTATAACATTACATAACAGGTACTTGATACATGATTGTATGGGTTAGACCACTGTCACATAGTGCTGTAAAAAGGATTTTGAGGTATTCATTTTGTACAAAATATTAAGATCTAGATGTTCATTTAATGTACGTGTATTAACATTATTCTCAATGAGGACACATTAATACAATATACATTTTGCTTGTTTGGTCATGTGACCTCGTATACCAATTCAGATAGTTGGTTAGGGTTAAACCATGGTTGAACTAAAATGTGTTGCTATAGTTTGAGAGCAAGAAATCAAGTTGCTGCAAATGGGCAAAAAATAAATTTATTTCAGTATATATAGATTGTAATATGTAGTTCAAGGTTAATCACAACAGATGACAGGGTCAACTAAAATTCGACATTGGAGAGGGTTAGACCACTGTTGCACTCAGTCTTTCAATTGTACACTTTCCGGATTGATTGTTCATATTACCTGAAGCCTTAAAATTTGTACATGTTTTTCAGATTGATTTTGCTCACATAATCCCTGAAGTTCTTTAGATACTGTCCAATAAATGCTGGTTCATCTACTGGCCACTTCCCTCCTTTCTTGTTTATTTGCATCCTTAGTTTTCTCTTCTGGTCCTTCCATTTGTTCCAATCATACAGGATGTGTGATCTGTCATTTGGTCTTCCCGTAGGGGAGGGGATCCGTTTCCATCAGCTGCTGTGCTGCGAGCGCTGCGGACCCTTAGCACTAGTGGAACATCTAACGTTACTAGAGAAACCTTGGGCCCAACTCCCGTATGGGAGTTGTTAGGATTGGGTTGGACTCAAGGGGCAGTGTGCTTCCGATACCCGCGGGAGATCGGGTACCTCCGGCCAGGCTTCGGCCGCCCGAAGGGGGCAGAGGGTTGCCTAAAAGGTCCCGGGTACTAGCCTACAGAGCTAGTAGAAGGTGTGCTAGATCACCAGGCGGCCCCACCGAGGTTTTTCGGTAGTCTTCCCTGCGGGGTTGACGCGCGTAAGTGGCTTATCCACTTCCACCCGTCTTGAATGGCGGGGTGGGGGGGTGCTTTTTAGACTCAAGGTATTGCCCCAAGGAAAGAGCCCTCAAACTATCCATCACTCCCGGCCATGTAGAGGGCGGAGTCTTCGGACTCTCGGGTAGACCTCGGTTGATCATTTGTCATATCGTCTCCTCTGCTGCAGGTAAAAGTAGCATCATCGATTATGTGGAATCTCTGGTTTCAGCCTTCCATGTCCTGCTAAGATAGTAGCGAGGGTTGCTGTTAGGTTAATTCTTCGTTCTAGTCGTTTTGCTACTGTGGGAAAATATTGTTTTGTCTCTTGTCCTTTTGGTGTCTTTTACCATTCTCTTTCCCATTTTTTTGAGTATCTCTTCTCGTGTTCTTTTTTCTCTGGTGGCACTTTTGGGATTCTGCTGTTAGCTTTCTATGCTATTATTTGTTGTTGCTTCTTTCGCAGGTTTATCTGCTATTTCGTTTCCTTCTACTCCTATGTGAGCTTATCCAACCTACTCCCATATCTATTCTTTTTCTATTTAGTTCTCCTAGTTTGTCTCTTACAGCTGGTTATTTTTGGTCTTGTGTAATGACTGCAGTGTAATTTTGCTGTCCGTATATATTGCTGCTGTTTTCAAGTTACCTTGTGCTATTCCCATATTATCTGTTGTTTCAAGTACCTTCAAAATTTCAAGTTATTGGTTATTTGATTATTTTAAATTGTGTGTATGTTCTCGAGAGTTATAGTTTAAGATAGACATGCGTATTCGTACAGGAACGTAACATTACTGTGTGTATCTATAAACATACAAACAAAACATGAGGCATTTCTCCCAGAATTTTGTGTGCTAAACTCTTCTCTCAGCCGTTTGGGCATTGAGTGCACTGAATGTTCAAGGGGGTTGAGTTCCACAGGTATAGCAACCACAAAGGGATAATCTCTACAGCGTGTTTAGGATCATCCTTTTGGAAGTAGTAGCGGTCCCCTACCTTGAGCTTCTGTGCATTCTTCTTGAAATTAACTTTAAAGTATGTCCAGGTTGCTATTTGTTCACATTTCCTCAATGACATACACTAGAAGCAGCCATGCATCCCCAGACCATAACACAACCACCTCCAAGTTTAACTGTTGCTTGTAAATTTTTAATATCCGGTGCGGTTTTCGGATCATCATAATACGAAATTTGTGGAAAATACTTTCTTCAGAAAATCCTACTCTTTTTATTTTGTCTGCTGATATATGGCTTCTTTCTGGGTATCGTAGAATGAAATCCAGTACGACTGAAGAGTTGTATTGTGGTCTTACAGGTTCGTTGCTTCCCACTACACAAGCAGTAATTATCAGAAGAGGCAATTTGCGTGTATTTTTCACCATTTTCATCACGTGGCTTTGTTCCCGAGAGTTTAGTTTCAGTGGGCGGCCCACTCTAATTATAGCATATTGGTTTCTGTAAAACATTTAATGGCACTCCGCTTTGTCGAACAACTTCTTTCTACGATGCGAGCTATTTCAGTATATTTTCTGTTTGTATAGACAGTCACCTTGCTAGGTCAACAGATGTTTGCTTTCTTTTGCGACCCATTTCAGTCCTCTGTGGATCACCTGTCACTCCATACAACACGACTAGAATGCAGCACTGCAGCTGTAAACGACATTTTTTGTGTCTTTTACCGCTGTATGAATACTATGTCCATGACTGCGTGAATAAATAGGTATCAGCAGAACAAAAGGCCACGGTATTTTCCATGCTTTGTTCGGGAGGCAACGTATGCTAATTTCCTTCTCCAATGGGTGAGAAAATGTGAATATATTGAAGGCGCAAACTGTAGTAAACTTTGAAGGTCTGAATTTGCTGCTTTAATCTGGTGTGTATTTGTGCACTAGATGTGAGACATAAGCCAAGTAAATCGTCTTAAAGACTTACAAACTTCGAGAAACTCTTTCTGGTTAGTTGTGTGAAGCTGGTTTTGAGAAGCATCCATTTGTAAAACTTAAGAGAAACAAATGACACGAGCCTCTTTTCCTCTGAGAATATGAACCCATTCAAATTAACCTCTGTTTCACATAACCTTGCCCCGCTGACATGTATCACTCCGCGTGCAACAACCTCCCCCCTCAACCCTAAATGGCTAATGCTTTCGCGTCATAGGCCATAGGCGGTGTCTTCCCGTCACATTTATAACCTGCAGTAAACGTCATAATAATTGCCAGGAAGATAGATAAAATCATACAAATAAGAATATAAAGGCATGAAAATTACAAATTTATAATGAAACTGAGCAAGTTGGAACTGAATGAATGTGCAATGAAACTGAAACAAGTTTATAATGAAAGGCCTTCGGCCTTTTCCATTGGGATTTTTTTAAACCAGCACACATACCTTGCAAAAATGCTTGTCTTTCAGTTTTAAAAGTCGTGTCACGCCATACTTTAATATTCATGTGTCCTTCTTTCACCCAAGTCTCGTCAAGGTAGTATATTTTGCGACTTGTATCTCGGTACAGTTTGATTGTCCTTAAATAACGTCTTCGCCACACAGCAATATCGCCCCTGGAGTGGTAAGTTTTCCTGTTGTCTCAATTTCATGTCACGATGTCCCTACGGATCTAATACACCTGTAACTTTAGAGCACATCTGTTCGACTTCTCTCACTGACAAAGACGGATTCTTCTCTGTGAATGCATTAAACACATGCATCACAATTGTTTTCTCGCCGCTTTGTAAAGGTTTTCCCTTCCGATGCTTCAGCGAAAAACAGGCGCTAGACTCTGCCATTATACATATAATAGTACACGCGCAATAGACGATCAATAAAATAATTTAGCTCTCGCATTCGGCACAGCATAGCTTCGAATGGCGATGTATGACTAATCCAGTTCAAAACAAGGTCAGTGATAAAAGTCATATAAACAAATATGTCATCACTACCGCTGAAGCACTTGCTATCGTGCCATATGAAAGGCGGGCTTAGAGCAAAGGAACCTCCTCTTTACTTCGTTTAAGAATTAACATGCATTTCAGATAAGTCAGCTCTGCTGCGTAACATATTTAATTCAAACAGTCACGAAAATATAAATTTGGCAATTCTCTTCCAACATATAAAGATATATCACAATGTTAAATAACGAACTAATTTTTACCGCACAACAGTCTATACACAACAGCAGTCAATGAGAGGTGGTAAGGTCACGTGACCGTTAAGAGATACGGTGCAAGCTTATGTGAAACAAGGATTAGAAAAATATTATGCTGTCTTTCATGGAATGGAAACATTCGTTCGCTAGGAATTATTAGTTATGATAATATGTAGTGCAAAAAAGCGTTCAATTTTAGTAATTCTGAATGTCAGTTTACATCTGCACTTTCTTTCCAAAGCTTACACATTTAAATAAATTGCTTTTATAAAACACTGTGTGACTGACGGAAATTTTCAGATGAAAAAAAAATGAAGTTCATCACAATTACTTCGTATGTCAAAAGCTGAAATTTTCAACCAAAGGTTAGCAACGTATTCTTTCACGTAAGTCGCTTCCGAAAACCAGAATTTCAAAAGCAGAACACGTTTGCCTAGCTTTAATCAAACATGGTTATTACGGTTCAGCATGCACAGGAAAAGCCACCTACCGGAAGCAACGGACAGCGTTCCTCGCTTTTTGTGTATGAGAAATTGCTGGCACAACACGATTAAACCAAACCTGGGTATGCAAAGTGATGATGAAATATGCTTAAAAGGCGTTTACTTGGATTTACATAAGTCATTGTAATACAAAAATTGTCGGCTAGTGAAACCGATCCTTAATAATAACCATTGCTTACAACCGAGCAACATCACTTCCCTCATCACCAACTATATTGCATAACAGGAAGTAAACTGCGGACTGAGATTTCACCGAAAATATTGCAACCCTTTAAGGACACTCTTCAAGCCCTATCTTGCTAATGTTAAATTACCTTGACTTTTTCTCTGGTCGCACTTGACATAGAAATGTTAAATTTTTACTTGATGTTGATAACACTGATTCACTTAAATGTTAAAATACTGATTGGGGGAAAAAGTATGATTTTGTTTGCAAACCTCTAAAATGTTCACAAAATTTTCTGACAGTTTATTTTTTAAAAGCAAACTACTTGAGCAACTTCAACTTCCCCCCCCCCCCCCCATTTATACCCTGCCTTTAACTGCAATGGTCATACCGGCGGCCGTTCTCCTTTGGAACATATCGAAGGTGTTAATTCGTATTCGATGGATTTTAATCATTAGATCACGCACATATTCATTCGCTCTCATTCATACTTCCAGACTGGGGAAGATGAGGAATTATCTTATCTTAGTCGGAGAAAAATCCCCACCCCCACCACCGGGAATTGAACCTGGGACCCCTAGCACGCCAGCCAGGTGCTCTATCAATTTTAAATTTAACAATTCCACACAATCATCAGATTAGTTGTATTATGTGGTATACGTTTTATGCAGATACACCTTGAAGTTTCAGAGAAAACGGGTCATTTAATATCTATGCTTGTTTATCATTCATTGGTTTCACTGAACTTGTCTGTTTTACTTAGCTAATTCTTGGAAGCACTTAGAAGAACAGCAATACTTGAGTCTGCAGAATTATTTATGACTACATGGTCACTATCACTTAGTCCAACATTAACTTCACTGTGCACTGTTGTTGCATTTGTTTTGCAAATTTTCCCATCCTTGTATTTTTTTCTTATACTCTTAGGTTTAGTATTTGTGAAAAGCACCAAAATGTACAAATACACAGAAAATATCTATAAAAAATAAGACGCTTCCTAATTCAAACTGCTTTACAGCTATAAGCTGTAGCAAATTTGTATGTCCAGTTTAGCCAACACATGAATCATTAATTTTACTGCAAAAGAAGCCGAACCACAGACTTCTAAGTAAAATATGATAATTTTCTTCTGTGAAATTATTAATATAATGCCTAAATTTGTATTTATTTATTTTATAGGTTTCCCACTTTACAGCAGTTCACCCTTTGTTCCTGCTTTCCAGAGATTCCTGTCGTTCCATTGTCCTCCTTCCAGTCCCCTCTTCTTCATATGACCATATATTTCCTCGTGCCACGTTCTTCTGGCTCTTCCCCGCTTAAGACTTGTTTGAGCCACCGTTCCTCCGGCATCCGTTGTACACGTCCATTCCACTGTAGAACTCTACTGGACATTCCGTCTATAACAGTTTCTAGTGCGTCCATTTCATGTCAAATGTAAGTGTTTCTGACATGTTCTTATCTTGATATCCTCATATTTCTTCGAAGTCCATCCATTTCTGTCGCTAATATTCTTTTCTGCATTCTTCCAATTAATGTCCAACTTTCGGAACCATATGTAAGTATAAATAATAAATAACCCATGGCGCGACAGCCCTTAGAGGGCCAAGGCCGACCAACCCGACTGCCGGCCTCACGCCCACTTACGCACAGGTGGACGATCATCCAACCGATACGGGGAGATGTGGTCAGCATCTCGACATCCCCCAGCCGGAATGTTGGTTTCCGTGACCAATATGTAAGTATACAATCTATTATTGTTATTAAAATTTGATTCTTAGTCTTTCTAGTCAGATTTCTATTCCATAAAAGACTGTTCAAACTTCTAATCGTCTTCCTTGCACAATTTACGCTATTGATAATATCTTTTTCACAAGTGCCACTCATCGATTATAGATCCTAGGTACTTAAATTGTTCGACACATTTAATTATCACAGCATTTACTTGCAGATCTTCCGAATTTCCTCCTATTACCGTATATTCACTTTTAATCCGTCTACTTCAAATGCATTTATTAATTTAATGCCTAAATACAAAAATATTTTTCAAAACTTATTTAAAATAGTAAATATTTGAATATTTTAATGAACCAAACGCCAAATTAAACAGAATTAACAACGTGTTTATCATATTAAAAAGCACAAAATATCCTCTTTTTTGTTGCATTTTTGGCTTGATGAATCCCCTTGATCTACCCAAAAAGTATTTTTACAGAAATATATGCAGTGCAACGTTAACCCAAATTGCCGATAAATATCGAACTTGGTATTAAGGTTTTACCATCGTTGATGCCACCAGGTAGAATGTGTTTCGAAATGTTAAGATTTATTTTTAAAAATGACAATTTTGTTTAAAATATTGTAACGGACCTCTGGAGCACCCTGTACTAGCTGCGAACGGAAGGCAGGGGGGAGGACCGCGTTAGCCACACCTTCTCCTCGTTTGTCTTGTAGTGGTGACAGACTTGTGGTTAGGGGAAAACATGACTGGTCGCCTGTTTTTCTGTACACCTGTTTCTCGACCTTTCGTTTACTGGAACATTCTCCTGGTCACTAGAAACCGGCGATATTCCGATATAAAGAGGGTTACAGACAGACGGAGTCAGTTCAGTTGTTGGTTGTGTTGGTCAGTCAGTTGGTTAGTGAGTGTGAGCGAGAAGACAGTCGCAGTTCCTGGTGTAAGAGTTAGTCAGTGACGTGTTAAGGAACGAAAGGATTGTGCAACGGGACTGTACGAACTGTGTATGAGTATCGGAGTTTATGTAATCGCGAGTACAAGTGAAGTTGCAACGGACGAACTGGTAAATTGTAATTGTGTGCAGCAAGTAATTTTGTGTAATTGGCAAGTGTTAAACAGTAAGACGGTGGAAATAAAGAACATTGTTGAGTGGTGTAATTGGACTTTTCATTTCACGAACCCACAAAGTCACACTGGTGTCAGGAAGCGGGAAGATAACATCACCGAACATTACAACCATGGACGCGAAATTGGAGAAAATTTTAGAGATGATGATGGAAATGACGGCGGAACTGAGAGAAATGAGGACGGCAACTGAAAAGCTCGCTGCAAAAACAGAAGCGGCTAAAGACAACATCACCGAGAAGATGCAACAAATGAAGGCCGAGTTAACCACGGAAATGAGAGCAGCGAATGACGGTCTGGCTACCGAAATGAAGGTGGCGAACGAGGCTCTCGCCGCAAAGTTTGAGGAACGTTTGGCCGGCGTGAGGGATGACGTCGCGAACCTGGGCAAACGGAAGGGTCAAGTAGACGACCGCCTTAATGATTTAGAGGAAAAGGCCGACAACATCGCAAAACCCCTCACCCGCCTGACGGAGGAAAACCGGCCTTATGTGTGGACGGAGGACGCCGAAGACGCTTTCCAGCACCCGAAGGGGACCCTGTGCAGTGCTTCAATGTTGGGTTTCCCGCAACCGGGTGGCGCCTTCATTGTGGACACCGACGCCAGCGACCATTGCATTGGTGGTGTCCTATCGCAGATCCAGGACGGCCACGAGCGCACAAGAGTGGAAGAGGAGGAGCGTGCCGCAGCAGTCCGAGTAGTTGTGGCAGTGCCTGCTGAAGGCTGGGATAGCGCAGGCCTGAGGAGGGAGCAGCTGGCGGACGCAGACTTGGGGCCACTCTTGAGGGAAGTGGACGCAGGGACGAGGCCAACCTGGGAGGACATCGCACCGAGGAGCGCCACCTACAAGTCGCACTGGGCAAAATGGGACTCGTTGAAGACCAGAGTGTGCGTGCTGTTCCGGGTATGGGAGTCGCCCGATGGGAAGGCGCAGAGAGAACAGTTGGTACTTCCCCGGAGCAAGGTCCCGGAAGTCTTGGAGGAAGTGCACGCCGGTACTTCAGGAGGACACCTGGGAGCGAACCGAATGATTCACAAACTACGGCAGCGCTACTTCTGGCTGAGACTCCGAGCAGATGCTGGTGGTACACCTGGACCGCCTCGCACGCTACGATGGGGCTGTTCGTGGGCGAACAGCTTTGAGGAGGGAGCAGTGTAACGGACCTCTGGAGCACCCTGTACCAGCTGCGAACGGAAGGCAGGGGGGAGGACCGCGTTAGCCACACCTTCTCCTCGTTTGTCTTGTAGTGGTGACAGACTTGTGGTTAGGGGAAAACATGACTGGTCGCCTGTTTTTCTGTACACCTGTTTCTCGACCTTTCGTTTACTGGAACATTCTCCTGGTCACTAGAAACCGGCGATATTCCGATATAAAGAGGGTTACAGACAGACGGAGTCAGTTCAGTTGTTGGTTGTGTTGGTCAATCAGTTGGTTAGTGAGTGTGAGCGAGAAGACAGTCGCAGTTCCTGGTGTAAGAGTTAGTCAGTGACGTGTTAAGGAACGAAAGGATTGTGCAACGGGACTGTACGAACTGTGTATGAGTATCGGAGTTTATGTAATCGCGAGTACAAGTGAAGTTGCAACGGACGAACTGGTAAATTGTAATTGTGTGCAGCAAGTAATTTTGTGTAATTGGCAAGTGTTAAACAGTAAGACGGTGGAAATAAAGAACATTGTTGAGTGGTGTAATTGGACTTTTCATTTCACGAACCCACAAAGTCACAATATGTTTAAGATATTTAAATGACAAAACCTATATTTTGAGCACTCTATGATTAGCCTGAGCAGCCTTCTTTATTAGGAACTAACTTTTTTATAATTTTGCATAACAGTTTGTTTCTTGGGATGTCGTGGAGCAGAAATGAAATTGCAAATTAGCATATGCAGTAGTAACCTACTGTCTCATAAGTAGGTAATGTCTCCTTTAAGAAAAACAATTATTTGAAATGTGTTCGGACCAGCAATTAACTACTTTTGAAGTATAGACTATCAGATTCTAAGGTCTTGAGCCATCGTTCAGCGAGGTTTTATCCCACGTAGGTACCAGTCTCTGGTTTTTGATGCGAAGAATTCGGCGACACCCACTTGCATTACTTCATGTTGTCAAAATTTCTTCCACGTAAAAAATGGGATATGGATCGAAAAAGATGATTATCTAATGATGCGAGATAAGGGCTGTATACTGGCTGTGAATTGTTTCCATGGTTGTTCGTGCAGTATGGGGCGTTGCATTGTCCTGTTGCAATAGAACTCCATTTCGGTTAACTAATGCTGGGTATCTCTGTCTCAAAATTTCATGAACTCGTTCCAGTTGTTGAGAAAAAAGATCCGCATCCATCGCCCGCCCGTTCGGAACAAACTCCCACTGAATCATAGCTTCAAAATTCCACCAGACATACAACATTACTTTAAGACTGAACTGATTTTTTTTTAAAACAATGACTTAGGCAGGTGGGCAGGGATCAAGCCACCGTTTCGAAGCAACAGGGTTTCAGTAATATAACTATTTTTCTTCACAAGTGCCAATTCTCCTGACAAATCCATCACCCAAGGGATAGCGCATAAGCTGACGACAGATATCCACTCCACGTTTAGCCTGTTGAGGTGTCAGGTCATGAGGTACAGATCTACAGCTTCTGCATGATTTGCCAAGTGTCTTAATGTGGCGATGTATGGCATCTTGTGATACACTAAGTTCTTCTGAAAGCCTGCGGGTACTTTTCTGCGGATTTTCTCGCAAAACTTGGTGTGTATCTTCAATATTCCATACTTTAGGTCTTCCAGAAAGTGGTAAATCTTCAGTGTTTTCGTCTTCATTGTTGAAACGTTGGAAACATTGTTGTGCCACACGCTCACTAACGACACCTTCTCCTTCCACTTCACATATTCTTCGAGCTGCGGCAGCGGCTTTATAATTTGTCTCCAGCAGTGTTTTAGGACAACCTTGCCTCGGTAGCGTGGACGGTAGCGTGTCTGCCTCACGTTCGAGAGGTTCCGAGTTCGAATCTCGCTCAGGGTGAGTTACCTGAATAAGGTTTTTCCGGGGTTTTCCCTTATTCTGAAAGACAAATGTCGGGTAATTCTAAGCTGCATGGGCCCCGGACTCATTTGAGCATCATTTCACCCATTTCATTCATCGTCCGATATGACAATGTTGGAGGACGTAAATAAAAAAAAAGGGGGGGATAAACTTTGTTATCTCCATTTTGTGATTATTTATTAACAACTGAAGACAGATACATGCTCGCAATTTACGCAGCATTAGCTAAGGCATTCTGTAAATACCATTGCCAAACTGAAAAAAAACAATGCTTTCTCCAAGACACCAAAATAAAAACAAATTAAAAAAATTAAAAAACCGCATTTACTTATGAGACAACCTAATAACATCAGACTATCGATTTAGTTTGCCCTAATCCCTTTTACCTATAATGAAACTATGTAAAAAAAACTATTTCTAAAATGTTTATCTTGATAAACGTGAAGTAGACAGTATAACAAACTATCCAAATAATATTTTATAGAAATTACATGAACATAAGGGATAGTGGATAGAGAAAGTCACGAGACTGTATCACATACCAGTTTTTCATGTCATTTATTACTTGGACACAAAATTGCGAGATTAAAAACACATTTTAATGGATATTTTAATAGAAGAGTAGACACTTTGATAGTGTAAGTACCTTTAGGGGGGCGGGGAAATTCAACGTTGAAATCCAGAGCGCCTGTACATTATGTAAGGGTTGCGATGATGACTAGGAAAATTAGTTCACGCAGTCCAATTAACGTCACGAGTGGGTTGCTACCCCATCATCCCGTAGTCAATTTTCGGCATGAAGTGAAGGTCATTAAATAACTTTCTCGCGTGCAGAAAATAGCTTGGCATACCGGTAAGCTGATGTACGTACAGGAACAGTTTCAAATACCTGTACCGTAACTCTGCTCAATTACGCTACCTACATGCCCACCTGTCCGTATATCTAACGTCATAACAAGCATACTCATTGCTTGGAATGCATTATGTCATCAACAGGGGAGCACAGATATTTAGTTAAAGAAACTGTATCATTACACCCTCAAAAATATGCACGCAAGGCTTGTCTACGATTTGTTTTCTGAAAATTCTAAAGAAAACGATTGCATTTTCAATAGTCATATTTCAGAATGAATATTTAGCATAAACAGATAACACTTCAAAATTAATCATTCTTGATGTTTGTAAAAAAAATGAAAAAATAGGGTAAGGGCACCATATTTCGGATAGGTGCCTAATTTCGGATGGTACATTTTCTGCTCCGTGAGCTAATGCACTCCCTCGGAAATCATGTGAACAAATAGGAGGAAGTACCAGGTGAACATTGAACCCCTAGCCATTATGCAGTTAGTTGCAGTGAAGTAGCATTCTTAAATTGTTTTGTTCACGATCAGAGTTTTTGGAGACCACTTTTCAGAGCGATTTTTTGAGCTTAAGATGACGTCCTAAATCACGTAATTACTGCCACTAATATGTTACTATATAATAGTTTTCTTATATTCATTAACATTTGAAATTACTTATATCTTGTGTAATCCAAGCTCTTATTTATCCAATATGGCGGAATTCTTATTTTCAGATACCACAGGGCATCGTAATTTCGGATATCCGAAATTAGGTATGGGCAGTATTTTACCGATCTAAAATACTTTTCATTCATCAGATGGCATCAGGGCGCAGAAGGAGGTGGTCAGAAAAAGCAATGAGAGAAGCAGTAAAAGCCGTCAAGGAGAAGAAAATGGGATTTTTAAAAGCTTCCAAATAGTATAAAAATGAAATGTGCAGTGGTTAACGCCCGCTTTTACTACATATGGCACCGCAGGCGGTGACCTGATGATACATGAGATGAAGAATGAGATGGCGGGGGAAACCGGAGGTGCCGGAGAAAACCCGCCCCAGCGCCGTGTTGTCCACCACAAATCTCACTTTGCGGTCGCCTGGGATCGAACCCGGGCCGCATAGGTGAGAGCCAAGCGGTCTAACCACTGAGCCACGGCGCGGCCCCCAAATGGTATAGCGTACCTCGCTCTACACTAAAGAATTACGTAAATCACAAACAGAAAGATATATTGACTACAGAAATCGGAAAAAAGTGCGCATTTGGTGAGAAAGCTGGAAACCGAACTGGCTGCATACTGTACGGTTATGGATGATCTCTATTTTGGACTTAGAACGACATTAGACAAATGGCATTCCAGCTAGCTTTGATCAACAATGTAAAGCACCCATTTGATTCGAGCAGCGGTATGGCTGGGAAAAAAAATGTCTCAGGGATTTTATGAAAAGACACTCTCAACTGGCTTATCACACCCCACAAAAGTATCCGAAATTAGGAACCAGTTTTGTAACCTAATCCAAATGCTCTTTAACGGTTTTCATTATGTCTTATATGAACTTACTTTATAAGACTTTTTTTTTTAACTAAGGGACTGTAAGCTATTATGAATAAAGAACGTTGTCACAGAATTTCGTGTCTATTGATGTACTATAACACGTAGAATACCCAAAAATAAAAATGGTATCCGAAATATGGCGTCCTTACCGTAATTTAAGTTATATTGGCTAGATGTTGGGCAACATTTTCTTTTTCTCGAATTGACAGCCCTGCTTGTTCTCCATTCGTTTTCAATTTCTACGCTATGCACCCATTTTACTTATATCATACAAAATTAGGCATGTCACAATGAATAAAAGTTGGGCACAACATCGTCTTCTATTTTGGCTTTACGTCACACTAACCAAAATACTTTTGACAGTTATTTCCGCAACTTGTCATTTTCTTCCAAGGTTCAATTTTCGCTATTCTTGCAACTTTCACTCTCAGAACTATAAGAGAACCGGGAATTTCTCAATTTCAATTATTTATTCACTATCAAGGTTCATTTTAACAAACAGATTGCAAAACACATGAAAAAAACTGAAAAAGACATAGCAGGTGGTGTTCAAGACGGTCGCAGTGTACAATAGCCAATAGAGACAGGTTAAGGGTAGTAAGTTACTGCAAGCAAATGGAACTCATCCTACTTTCGGCTGAACGATCTTGAACCTACCACTAGCATTTAATTTTCAAAGTAAAATACGCTTAAGTGGCCTCATTCTGGGTGTGTTTCTCATTTTTGACAGTCAATAAGATAGTAATTTACTGACAGTGGATTCCTAATCTAAAGCACAGTTTAAGTCGCAAACGATCGAAACATCGAACTTGTACTAACTGAATACAAAGAGCATGATTCATGTAGCGCGTAGCTCACTCTGCCACTTACACAATAGCTCTTTAAAATGAATTATGATTTTTACGTCATACAGCTTGGCGTGGTATTTTTCTTCATGGCCAACAAACGCAACGTTGAATATGAGAAGACAAAAGGGTGGGCCCCACCTTCTTTCAATAGCTTTACGGTTTATTTGCCTTCAAAAGAGATTAAGCTTATATTAGGTCAAGTGATACAAATATCATATTAATTAAACGACTAGTATATTTAGTAGTAACCTAAGTTCAAACTTATGAATTCCCTAACAGTGTGTGCAGTAGTTCAGGAACATAATAGTCCATCTAAAGCATGTAACTTAATGCATTTAGTGCCAAAATTTCCTTGAACGCCATCACATTTTTCGTTAGATCATACTATTAGTAAACACTTAAAATGATATAAACAAACAAATTTCCTTCTGTTAGGCACTGATTTCTTGCTAGAACTAAACATAAGCACTTCAATCTTAATTTGTTGATGAACACAGTATAACATCCACTCTTTTTTAATTTAAATTCTTCAACGTTAAGTCATATCGGACGAAGAATGGAATGGGTGAAATGACGCTCATATGAGCCCAGGATTCATGAGCTAAGAGACATCCGACATTCATCTTCCAGCAGAAGGGAAAATCCTGGAAAAGACCTTATCTAGATAACTCACCCTGACCTAGATTCAAACTCGAGTCATCTTGAACTTGAAGCAGATATGCTACCACCTAAGATACAGAAGCGGGCCTAACATCCATCCTGCTTACATTATAGTTGCCTCTGCAGCTTAAGGCAGGAAGTAATGGAGTCACATTTGCATGAATGAAGTAATTAAAGGTTATAAAGTTGTTGATTTAATGCCAACAAGTGTTTCAGGACCTGATTTTGAAACTACTTATTTTGGTCATTTTCTTTACACTTAAAAGTTTATTACTTTTTGGTAACTACAATCTCCATAAACTTGAATACACACACATTAGAATTATAAAAGAACAAGATTACAAACAAGGCTTTGACTTTCATTTGATAAGGTTAAGTGTAGAAAACAGTTTTACTTTTCAGAAAATCACATAACTAAAATAAACGACACGGAATAACAGGTAAGCTGACCTACTCGGGCTCAAAATATGTTCCTGGAATGCCAACGGCCTCCGGGGCAAGCTAAGTGAACTATCCAACTTTCCAACTTCATCGCAGTTAACCAAGTGCAGATCCTTCTGGTGCAAGAAACCCATCTTTCTTGCACGCAGAAAGCCTCCATCCTTGGCATGATTTGTCATCGTACTGAGTGTTATATATATATATATATATATATATATATATATATATACACCACACAGAGTGAAGACTGACCCCCCACCCTCTAACGACCAGGGAGTTACCTAGCTGTCACAAAGAGGGCACCCGGCCCCTCCGTGGGGATTTCCATAGGGCAAGACCTAGAGACTAACACGCCCCCCCCCCCCCGCATCTGGTCTTGTGGACTCAAGACGGGATGGAAGTGGAAACGCCACTTACGCGCGCCAAACCCAAAAGGGAAGGCTACCGATCAACCTCGGTATGACCGCCTGGTGATCTAGCACACCTTCTACTAGCTATGCTGGCTAGTACGCGGGAATATATGGCTTCCCTCAACCCCGTCCGAAGACGTACCCGATCTCCCACGGGTATAGGGAACCACTGCCCCCTCGAGTCCAATCCTATCCGAACAACTCCCAATCAGGGAGGGGCTCGAATGTTCGGCCCGAGGTTCCTCTAGTAACGTCAGAGGTACCACGAGTGCTAGGGGTCCGCAGCGTCCGCACCACGGCCGCTGAAGGGGACGGATCCTCCCCTACGGGAGGTTATGGTGGTACAGTCATCTTTATAAACCGTTCCATTCAGCATCACCGCTTACATCTGGCAGTCAGAGCCGCACTTGAAGCAACTGGTATACAGCTGACCACAAACAGGGGACCACTAAACATCATCTCCATCTACATTCCTCCAGGCAGACCTGTGTCGTACGGTGATCTGGGTGCAGTCTTCTCTGGAGGCACATAAACCATAGCTATGGGCGACTTAAGCGCCAAAAGCTCGCAGTGGAACTCCTCAGCCAGGATGCACAGAGGCATGGTGCTGGAACGCTACCTGGAATCTTGCTGTACTTGCTCCTTCATCACGTACCATTACATACGGAGATCGCCTGACTGTTTGGATATCTCTATCATGACTGTGTGTGTCCATCCTTTTATTACTTGGCCTTGCGTTGCGCAGGGCTTGATTGTAATACATCGCCAAAAACAACCACATCTGCGGTAACAAAGGATAGCAGCGCGCACTAACACATGCCAGTGGATCAAGATTATAAGAAACAGGGTTCTGCAAATATATAAAATAACATCTTTACCACAAACATTGGCACTTCTAACTCCCAAAACTTCACTTTTGCGTGGAACAGTAGCAAAAACCCTTGTGCTTATCTCCAGCTGCTACCAGATTAATAAACATTCATTTCTTAAGTGAAATAAAAAAAACATTATCAAGTTCTCTTAACCCTTTGCCAGAGGTCCTGTAAGTGGGAAATTTTGAAACAGCAACCTGAAGATTATCATGTTGGGAAAAACTTGCTGCATTGGCACCGTATAACACTGATTCATGCTTCGAATCCTGTTTCAGCTCATCCCGTATTCCAACTACTGCCTTGAACGCTGGATATGATCCAAGTGGCTAGAGTAACATCAAAATAATCAAATGTGCTTGAAATACCATGAAGTTTAAAGGTTTCTTTTTATAAGTTCACCACATGCAGTAGATCCGTAACTACTGCTCTCTGCAGGAAAGAAATTGAAATTTATAGATATTTATCTGGAAATGTCACGCCTAGAAGAGACAAATGCAACATCTTCAAATATTGTAAGATTAACAATCCATTCAAATAAAAAAGTACCCATATAAGACCTCTGCGCGGTTATGATTAGGTATACTCAGAGACATTTAACCTCCCCATCACTTAGGTTGTCTGCAGGGTATTGTCACGGGTCCGCTATTTCTCATTAGCGAACTTTATTATTACTATTATTATTTATCATTATAATTATCATTATCATTATTATTTATCATTATTATCATTATTATTTGTGGAACAATTCACAAAACCCTAAAGAATAAAACAAGATCTGAAACAAGAATACAATTTTATAAGACCATGGCGGTCCCAACGTTACTTTATGGATGTGAAAACTGGGTACCTACACAAAGAACCATCAGCAAAATACAAAGTTGCGATATGAGATTCTTGAGAAGAACAAAAGGATGTAGAAGAGAAGATAGAGTCAGAAATGAAAATATAAGAAATGAATTACAAATGAATTACAAGAATGAATAGGTACAGAAGAAGATAGTTTGAACATGTTGGAAGAATGATGATACAAGACTGCCAAAAGTAGTTTTCCAATATAGTCCTAAAGGATAGAGGGACGTAGGGAGGCCGAGGAAAAGATGGAAGGAGACACTGTGAAGACGGAACAGGCGAGAGTCTAATCCATGAAGTGAAGAAGATCATTATTATTACTATCATCATTATTATTATTTTAACAAATAGATTGTTAAAATTATTTAATTATTTTAATTATAGCTTTTTTAAACCAACATTTGACAAGGAGCTTTCACAAACAACCTACACAGATAAAACTATAAGTACCTAGTTAATACTTAAGAGAAAATATTTTACTGAAAATAGTAAGAAAGAATATAAAATCCATGTTTCACTAAATCGTTTTCAAAACCTGGAAAATATACCAATGTTAACCTCTTGCAAATTAAACCGGACATAAACACAGCCTGAATGATGTAAGTTGATAATAGATGTTAACTGAAACTCAGACTTATGGTTCCTAGTTTTGGTTAGGCAGTTCCTCTAGGTATTTTTGCCAAACTCTCTCTCTCTCTCTCTCTCTCTCTCTCTCTCTCTCTCTCTCTCT
>CM060957.1:35898240-36060195 GCA_030765055.1 Mantis religiosa
CTTTTCTATTAAGATACGGAAAGTAAATCAATTCAGACCCGAAGAAGAGGAAACTACGATCTCTAGATATTGTTTTCAACTTCGTAAGGTTTGCGAAAAGAAAGTTAACTTGGATTCCGTCAATTAAAATGGGCGCGATCGACCAAAGTAAGTTTAAGAGAGAAGGATATTAAATTGATTTGTAATCTTTACAATTAAGGAAATATATACCTATTCTCTCAATTGTTCACCAATTTTAATCATTAACGTCATTCTAAATACCGAGCTTCATAATAGTCAATTGATGAAAATTAATCATTTCTTCACACTAGCCGTATACCTATAGGCTAAGGTGTTTGATAGAGTCAACATGAAAAATTCCATGCCACGGCCGGCATTTGAGCCACGGATCTCTTGGTTTCCGTCCAATCGCTCTTACCCATTGAGCTATCATGGCCAACTTGTCCTGACATTAAATTCTCCAACTGACTCATATTTCTCCGGTAAACCACTGGGGGCTCTCGCATTCGAGATACGCCGTTTGTGGCGACTTAATATTGCAAGTACTTGAGTCTCAGGCTTCATCATTTAACTCTTATTATTTTTAGTTAATTTATGGAAATTTTCATTTCTTCACACTATCGTATATAGGCTAAGGTTTTTGAAAAATTTATGCCACGGCCGGGATTTGAACCAACGGATCAGCGACTGGACGAAAACCAGGAGACCCGTGGTTCAAATCCCGGCCGTGGCATTGAATTTTTCATGTTCACTCTATCTACCACGTTTCATTTTAATCTTTCTTCATTCCAATTTATGTGCTGCCTTATAATGTTTAAATCACAGAGGTGGTTTCTAATTCAAAACAATTTCCCGTTGGCTATGATGTTAACTTTATAACATTATATTTACTTTTGAAACGTCATGCTACGAAATTTCTCTCACATGAACACTATCATATGTTAAGAAATTAATTCAATAAAACACATATCCCTTTCAACAAGGAACAAAGATCAGGATATTTGCTTTTAGAGGTCATGCAGAGGCGTTCCATCTTTCAAACTAATTAGAAGGTGAGATTATCTGTAATGAAACTGTAACCGCAACGTCACCAAATGTAACCGTAAGGTAACGAAATATAACCACAGCGCAAAACAAACCACAATGTAATTACATAAACGCAACCAAATGAAGCCAGTATGACTGTAAAACGTCACATAGCACACAAAAGGTAAGAAATAATTAAAAAGTACGATGCATATGGTAACTATGCACTAATACAATAAAAACCGCCAAAAATTTCTTTTTTGTGTAAATTAATGTTCTCCAACCTAAGTCATATCGGACTATGAAATGGACGAAACGATGCTCAAATAAGCCCACAGTCCATATAGTCAAAAAGAGTTACCCGACATTCAAAATATAGGAAAACCCCGGAAAAAAGAACTTACCCAATAACGCACCCTGACCGAGGTTCGCACTCGGGACCTCTTAAAACGTGCGGCAGACGTGAGCCCTCTACGCTACAGGAGCGGGTTGTCCCCAATTAAGCGGTGCACCTGCAATGTCCTAACCTATCCGTAAGATAGATTAGTTTTTAAAAAATCCGTTTTAAGTAGTATTTTTTCCTCCAAAGCTAATATTTGTACCTATCTTTTTTAGCTGTATCGCAAGATATAACTATGTGATACTGTAGAATGTTTATCGGGAGTAACTCTCCTGTTTTATGTATGCAATTAATGAATACTTTGTATAACATCATTATATCGGTTACAGGTTATACACCCTGGGGGACATTTCGACGCAGCTGTCACCAGCTAGAAGGAAGGAATGAAGTGAAGGAATCACAGAGACTATATATAGTCAGCTGGCATAAAGGCCGCAGAGAGGCGCAGAGTCACTATCGCGATATCAGGACCATGTTATAATTTACACTGATGGGTCCAAGAACTCAAATGGTGTTGGTTGTGCTTACGTGTGTGGAACCGAACCTTATACCTTCGGATTCCACACTAGCACTTCCATTTTTACTGCAGAGCTGTATGCAATATACCGGGCCATTTTAGACGTACGTCGACGAAAGTTGGGGGACTGCTTAATCCTGAGTGATTCCCTCAGCGCACTTCAAAGCCTACGGCAGCTGTACAACTACCACCCTATTCTGCAGCGTATACAGGATGCCCTCCGCGTTTTACACGCTTCTGGCGTTAGCGTGGTGTGGTCATGGATCCCTGGTCACGTAGTCTTGCGGGGGAATGAAAAGGCGAATTCGACAGCCAAGACGGCTACCATGAAGCCCAGGGTTCGAGTATGTGTGACATCGGAAGATTTTAGGGCCGTATTGCGGAGAGCTGTGCAAACCTGCTGGCAGGAAGAGTGGTCCGCTCTCCGCAATAATAAACTTAGATCTGTCAAGGAACTTCCGATTCCCTGGGTTACCTCCTGTCGGTCATCTCGTCGCGAGGAGGTGAGTTTGGCTCGGTTGCGCATTGGGCACGGCTTTTTTACTCATAGTTTTCTATTTAAAAAGGAGCCTTCTCCACTGTGTCCGTTTTGCAAAGAAGCGTTATCTGTACGACACGTGCTGCTAGAGTGTTTTCACCTAGAAGACCTTAGGACGTCTCTGCAGCTGCCGGTCAGCTTTGCACAAATGCTAGCGGACGATAACGCAGTAGTGGAGAAGGTTTTTAGATTCTTTTCTGTTTTAGAGCTTAGGACTTGACGAATAGAATTTTAAGACTTTTTAGATTTATATTTCTTTCGTTTTTATAGTTTCTTTTTTACGTGTATGTATTATTTTGTAAGTATATTTACATTTTTATAGTTTTTTAGAGAATTTTATACCAGGCTTTTGCCATGACCAGTTAGTTTTAAAAAGGGCGCTGATAACCTCTGCAGTTGAGCGCCCTCATACGCATCATCATCACCATAACAATTTCAGCTTCGAAGACCGGTTCCATTGCTCTAGCTGCCCATCGACCAAGCTGCCCTACTGTTGGTAGTACTATATCAATGAACAATGGGACGATGCATTTTTGTTTTTGTTTACTTCAGCGGTAGTAGCTATGGAGTGTTGTTCAGTGACACATTGTATTTCCGCCGTGCGTTTCTTTCACGAGTGTAAGTCTGTTGTGATAACGTAGAGAATATTTCGCCTTCATTTCAATGTGCCAAGGCACGGTCCAATTCCTTCACGGAAAACATTATGCGATGGTTGAATAAGTTTGCAACATGTGGTAGAGTCCTAGACATTAAACAAGGTTCACCTAACACCAGAAAAAGGTGCTCGAGTGAGACAAGCTCTTGAATGCAATTCACGTCGTTCAGCTCATAAACAATCAAGAGAAGATCGTCAGGATTCATATTACATTAACTTAATTTTCACCCATATAAAATGCAAGTGATCCAAAACCTCACTGCGGACCGACATTTAAGAACTTCTGCAATATCATTGAATGGCCAGCCCGCTCGCCCGATCTTACAGCTCCTAATTTCTTCCGGTGGGACTGTTTGAGACAAAAGGTCTTTACTAGACGGCTTGCAACTTTACAAGTGCTGGAAGATGCCACTACTGAAGAAATTGCGACCCATAGATGGAGACCTGCCTGCGCCGTGGCGCCGTGGCTTAGCGGGCTAACGCAGCATGTCTTGGTCCCTGGCCACGGAAAGCGGCCCCGGTTCGATCCCACCCATGGAGTGCGGATTTTAGGTCCCGGGTATAGGACCGGTGTCCACTCAGCATTGTGAGAAAAGTGAGGAGCTTACGCTAGGTAAACGGCCCTGGTCACGAAAACCAACATTCCGACTGGAGGATACCGAGAAGCTAACCGCATTTCCTGCCCGTATCGGTTGGATGATCGCCCACCTCTGCCGTGCTAAGCGGACGTCAGCCTGGCAGTCGGGTTGGTCGGCCTTCTTAGGGTTGTCGCGCCAGGGATTTTTTCCCCTTTCCTTTTTTAGATGGAGACCTGCTACATCGCGTGCTTTCCGGTTTCATTGCAGCCCTCCAGGAATGCCTGGATTGTAATACAGGCCATCTTCAAGATATAATTTTCAAGACATTATTCTATAACATAACGTAGATAAATGGTATGTTATATACTTTCAACTGGTGAACGTTTTATTTTGCTCTCCGTCTGAGTAATTAAGTATAAGCCTCCAAAACTTGGGAGCTTGCTTTGAGGTACATCTTGAAGATGGAAAGAAAACGCAGTGGAAGCGAAATGAGGGAATGAAAATCGTGACAGATAAGAAATCATTCCAGCATTCTTCTGCCAACCATGTAAAACCATGAAAAACTCAAGATCCAGAGTACGAAGCCAATAGAATCGAACGTGGGATTTAACGAATGGAACCTCACATGCTACCGCGGAGCCAACTCGTCCGGTTATCATCAAGCAGATTCATACATTAGGTACTCTGTACCCCGCCATTAAGTGCAATGGCCATATCTGCGGCTGCTCTTCTTTGGAACATATCAAAGATGTTAATCGTATTCGATGGGTTTTAATCATTAGATCACGCACACATTCACACTGCCATTCATACTTCCAGACTCTGGGGAAGATGGAAAAAATTCCCACCCGCAGCCGGGAATCGAACCTGGGACTCCTCGCACAGCACGCAGGTGCTCTACCGACTGAGCTACGGGGCCGGCCCCTTAGGTACTTAAAACAGTTGTATATCTCAAGTTAAATTAATGCGAGGTTAATGACTACTCAAAGGTACAGAAGATTCCAATGTACAATCCTAAACAAAAACGAGCATTTTGGGCAAGGCACGTGGAACTAAATACACGTGTCTAACTCATTGTTCAGAGAACTTGGGTGATCCATTTTTTTCTTAAGCAGCTGCAAAGTTACCGATAGCAGAGCTGGTGTTAAGCTCTCTGCACCATCTGCGACCAGCGCTGATGAACGGTTAGTTGGGAACTAATATTGAAACGTATTTTAGTGTTCTCGACTCGGATCGATATCCCCTAGTCGCAGCGAAACGAAGGCTGAGAATCTAGTCAACATCTGTTCGGAAATTAAACAAGTGATTGCCTTTGTAATTTGGAACAGTAACATTACACGCTCTCAGCATTTTGGTTCTTAGTCCCTGAAACCTTGAGCTGATGGCATAAAAAAAGTCACGTAAAAATTAATAAAGCTACTCTTTGGCATCTTATAATGACTTTTGAACACAGATGTTTCGTGTTTTTCTAACTTTTGGTAATATCAATTATGTTTGTTTCCCTCCTTTCTACGCTTCTTTATACATTCTCTATCTTTAACTAGGTTAAAGAAAAATGTTCGGTAATGAGGTTCCATGGCCCCACCAAAAATGTGCGAAAGAGAGATGATAACTGTGTAAGGACGTGCGCCCATAATTTTCAGAAAGCAAGACTTGCTTGACAAATTATCAAATAAATTCCGGCCAAATATTCGTAATTTTGTATTTTCTCCAGAATGGCTACACATATACCAGACATGTCAACACCAGTGGTTTGTTCCATTCACCTGATTTAGTTGCAGATACGTATGTTATATTTATTTACATCGTATTTTCTATTCAGTAGCTCTTTAATTATTTTGTAATGCAATAGATTGTGAGTAGAGGATGCGATTTACCACTGCAGAAAAAATCTACATGCCTTGATGTATAGAAAATGTAGGAAGAATGCAGTTTTCTCTAGTAACCTCTAAGCATAAACACTTTCTAATAGAAGTAGTGTATTCCATTTATATTTTCGTTTGTCTACAGCAGCTATGCAACAGTGTCGGTGTGTAAAATTTTCGGAATAAGATTTCTCGTAAACTATTTGCACTAGAATTCTACAACAAACACCACTGGCATTGCTCCATTTAAAAAGTTGTATACCTTTTTCAAAAGGAAAACAATGTCTAAGCATTATTAAAATAGGTGCGTATACTGCAACTCTGTGAAAACCCAAGATTAATAGCAATTTCCATTTACGAAATATGTGGATTATCAACTGTAAGTTATTAATCCTGCTACAACAAATAAAGCACAAACATTGTATTTTATTCAAAGAGCCTGAAAAGTTTTCCTTGATATGTAGAAAGTTTAAGCAACTTGGAAGGCTTTACAGATAAGATACAATGCCAGTAGAAAGTTGAGCGATACTAAAAATAGAACTATAAGGTATTCCTTTACGTAACATTACAGTTCCGAGGTGTTAGTTATTGCATGTTACACACTGAACTCTGCTTTAGTAAGCTACTTATGTCACTTCTGTGGAAAAAAAGAGAATTTCTCTCCTTTCCTCCAATTTCTTTCGTATGAACCAACACAAACAAAAGATCTATTCTTACAGGAACGTTGAGTGATCTAATTTGAAACTACATCCAGGGAGACGACATGATTAATATTAGATGCATAAAACAATGAGCTTTTATGCGGTCTGAGGAAACAGTAAATTGTTACAAACTGAGAAAGTCATTGGACTCTTACACATAATCTCTCTAAATTTAACACACTCTTATTATTTTAGTTAATTGATGGAAATTAATCATTTCTCCACACTAGCCGTATATAGGCTAAGATGTTTGATGGATAGAGTCAACATGAAAAATTCAATGCCATGGCCGGGATTTGAACCACGGATCTCCTGGTTTCCGTCCAGTCGCTCTTAACCTTTGAGCTACCATGGTCAACGTGCCTTCCTGACATTAAATTCTCCAGTTGAATCATATATTTCCCCGGTAGACCACTAGGGGCTCTCGCATCCGAGATACACCGTTTGAGGCGACTTACTGTCGTATGTACTTAAGTCCCAGGCCTCACCGTTTAACTCTTATTATTTTAGTTAATTGATGGAAATTAATCATTTCTCCACACTAGCCGTATATAGGCTCAGATATTTGATGGATAGAGTCAACATGCTGCATCAATCATCATCACATTTGGGAACCAGAATTCCAATTAATTATATTATGAAACATCTGTGCTAATGCAAAACCATTTCACTACAAAGCTGAAATATTACAATTTTGCATATAATATTAGTATCAGTAGTTTTCAAAAAGTGTACAATACCAATCAAAAGATCACTTCTAAAATACAATTTATTGCTCAGCTAAAACAGGAAGCACCTCTGCTCTCGTTATTGGTTAAAGGCGCAGATTTCATTAAGTGTCGCTCCTTCTACTTACTCGCACATTCATTTTCTTTGCCTCCTTCCGTCTTTTCCTCTGCCACTTTCTATTTTACCTCTTCTGTCTTCCTGTTTATTCTCACTTCCTCCCTTTCTTAATTCCGACTTTCTCTCCTTCTGTGCAATCATGTGCCATATCATGTGATCAATGGATATCATGTACCATTTGAAAAACCTAATAAATCAGCTTTGGGAATGGGATGCTAACAAAATGTAAAATATGGGGGTTTACAGTATTTCACAAAATAGTTGTAAAGCGATTGCAAATCTACGGTTTATCATGGTAGGCGGTTTACAAACAGGTTTAACAGCCAGGAAAAATTAGTCAAACTCCTGACACATTTTAAAAATTTCTGTACACAATAAAACTTAACAGAGACGTTATACTTATACATTTTTATTGTGTAACAAATAAGCGAGATATTTCCATTTTTTATAACGCGACCTAACAGAATTTCTTCCCTTCGAGCAGGTAATTAAAGGACATCACAGTCTTACTCTATGGGACCAAATGTTATTCGGAAAAAGGAAAGAAGAAAATTAAAGGATTTCCAAAAATATTTTTTTTCATTTCAGCTACCCCATTATACACTTATGAACAAGTATTAATCGAAAATCCAAAACTACATAAAAACAAATGCCCTACATTAGCACAGCCTTTTTTACTCACGCTTTTAAATTATTCCTACTGAAGATTATTTCTTTTATCTATTTTTGTTTTAACTGAGGCAACATATTATGTTGTAAGTAGAAGATTATATAATATAAAGCGAGTTATGCCCATTAAAAGGCGCTCGGTATGTGATGACAGACAGACAGACAGACAGACAGACAGACAGACAGAAAAACACATGCTCACGCGCACATACACACAGCTGCGAATGTTATAACGTTCTTGAAATGGTTAACATCACAACAAATGTTTATGAACATTGCATGTTTTAACGAGACCTGGTCTTTTTGTGCAATAATATTTTATGTATCTCTTATGGTTTGCCAATTTTACATGTCATTCAGAATAAAAATCCCATAGTCTGTTCTTAGAAGATAAAGATACACGTGAACTATCTTAAACAAATATTTAATAATAACTTTAAGAATAATTTTCATAAAATAAACAACTAAAATGTTTGCGTCGGGAATTTTCTGGTATACCTTTGTGACCTCTGTGTTCAGCGTTCTTGATCTCGTTTTTCAGGCACATTCTCAGATCTTTTTCTAAAAATGCATTATGGGGGAGGAAGATTCGAAAAGCCTCAAAGCATATTTTCAGGGAAATCTCGGCATCAAAGCTTTAGGTGGAATACAATATTCATTTCCTTTTAATTACCTTAGGTAGGTGGGTACAAAAACTTAAAATTGTTTGTTTTGTTAATGAAAATAACTGTAGCTATAAAAACTTAATTTTTAGTAAATAGCATAATAATCAAATACAAATAGTTTCAATTCCTGAACTTATATACTATCAAATTGCAAAATCATATCCACAAACATACTCTCTCTGCTAACATACTCTCTTCACTACTTGTATTTAATTGTTTAACGGGTTGCTTCATAAGCACTTCAGGGATACAAATAACCATTACCCATATTTGATCTAAATCACGAACCGAGTTAACGTTCATCTGCAATAAGAACGAAGCTGTATATTGACTGAGCTGAGGAACAGAAAGCTTTCAGAATCCCAAGATGTAATAAAGAGAGAAAAAATTAATAATAAAACGCACAGATATTAATAAAAGACGAAACACAAAAGGACTTTTATTATCTGCATAGCAGGTTTTTAATTTAAAGCTTCAAAGTATTTAAAAGGTGCTGTCGGGGGAACGCTGATATCAATGATTTATAATGAAACCTCAAGTGAATAGCTTCAAACTTCTGCTTCGTTTGAGGAGTCTATTGCAGAGATGTAATTAAGAGAATTTCTGGTCCTGGCACCTACGAACTTGACTCAACACGAGCATAATATACGTAAGTACTTGACGCCAACATGAGAGAAAGGGTAAGGTATTTCCTCCACCACTGCCTCAAGGGAATCGGTTGACGTTTCTAGCGGAAAGGGTTGTTGAGTGGCTGACTGCTAAGGTACTTAATAATCCTAAACCAGACACAATACAACTACCTGGTACAGATCATTCACATATAACATGGCTAAATATCAATGAATTAAGCTTTAATTTATTTAAACGCCTTTATTACTACCCTAAGAACCAACCGATTTTAAGGCCAGTAAAAATCAGAACCTAAAATTAAATTCTTTGTGAGAAGTCTTAGGATCTGAGTCCATCATTACAGCCAGAGGGGGGAAAAAAACAACAACGAGAAAAAATGTAAGAATCGTTCTTTCCCCTAAAACTGTTTTTTGATAAATATATGGTATTCAATAAGCACTTCAGTGTTATTATGAGGTATAATTTATGTTTGGGTGTTTCAAAAATTTGGGACTGTCTCCTAGCTGGTGGCCAGCATGTTAGCCTCCAAATCTAGAGATACCAGGTTCGATTCCCCACTGCAACATGCACTTTTTTAAGCTAGAGTTATTCCCTATCCTCCTTAGACCCTGTAGGTGTATGAATTTAAACGATTCATAAACACACGCAAATATAATATGCTCTTTTATGGCTTAGAGTACTTATATATTATTTATCCAAAATTATGTTCATGAAGTTCTTTGTCTCTGAACTCTCTACTGCATGAATTAACTTGATAAAATAATGCCTCTCTTCAAATTCCTAATCCAATTTATACATTCTTGTCAAGGCCGCCTTAACAGAAGAGATTTGAATAATCAACGTAATTAATGGAGAGGAAATAATAGACCATCCATTTAAAGACGAACGTCGTTGAGTTCAAATCCTAGAGACTCGAGTCAAATATCCTTGTGATCCAGGATGGGGAGGGCCTCTGTAAAATAAAAGATGTGATGGCAACCGATAGAATGTAGTTTCATTTAAAGCAGTTGCATATATTTTGCTTTTTTGTTCTAAAACAACACAAAAACACTGCAAGAGCACCGAAATAGTTTAATATGTTTCTGATACCTTTATTTTATTGCTAAAAGTCAGTATAATATAAACATAAAATAGAATAACACTTACAATATTCTAAATCTTTGACACCTTTATTGCCTGATGGGAATAATGTACACGCCCGCCTCGGTAGCGTAGATGGTAGCATGTCTGCCTCACATTCAACAGGTTCCAAGTTCGAATCTCGGTCAGGGTGAGTTAACTGGATAAGGTTTTTTCGGGATTTTCCCTTATCCTTACAGATGAATGTCGAGTAGCTCTCAGCTCCATGGACCTTAGACACATTTGAGCATCATTTCACCCATTTCATTCACCATCCGATATGATTTAACGTTGGAGGACATAATATTAAAAAGAGAGAGAATAAGGTACACCAGAGAGTAGGACAGTTAAAGAAACTTTTCCGAGATCTCATATAGCTCTAGGTTAATGAATCGCCTCTCTTAGCAAATACCCAGCATATTTTCTTCCCTGCTGGAACGGTTACCATGGATTTATCTTTGGTAATAGATACCTCTCAGATACCGCACTGATTACTCCACGTGGAGTCAACATATATCTGTCATTTGTGATTCCTGCAAATTCCATTGAAGTGATGCGTTCATTGGTGCTTAGCAGAGGGCCTGGAGGCATGTCAGTGCCCCTCTCACTCTTGCAAGAATAATCAGTGTGTTATCTGAGAGGTATCTATTACCGAAGATAAATCCATGGTAACCGTTCGAACACTGCGACTATAACAGAAACTATGAATTATGATAACAATAATCAAAATAAATTATTCCGAGATATAAATACACTAAATATTCAAGAGAGGAATGTAATTGTTAGTCTGGAAAATGTATCACGCACATAAGATACCCAAACGCGGGATGAGGCCTGAATAAAACCGTGTCATTAGTGTTCCATAGAAGGAAAGAGGAATTTATGGAAAGGAAGGTCTGGGTTTCATTGAGAGCTTCCTCGATTAGCGCGGATGTAATTACTACCTATAAAAGCGAACCTAAACTTTCACAGCTGATACTCCCCGCTTTCGTTCCTGTGCCTTATGAGTACTTCCGGTAGCTGTGCGACGATATTATCACTTTGACAAAATATGTGTAATTTTTACTTTCTCTAACACCTAGTAGCTAACGAATGTATTGCATATCCATACGAAAATTCGATACCAAAAATATTCAGAGCCTACCTAAATAACAAAAATACAATTTTTGAACAAGGTTCCTGAAGAGGGAGAGAGCTATGAGTAAACAACATAATGCCAAACCATGCTTCCAGTTCAGTATCTTACAAAGATACGACACGGTTTTCAAGTAAAGCCCCCACTACAAACCGTCCTTCGAATCAAACATAATTAAAAAAATATTTATCAGAAATAGTTCTAAGCAATTTAATTAAATGCCACATAACAGTAATGAGATTTCAGATAAAATAGGTTATTCCATTTTTAGTTCTTATACTTTTGCGTATTTTGTTTAGTTTTTGGATATTTTGGAAATATTTTATGATTAGACTGTGCATAAAGCCTACGTTTAGTCACCAATTCGGCCACAGAGATTAAAAAAACAAAAAAGAAAGAAAAAACATAAAATAGATTAAATTAATTGGGAGTCGATTAATGACACAAAACAACACTTTTAAATTTTCCCGGAACTAGTTTCTGAGGCCTTCCCTCTATCTTCAGCCGGACATCGACTGCTTTTCATTGGTGTAGCTGGCAATATTTTGTCATCGGTCTCCTCTGGTGGCGGTTCGAGGAACTTGCTGAACAAATCTTTCTGGGGGATGTCGAAATTGAATACTTTGTTCCTATTTTTTGAAATAAAGATTTGTTCCCATGTGAACAGTTCTTCTTTTCCTGTTGTATGTTTTAGTAATTTTGGTTCTGGATTTATGTTGTGTTTTTTTTTTTTCCCCCAAAAAATGCGTGGCAACTGCTGATTTTTCTAATTGTTTGTATTTTATGTTCCTAAAGTGTTCCTTTGCTCTTGTTTCTAAATTTCTTTTGGTTTTTCCAATATAAATTTGACTACAGTCACAGCATTCAATTTGATATATACCAGATTTTTTGTTAGATGGAATGGCATCTTTGATGTTTGAGCAAATTAGGTTTTTTAAGGAGAAATGGTTGACTGGTGCTAGTTGAATGTTTTGTTTTTTGAAGACTTTTTTGAATTTATCAAAGGCCCATGGATGGTAAGTGAATTTTTTGAAGATCATTTTAGTTTCTGTAGCTGAGAGGGTTGTGGTTTCCTTTAGTAGTTTCTTCTTATTTGCTAAGTTCACTTTTTTTTTGTCTACTAGTGATTTGGGAAAGTCATTTTTCTGTGCTATTTCAATTATTTTGTTGTATTCTATTTTGTATTCTTCTGCTGTGAGAGGGATGTTGACCAGTCTGTGTACTAAACTATTAAAGATTGCCTGTTTGTGGGATCTTGGATTGTAGCCATTAGCTTTTATGTAGTTGTCTGTCTGTGTTGGTTTTCTGTAAATGCCAAAGTTTATTCTATTTTTATTTCTGATTATTTTTAGATCTAAAAATGGTAAATACTCGTCTTTTTCAACTTCTACAGTGAACTTGATGCTTTTTTCTTGAATATTTAAAAGTTTTAGTGCATCACTGATGTGTTTTTTTTGGCACTATGGCAAATATGTCATCTACATAACATAAAATAGCCTGGTACAAGCTCTCAACTTCAACAGCTTACTGCCGAGATGAGCAGTACCAGTAACCATAAAAGACAATGAAAAAGAAACATAAAACGTTTATTATATGCCAAAAAAGAAACAAAACTGGCTTCCTACATGACGTAACTCCACATGAAAGACACTCCCTTAATTATAAGTGAAAGAATATGTCTTGTCTTCCACGCACATTTCCGGATGCATGCTTGCTATTACACGAAACCTGTTTTTTGCAACTTCATGAGCATCTTCAATTTACATACGAAGTCCAATTATTTTTTATTCATTTTAGTTTCATTAGCATTTGCAAGATTGTATTAATAGAATTGCGAAGCTGAATTTTTAGGTATGACGCGGACTTACACATCAGCGTTTAGAAAGACTGATGTGCATTATGAAGGTCAAATATGTAGAAGTGGGGCATTTTGCCCGAAACAGATCTTTGTTACGACATATGAATGCAACAAGGAAACACTAAAATAAATACATTTTAACCTATTACGAAGACAATTTCATCACGAATTACAAATCTGTCATTTTAAGATGAGTGTTTACTGCGATCTTAAGCTCTATCATTTTATTTTCCTTGCCATTTACGAGTGGTAGAGAAAATATTGCATTCAACAACGATAAAAAACAAACAGATTACACAACATTGAACTGAAGCTTTCTGAACTCCAAAAACAGGAGTTAAGGATAAAGCAAAGCTTTCATGGCATTCGTTAACTGCGCTTTATGTTAACACTCCAATGCAGAGCTCTTTAGTTAATTTTGAGTTTTATATCGCTGGGAATCTACGTGCAAAAACTTAATTCAGGAACAAGTGGATTTCATCCGACAGATTGCTCGACGCTTGTTCTACAATCTACGCCACGTTCCAAGAGCTGTGACGTATAACATCGGCGTCCGAAGTCGCCGGTCAACGCGACTGAAGCGACGACTACCACAGGACGTGCTTTACAGTGATGACACTTCCAGTTCTGAATGATCATTTGCTGTTCCACATATGCTTTTCTATTCTATTCTTCTTTTCTGCTGTATAAATTGTCACTATTGGAGTATGTATACCATTTTATTAGTTCAGTGTCACATTTGTATTAGTGCAGTAACACATTTGTATTATTCAGAGGAGGCACACTGCCCTACCTCTACAGTGTTAATACTCCATGATCATTTTGTATGTTCTCCTAGATCTGCAAAGCTGGCCTATCTAATAAATAAATAAATAAAAAAGGAACAAGTGTATACACATTAAAACATGCAATTATGTTAAACACATTTGTGCCATTAATCGTACAAAATTATTAGCTGTGTTTTGTCAATGTGTTTATTTTAACAACATATTTTATAAACTAAAATGGTGGATGTTTTGTTTTCGTGGATATGGCCAACTTGAAACTAAGTTCAAATATAGCCTGATGTGTTAAAGTTACTAAAATTCTCTATCCTTCATTTTTGTTCAGCCTAAAACTATTTTAATAAAAAACTCATTTTTCAATTAACGATGATCGAGACAAATCTTTGCAAAATAGTTCTACTGCGCAATTCGCTATAGGTACAAATGAAATAGAGCAAGCTCAATCCATAATTAGGATGGGGCACCATATGCCAACCATAAATGTCCATCCATTCCCGAGAAATAATTGAATAACGATAGCATTTTTAAAAATCGATAAAGTATCGGAAATTTTAGATCAGTATAAACAGATTTCGTGGAAATCGTTGATATAACAAAAAGTTATTGATGATAAATTGTTTTAAACATATCTACATCTTTTATGTGGTAGTTTTATCTACCTCTTTTACCAGTTATACAAAATTATACAAAGTAACGAATGAAGAGTGCTGCGCCGTAGCTGTGGCAGTATGCCTTGGTCCATAGCACGAAAAGCGGCCCGGGTTCGATCCCACCACTGTGTGAGGATTTTAGATCCCGGGTATAGGACCGGTGCTCTCTCAGCATTGTGAGGAAAGTGAGGAGCTTACGCTAGATAAGAGGTCCTGGTCACGAAAACCAAGGCTCCGGCTGGGGGATACCGAGATGCTGACCACATCTCCTCCTCGTATCGGTTGGATGATCGTCCACCTCTGCCGTGCGTAAGTGGGCGTGAGACCGGCAGTCGAGTTGGTAAGACTTGACCCTCTTAGGGCTGTCGCGCCAGTTTTTAACTTTTTTAACGAATGAAGAGGACTTCAAATAACATCTAGAACATTTAAAATATACAATTTCTTTTTAAAGTAAATATTTTAAATACAGTATCGTTAGAATCTTTATAAAAACATCTTTGAAAAAGGCTGATGTACAGGGTAATTTAGAGAGCAGGGATACTCTTAAAAATATATGAGCCCCATCTTTGGTAGACGCTGAACCTTAATACAAAGTTTGGTAACTCTCCGACTTTTCACTCTTTAGTTAGCTGTTATATGCACACAGAGCCTTTTCTAGAATTCCTCCCCCCCCCCCCCCATTCAGGAACCTCATAGCATATATAAGTGATAACGCAATTTTCGATTTTTCGGTGTAATGCAATACTTTCACCATCTATTACGTATATGGTAGAAAAAGAAAGAAGACATAAACAGACCTTTATACGAATTGCAGCCATTATTATACATATATTTTCGAACTTGCATACTTGTGTCGACTTCTGGAAGCCGTTGGGTTGGAAAGCATCAGTACCAAAAGGATTTATTTCGACAAAAATGCCAGTCGTTCGGTTCAACGAGCTGAAGCGAAGATGAGAGCGTGTCTGGAAAGCATGTTTAAATGCACTTACTTTCGATTTTGTGCCAGGGATAGCTTTCTCTTCCTACTCCCTACTGTGTCAGAACCTCTGGTTGACGTAATTCTGCCGCCCACAGCTTGTTCTTTATGCGACCTTACGTCAAACTCGCACGTGAGACGTGTTGTGGATTATTTCCATTGTTTCCTACTGCCGTGCAGCTAGCTCCTGAACCAAAAGCGACAGGTTCGTGCAGGGCGTTATGTTACTCGTATTCTGAATCACAAATCTCTCTAGACCTTATCCAGCACGAGAATACGTTCCGTTTATTTCAGAACTTGCAGAACCAGTAGCTATGCGGCTGTTATTCCACTATCTGCTCGACATTTCACTGGAATAGCGTATTTTGAAACTCCTCAATCCAAAAGAGGATATTAAAAATATGTGTGTGTCTGTAAGAAGCATAATGTAAAATTGTCCACAAATACGAAACTTGGTATTTTGACTCAGCACATTCTGAGGGCGTAAAATAAAGATGTTCAAGAAAATCTCCCAATTCAAACAACACTTTACAAGGATGATTTTTTCGAAACTTTGTCTTTTCTCAAACATTGCTTTTACGATTTTAATTCCAATACCGATGCCCATTTACTTCACAAATAAAACGATTATTTTGAATTTTCCAGCAATGGTATAACATCTCTCCTTATTTGTGAGTAATATTACTAAATTACGAGTCATATCATACGAGGTCCATTCAAGTTATAACACCTACTTTTTTTTTCAGGACTGGGACCACATAGGAACTTCTGTTTTTTATTTAAATACACGTGGACTCTTTATAACTGCGTGGCAGAGATGTCAGCACTCTACAGTGCACAGAACTCTAGTGGCAGCGACGAGAGTTAGGACTGTTTTAAGATACTTAAAATGGTGACGTTTTCATTGCAAGAACAGCGTGTAATCATTCGTTTTCTCCATTTTCGTGGTGTGACACCTATTGAAATTCATCGCCAGTTGAGTGAGGCATGTGGTGACGATACCATGGATGTGTCCAATGTGCGTTCCTGAGTGCGACAGTTCAATATATTGACCTACTTCTTTAAAGCTGATATTGTGTTACAACCCTTGTATTGTTACAATGCTCTTTCGTATGTCCCACTGCATAAATATTGGCTTTCCTTATAGCCCAGTCGTCATTGCATGATGAATGTCTTCCATCTATTGATTCTCTTACGCTATTCCTTAACATTACCTCTGCTTCCACAGCAAGTTTATATATCTTAAGATACGTTTGTCTACATTCTGTTTTGTAAACTTTTCCTTGGTCCCTCGCGTACTTATATTCCTGTAGATTTCATCCTACGTCCATTCTTTTCTGATAAAAATAGCCCTAGGGAACAAGACGAGAGAGGAGCTCAGTTTCTCTAGATTTTCCGCCTTCTTTGCAGACAAAAACAGCAAACGTGCCTTTGCATTATTGGCAAAAAGGTGGACTTTATAGAAGTGCGCGAAAAGCTGCAAAAACTTTGGATATGCAGACAACGGAGATTCTTTCTGTTTTTGTCTGGCATACAGGAAACTTAAATATTTGTTGTATATCCAGAAATATTGTATTATGCAAGAACAATCAATGATTTAATACAGTAATATCAGTTTGGAGTCGGCATTTAACATAATTTTGTACTAGGAGGTACGATTATAGATTATATGAATAACTCTTCTCTTAGTTTTTACCCATTTATAAAAATTGTATCTTAAAGCAAACAGAGCCATTTCTCGTTACTCACTGAGATGGCTCCAGGGGCACTGTGGTTTGCATTCCAGAAGCCGTGGATCTGACCAATCCAACTGGGCTTTTTTCTGGTTTCCCTCTCTACCCAAGCTAACTAGTAGGTTGGATACTTAAAATCATGACCCAAATTCACCTTAGTTCTACAACAACAATAAGTATAAAGAGATGCTAATACCAATGTAGCAGAAATGGAACCAGGTAGACTGGCCGGGAACATAATCCATCTCCCAGGCACGTGAAAAAGCAGAGGTACAGTTGCCTAGCAGTTAGGTCTGTGCGGACACATGTCGACGCTACCATCTTGACCACCACCTATAGAAGCAAAGGTACTGCTGCCCAGAACTAAGTTCTCTGTGGGCACGTGATCAAGCAAGATGGTATGAGGGCTGTTCAATTAAGAATGGTCTTAATTTTTTTACGGTCCTAATTTTTCGCACTTAAATTCAATCTTATTATACTCTGTTACCTTAATGTGAAACAAACACGCCGCAGTAGTTTCATTATTGGTACTCCTGGTTCCCGCCTGTGAGAACCAGGCAAGTTCCGACATGTTCAGTATCGCCCACCGCTGCAATGGAGGTAACATGCAGTTAAAGTTGATGTCAGAGAAAGATCCGTAGTTTCTTTCAAATGTAATCACTGCTGATGAAACTTGGCTACATCATTTTGATCCTGAGAGCAAACAGCAAAGCTCAGTGTGGAAATCTCCTTCATCACCAACACCCAAAAAAAGCAAAAGTGGTTGCTTCTGCTGGGAAAGTTATGGTCATCTCATTCTTTGTTATTCATGGAATGGTTTATCAGCATGTTGTACCTGCACACACATCAGTAACTGGACTATACTACAGGGATGTCCTGAAAACATTGAAAGTCTATATCAGGTGCAAAAGACCATATTTCCATGAAGCAGACTGGATGCTGCACCACGATAATGCGAGGTCACATATTGTCAATGCTGTTGCTGAATATCTTGCAAAAATCAACGTGAAGTGCATTCCTCACCCTCCCATGCGGCTTTTTTCTATTCCCTAACTTAAAGAAACGCCTTCGTGGGAGGCATTATCCATCATCAGAAGCAGTGGTGAAGGCTGCGGAGGCGATTTTGAAGGATCTCTCAAAAATGGTTTCCAGCATGTCTTTGCAGACTGGCAAAAACGCTGGGACAAGTGCATCGCATTCAGGGGAGACCATTTTGAGAAGGACCATCAAAATTATGTCAAAAAAAATTGTGATCATTCTTTATTGAACAGCCCTCGTATATACAGGGAAGATCCCTAAGAGCTAACTCTGCGTAAGACACCAAATTATGAGGTATCTCCCAAGACATCTGTTGTGATATGAACAATAGTTAGTTAGTTACTAACACTCCCCACATGGCAACCTTGGCCTTCGGGGTAATCTCACCCCACCAAGTGATGACCGGACCCATTTCTCAGGTGGAGGCACCCAGAGGGCGGTGTCCATTACCTCCAATGATAGGGTGATAGTGAAGATGGCGGTGAGGTGAGAGGACCTACAGTTTTTACCGTGGACTCCGAACCACGTTGGGCATAGGGGATACTTCACGTGTGCTAGACAGAGGTGAAGGCGTGGATAGGGCCGACTTAAAATCGCCAACCCCAGAGCCGGGAATCGAACTCGGGACCCTTAGAACGGGAGCCGCGAACGAAACCACCGCGCTACCCCGGCGCCCCATATGAACAATAGTTAAACCGACTAAAATAAATGGGGGAAAAAAGGGTTCTCGTTAGTAAATTGAGTCACCGTTACATAAGTCCTAAACGGTAAAGAGCCAATGTGAAAGCGTGAAACATTATCCCAGCAGTCACAAATATTTTTCTACATAAAAGTAAATTTTACATAAAAGTACCCCTAAATCTCGCGATTGTTAAATTTCGAAAAGAAGTTCGAAGAAACATTACTGATATTGCGTTACCTAGTCACCGCGTGCGCGCGCCACAAATCATAGAAGGTACGGAACTTTCTTTAAAAGTGATTAATTGTTGGCAAATTCCTTGCGCCTCAAAATATGTCGAAAGTTTAGATCATGTGCAATATTGTCTTTAATTACTCTTTGTGCCAGAGAAAGTAAAGAAAAAGAGACAAAATAGAAAATGGCGTTAAGGTATGTAAAAATAAGCAACATAAAAAAGTACGTCAAACATGAATAGCTGGCAATCTCCCCTGCGGCAAGGGCCATACAGTGTTACAAGCTAGAAGCACAGAACTCTGCTTCTATTCTATGAGAATCCCACGAAACTTCAACGAACAGGAAGAACAACGGTCAAGGCGAAATTACTGTTCACTTTTTTTCGTGCTTTTGTTACGTGACGAACAATGTGTACTTGCAGGAAGACAGGACTTACCCATTACGGCCCTGGAGGACGTGCAAGCTACTCACCTGTAACAAAAGAGATACGTCATGTAAAAAACATTTCCTTTAACGATAGCAAGTCAAACTAAACAGGAAGCATACATTTGTCTAGCTTAAGTTAGCTATTATGTTAAATTTAAGGGTAATTGGCTGTGAAGCCAATAATATCCAGTTGCTGTAATGCAATATCAGAAAATGCGTTGTTTAATCTACAACATCTTTTTTCCTATGATATACATGTGTTTAGTTGCTCCTGTTTCATGTACCTATAAACAGAAAATAAAACGATCTAAAAATCTACGTAATGCATACACATGAACTTCTCTGCCCATTCTGTTACAAAATATTCTTATAAAGTTATTATATCGGTTTTATGTTGACCATTTACAGAAATTATTTTACACATATATTTCACTGTAGGCACAAGGAGAGCGCACTAGACATAAGCTATACTTACAAGGGTCATTTGATAAGTCTGGTAAGTTTTCATGAATGGATAGAATATTTTTGTTGCAACTTTGTGGGTGATAAACCTGATTATTCAGAAGATTGTACAGAAAATTTACAATATACCACAATATACAGTTGACAGCTATCTGAACTGTCCAGTGTGATAGCTGCGATTGAAAATGGGGAAAAACAGAGTTTCGTGGAGTTACTAAACATTTTCATTCGAAGGGCTGGATTGCCACACAAGTCAAAAGTGAATTGGATGAAGTTCACACGCACTCTGACCAACATTGAAGACTATTTTCTTTTGGATCAGTGCATTTAAACGTGGTCGTAGAAGCACCGCAGATGAATCGCGCTCTGGTCACCCAACTGAAGTCACCATACGGGACACCATTGAAAAAATCCAAGATCTGGCTATACAAGACCGCCGAATCAAAATTCGTGAGGTTGCTTAGGCTGTAGGCATCTCAAGTGAGCAAGTGCAGAATATCCTGCATTAAAAGTTGGCAATGAAAAAGCGGTGTGCAAGATGGGTGCCGCGATAGCTCAAAGTTGACCAAAAGCGCACCCGTATGAACACTTCTACCGAGTGTCTGGCAATGTTTAATCATAATCCGCAAGACCTTTTGCCCCGATTTGTGACCGTGGATGAAACTTGGATCTATCATTGCACACCAGAGTCACAACAATGGACAAAAGCTGGTGGAAGTGCACCAAAGAAGGCAAAGAACATTTTGTCAGCTGGTAAGGTGATAGCCACTGTTTTTTGGGATTCTCCAGGAACAATCCTCATAGAATACTTGGAAAGGGGGTGAACCATAAATGGAGCCTATTATGTCTCAATGTTGGATCATTTGCAACATGAGTTGACTTAAAAGAGACCGAGATTGAAACGCAAAATGGTGTTCTTTCACCAAGATAATGCACCATCGCATCAGCAATCGCAATGACGAAAGTGCATGAGCTGGGGCTTTGAATTGTTTCCTTATCCACCTTATTCACCAGACTTAGTCCCAAGTGACATCTTCCTGTTCCCAAACTTGAAAATTTGGCTTGGTGGCAAGAAATTTTCATTAATTTAAGAAGGGATAGTCACCGTGAACCAGTATAAAAAAGCTGAAACATCGGGATAAAAAAGCTGAAACATCGTTGGACCAAGTGCATAGCCATCAATGGAGAATATGTCAAGAAATAAGGTGAGATATTCATGGGAAAAAAATTATTTTTGGTTTTTTACTAGTCTTATCAAACGACCCTCCTGTAGGTTTAAATGTTTTTCTCTCACCAGTCATCGCTCGGCGGCTCTCGCAACGGCCGCCTCGGCTCGGTCTACCCCAACTGCCTTACACTCTCATAGTCGTTATAACGATGAAGAGCAGGTTCAACATCATAAGAGATGATGCAAATACTGTCCTCTAGTCACACATTTCTGACATTTTCTAATGAAATTTGCATTCAGAGTCGAGAGTTTAATATCTGAAATTTAGTGAATTCTTCCGGTGCATGTTAATTTGTTGAACAGTCTTTAACAAGTTCCTCGATATATAAAAATCGCATGGTTAAATCACAGGATCGCGAAGTTGCATAAAAGTTTACTAATTACTTATCTTCAAAAGAGTGCGGAATTAAATTTAACGACTTTAGCCATAAAGCAAAGTCGATAGCAGTAAAGTCTTCTTGGCAGACATTCGTCAGTCAGCTGTTAAATATAGGATGTACCTAACATTTCTGTATCTCTGCATTTATTCTTTCTTCAAAAAGGCCTTCAGTTCTGCAAAGGTAATATAATTCTCCAAAAACACACATCAATTTTCGTTGCATTCGCCGGAATCTGGTGTGTAAAAATTAGATGCCGACTGAGCTACGACGCCAGCCACCTTACCCTTGTTGCTCTAGCAAGGGTACCACAAGGCAGTGTCCTTGGTCCCCTCCTATTCCTCACCTATATAAACACCCTCCCTACCCTAATAGGCTGTAACCTCTATTAGCTGATGACACCGCATTAACGGTCTCATCTAAACAACACGTTAATGCCGTAACCAAGGCGCAGCGTTACGCTGATATGCTATCTGCCTGGTTCATCAGTTGGCGCTTGAAGATAAATGTAACTAAATCTCAAGCAGTCACATTCACCCGCCGTACTCCACAAGATGTACCCAATCTCCGCCTGGCTGGAGAGGAAGTACAATGGTCCACGGAGGCTACATACCTTGGAGTAACTTTGGATTGGCGTCTGACGTGGAAACAACACATCACCACTGTGGCTAACAAAGTGTCCAGAAGGATGGCCATGCTATGTTTAATAGGAAATCAACAATGAGCCTGCACAACAAATTGCTCATATACAAGCAAATACTCCGCCCTGCACTAACCTATGCTTACACAGTCTGGGGAGTTGCAGCAAAATCCCATCTCCAAAACTACAGGTCCTTCAGAACCGCTACCTTCAGATAGCAACAGCTTCCGATTGGTACATTCCTAACGATAATATCCATGCAGACCTCTCCTTCCCAAAAATCACAGACTACATCCTTACCTTATCTCAAGCTCCCTTCTAGCTTCAACAGTCTAATCCGCGGTCTTGGAGAATATGACCTCGACCCCGGTGAAACCTACAAGCGACCCAGACTAGTGCTAGCACCACCATAGGCCCATACAATCTCCCAGATGTTCATTACATTTCAATCCCTACCAACAAATCAAACAAACATTAAGACATATCCACCACCATCCACCCACCGCCATATCATTAAAAACCACCACCATGCCAGTAAGGGACAATGTCCCGAAGTGTCAAAACGTCGAAGGCCCTCCTCTGAGGAGGAGGTTCATCTTCAACGACACCACTGTGCTGTTTGCCTTGTTGCTCTATGCTGCAATCATCGAAATACTTGTTTCTACCCAAGGCGCCTTATGAATTTTGAAGTATCGTGCTCTAAATGTTCTCTTTCATCAAATTTTTCCTTAGTAAAAACTGGCTTTTCTAATCTTCAAATAAGAACCATCCAGAATGGACGCCGTTCCCCTAAATTTATTCACAAATCTTCGAAAGATTTCTGTTTTGGATAGTAAACCAGGATATTGTGTTTAGAATTGCCTTCTACGATAATTTCCCTAAAAAGGTTTGTTTCACATGCACACACAAAATTCCTTGTGCCAATGTGTAATCGTTTCGAACCATTATGAAAAAACTGCGCAATCACGAATAACACTCGCAATTTAACTACCACCATTTAAATCTCGTAAATTTATAAGCATGGGACAAAAAACCAAACTAACTACAATGGCTTCAGTAAAACTGCTGCTCACTCACACTATGCCATTGCGGGTCATTAACAAGCGCAATGCAAAATCAGCTTCCTGCCTCTCCAGAATTTAGACCGAACCGCCACTGGGCACAACTATAGTGCGATCCATATAAACCTGAAATATTTCAATATGATAACTCTTGAACCAATAATAGGACACACGTGCAACTTTGGGAGAATATAATACACAATTGGGAGATTACATTGCACTATTTACATCTCAGAGAAAATGTTGGAAGTGTCCTCCACCAGCATCTATACATGTTTGCACTCGTCTCACCATATTCTCTGAAGTTTTACGGAGAGTATCCTCGCCAATGTTACTTATTTTGGTTTGAATGGATTCCTTGAGAACATCAATTGTCCGTGGCCTATTCTTGTACACTATAATGACACCATGGAACTTGTAATAAATTTCTTTGATAATCGAATAATCTCAAAAGGTCTATGTCCTCCCAGATCCCATCACCTAACCTCAATGGAGTTTTCTTGTAGGGGTATCTAACAATAGAGTGTACAAGAATAGGCCACGTAAATTGATGTTCTCAAGGAATCCATTCGAACTGAAATAAGTAACATTGGCGAGGATACTCTCCGTAAAACTTCAGAGAATATGGTGAGACGAGTGTAAACATGTATAGATGCTGGTGGAGGACACTTCCAACATTTTCTCTGAGATGTAAATAGTGTAAGGTAATCTCCCAATTGTGTATTATATTCTCCCAAAGTTGCACGTGTGTCCTATTATTGGTTCAAAACTTACGGCCTATTGAAACGGTTCAGATTTATATGGATCGCACTGTATTTTATAACAGAACCAGCTGGCGATCCAACGTTGCACGATTAGCTTTCAAAACTCGAATGACCAATTAATTTAATTTACCTCTTTACCTCCCACCATTTGTAATGAAATTATTGCATAATGTTCTAGAGGATTCCTCCTTTACCTCCTTATAACTATAATTTCGTACAGACTTGGCTATTCCTAATAATGGATGAATACTCTTCTGATATTCATGCAAATGATGTGAAATATCGCAGAACGTTTTCTTAATCTCCCACCGACAATGTTCCAAGTTTTCTAAATGCTACAAAGCATGAAAAATACTCTCTGGCTTTCAAAATTCATTACTAGGCATGGTCCAACAACTTCTTATGCAATAAATGGCATTTAAAATTGTATCATCTCTTTCGTACCATAGTTATTTAATAATACAAAGTACTCGGAAACCTTTGACATATACATGATACAAACAGAGGTGAAACTGATGTATATGTATATTACACACCCACGGGCTACCAAGTTAATCTCTTTGATAACACATAATCTGAGATCACTGAGAAAAAATTTCTCAGTTGTTAATTAACAGTTTATTGATTTCCAATGTTAGCAATTATCTCCTTTTGTAGAAGTATTTTGCACGCACACCGTAACCACAAAGAAAATGAACCGAAACATTTCATACAAGTGGTTTTAAAATATTTTTCCACTAGTACTCCAAGAATATGGTAGGGAGCGTTGTAAGATTCGATTCTCCTTTATTTTGTTATCTTATGGGAATATGAAATACCTACCCCTGTAATGTTAAATTTATCAACTTCAGTTATTTTTTACAAACACAATTAAAGCTAATCCACTGAAACTTTTATAGCACACAGTTGCATGTGAATACAATCTAGTGATGTATTTTCGATACCACATAAAAATCTGAAGCAAACTGTGAATTATTTTCAATGGCTTGCTTTTTTATTTTTTCTTCGCATTTTACTTTTTAAGTAGTCAAATTTTGTCTAACTTCTACCATAATAGACCCACATAATTACAATAACGTCATGAATATGTGGTAAAAGTTTCAAATTCCTGATTTTACAGATTCTTAAATAACGAGAAATTTGTGTGAAAACGTAGCTCAATAAATACAGTTGAATACGTTTTTATACAAAAATTGACTTTTTGAAGGAAAGACAAGCTAAAACCCTGCAGCAGGGTAAGCTTCACCTATGAAACACAACCTTTTCTATCAATCAAGACTCACCACAACCTTCTAGAGTACTTCTAGAGTAAATAGTGCCTAAGGTAATAATGCCTAAACAAGGATTCTACAGTGATATAATTAAAATCGACAGTTTTACTCATTTTCCGAAATCTTACAAATTAGGAAGTAAATAATGTTATGGTATAACACTTAATACTGTAAATACAGATATGGACATTGGCAAGCAAACAATGTTAACGTACAAGAGTTAACATTATTTACATGAACTGAGATGTGAACCATATTTACCTCAGAACCGATACTTTCGGGAGAATGGAGCAAGTCATTTTTATTTGGGACAAAGTCGGATCTTTCATGGAGTTAATACTTTCACAGAATCTATTAAATAACCCATTAATTGCTCTTGTTTCTCAGAATCAAGACACAACGCTTTATTACTGTCAGCCATTTTGTTGTCCCTTAACATTTTTTTCATGCCAGGGACATTACATGCTGCTGCCATCTCTTGGCAAACCACCAAACAGTTTACTCATAAATGAACTACAGACACCTTACCATTATTTACCTGCATTAACTCAGTTTTAGCGTAAATGTCCCTTACCACTATATATGCCCGCCTCGGTAGCATAGATGGTAGCGTGTCTGCCTCACGTTCAAGAGATCCGGAGTTTGAATCTCGGTTAGGGCGAGTTACCTGCATAAGGTTTTTCCGGGGTTTCCCTTATCCTGATAGACGAATGTCGGGTAACTCTAAGCTCCATGGACTCCGGACTCATTTGATTATCATTTCACCCATTTCATATATCGTCCAATATAACTTAACGTTGAAGGACGTAAATTGGAAGGGGGCAAAAACTTAACATTATTTACTCCCGAATCCTTCAAATGTTCTGTATTAGTTGTGCTGTTTTCGTTTTCCTAAATTTTGAAAATATCAAAGACACTCGGTTAATGTGAAGTGACTCACTTAATACTTATTTTAATAGAGTTGCGCAATGCTTTGTTATTTTTGTATCAGCTTTAAAGGGGCCATAAGAGCCCTTATCTCCCTAATGCAAATGTTAGCTGAGATAAGGACCTTATCTTGCTGAAACTTTCACGAAGTTAATGAGTCAGTTATAAGAGTTCAGTGATCCTGTTGAGAATGAAACACTTGTTTCGCTTGCTTCATAATTTTAACGAACATTTTGGAATTATACCAGTATTTAAACGAAGTCCAATTAAAAGTTCCAAAACTGACTCTATCGAATATTAAACGCAGGGAACTTCAGTACATAAACCAATGCGTGCTGTATATTATTTTATCATCACCATCACAACACCATTCTACTATAATATACGTTAATTGTTTAAATGCCACCCAAAACAAATGTAAACTTCACCTATAAGCCCAAAATAATATCAAAAGTCCTGAATAATAATTATTGTGGAACGCTTTCTTTCACTTCCAATCCTTTCTTCCACTATATCTACCATAACAAAAATATCCATTAAAATTAACTTTATACAGGACACCCAGGATAGAGAAAAACGGGAACAAAGAGGAATGTCGAAGTTATATGCACAAAGTCAAACAACATCAAGAAAAATAAAAGTATTGTCCTAGACATACAACTTCATGTATATGCACTTCATTTGTTTTAGGGGGAAAAATGAAAACAAAGCAATCTCTTTGCTGGTATTGCCTTATTTTCTTCTTTCATTTTCTGCTCCAACTTGAAAAATGTTACTAAACAGCTGTAATAACACAGAATTCCAAAGTTTAGCACTTAGCCCCTTTTAAACTACGTTACTGCTGCTTTTCAGTTCATACATAATGATAAGTGATCAGTTAGGTAGTCCCCCTGCTGTACGCTCTCTCTCCTCTCTCTCTCTTTTTAAACTGTGAATAGAATTTTTTTGAAATGTTTAATTTGGCACTTAGGAACAACATGAAAAAATACACTCAGTTTAATCGGTATAAACTTGGCGAGGTATTTGTCACATGCTGTCCGTAACCCACATTCTCAAGAATTAGCATATTTATTATTATTATTATTATTATTATTATTATTATTATTATTATTATTATTATTATTATTATTATTATTATTATTATTATTATTATTATTATTATTATTATTATTATTATTATTATTATTATTATTATTATTATTATTATTATTATTATTATTATTATTATTATTATTATTATTATTATTATTATTATTATTATTATTATTACTATTATTATTACTATTATTATGCCACACCATGGCTGAGTGGCTAGACCGCTTGGTTCTCACCTAGGCGGCCGGGGTTCGAACCCAGGCGACCGCAAAGTGAGATTTGTGGTGGACAAACATGATGCTGGGGTGGGTTTCCTTCGGGTCCTCCGGTCCCCCCCCCCATCATTCCATGATTCATCTCATCATCCCAGGTAGAGGACCGACCCCTCAACCCTTGTATCTCAGCTGAAATGCTCGGCTCCCTCACTCTGAGGGAACCTGAGCGACTCCTAGCACTAGCATTGGTAAGAAATGGAGAAAAATTTAATATTATTATTATTATTATTATTATTATTATTATTATTATTATTATTATTATTATTATTATTATTATTATTATTATTATTATTATTATTATTATTATTATTATTATTATTATTATTATTATTATTATTATTATCATCGGTCTAGGTAGCTCTGTTGGTTATGCGCTGCTCTACTAATCCCAAGGCCGCGGGTTCACATCCCAGTCGGACCAGTCGTTTTTAAGCGTGCTTTACAGCAACCCCATGTCGATTTATGGCATGTAAAAGAAATCTGGCGGAACGAAATTTCAGATCACCGGTGGCACTGATACGTATCTGGTAATTAGCGTCAATTCTTTTAACCAAATATTTATTATAAAAATAATCATTATCATCATTAAGGCCTATATTTCTGTAGACATTTGAATTTGACATATGGAGTCGTAAACTGACCCAGATCAATTAACATCAACACTTGTAAATCCTTCTAGTTCATTGGACATCTTTCTTCTTAAAGGTTCTCGTCTCCCTTACACTTCAGTTACTTCATTAATATGTGAGTAAAATCCAAGACTCCAACTGCATAAGGACATGCATACACTGTAGTTTTTACGCTGAAGTTGTTAGCAATGCAGCAGCACTAGTAGCAAATGTTATCCAAATGAATGCCCGTTTCCTTAGAAAAATTACTAGTAGACACAACTTTCCAAAATAGTTGGATACCTGCTTGCTCTGAAAGAATCTTTATCTTCGTAAATGCCACACCGAAACCCCGGGTTCCTTACCTGCCGTAGAAATATTTTCATATTTGCTCCTCTGCTTACAACTTCAACTCGTGCTTCTGTAGTTTCGAGAAGAAAAGTTGTGCAAGACAAATGTGAATCTTGTTTAAAACTATGAAGTGCATTATAATTTACTTCAGCAGAACCCCTCCCGGTTTTATAAAACTACCTCCGGTGTTCAAGGAGACGCCACAGCTGATACAAATCGATAGACGCGTCTCGTGAAAGTATGACAAAGCTCTTCTCTATTCATTTCAAAACTTCAGACGTGTTAAATTACGACAGTGAGCTAGACGGTACCGACGTCGCCCTTGAATTGTCAACCTTTATTCCTATTACTCACAGTTTTCAGTTACTTTGAGATGTATTATACATTGCGCTAACCCCGCAGCGCAATAGCCCTTTCCGGACCAATATGTACTACCTGACCGCGGAGTCCGCCCACCTCAGCCTACTACAGACATCATTAATGGGTGCAGTATGGAAGGTGGGACGATACCAGCGCCTTGGTCCATCCCGGTCGGTATATGCAGTCCTCGGAACCAGGGATCACTAGTTCTCAATCAAATAAACTGCTCAATGGGCCCCTCAGGGACCTAAAGAAGCTGAGTGCACCCCGGACCAGAAATGGTACTGGAAATTGGGTTAGACTCGAGGGGGCAGTGTGTTCCCGACACCCGTGGCAGATCGGGTACCTCCGGACAGGCGTCGGCAGCCCGGAGGGGACAGAGGGTTGCCTAAGAAGTCCCGGGTACTAGCGTGCAGAGCTAGTAGAAGGTGAGCTAGATCACCAGGCGGCCCCACCAAGGTTTTCGGTAGTCTTTCCTGCGGGGTTGACACACGTAAGTGGCGTATCCACTTCCACTCGTCTTGAGATGGAGGAGGGGGGGAGCTTTTTAGACTCAAAGTATTGCCCCAAGGAAAGAGCCCCGGAGCTGTCTATCGCTCCCGGACTGATAGAGGCCGGAATCTTCGCACTTTCGGGTAGACCTCGCGACACAAGTGGAAGAAACTCCGGTACCGGTAATCGAACCAGGGTCTCCCGCTTGGTAGTTGCAGCGCTGCCACCGTACTAAAGCGCTAAACACGAGATTTTACGTCCAGACGTCAACTACAATGAATGTATACTACGTGCACAAATTAGAATATCTTCTTATTAACAGATATTTGAATGTCTCATATTACACTCATTTCTCCGTTTCTCTCAAGCGAATATGACTGAAAGGAATGTTTTGACATCAACAGCTCTGGCGTGAGAAAAATAAGGCTAGCGTTTCAGTATCAACAATGCTTAACTTAAAAAAAAATAGGCCCTCCAACGTTGTCATTTCGGACGATGAATGAAATGCTGAAATGAAACTCAAATATGAGACAAAGGCTCATAGTACTAAGTTACCTGACATATATCTTTCAGGATAAGGGAAAACCGCAGAAAAAAATCTTATCCCAACCGATATTTGAACTCAGGACCTCTTGAACGTAAGGCAGACAAGCTGCCATCTAAGCTACAGAGGCGGGCGTGCTTAGATCTTTCAGGAAAAACGCTCTTGTACCAGTTCTGCTGGGTTGCAACGTTTAGTATAGCTATTTCAACACTTATCGTGAGCTGTTTCCCCTCACCCCTCCAGAGAGCACAGATACCCCATAGTTTTCTCAGCAGAGGCCTACATTAAAGCATCTTGATTACAGAATATATGAAAGTGCAAAGAAAGTCATAAACTATTCCTCAACAAGCAATCATGCAGCTTTTGTTAGTTGTACTTCGCACGGAAGACTAGTATGGCGGCTTCAAGGTATGCCGAGAATCCTGTACACAATCTGTATTTCCCGAGTATGACTCATTTCTTCCAAACCACTTTCTAAAGTTGTTATCCCTGTTAAGGATCTTCACTAAGAATGTGATCTGATTGCGCAACCGAGTAAACAAACAACAAACAGCTGCATCTTTATCTTGTATCACGCTCTGTACTCCAGTATAAATGTTCAATAATTTATTTTATCAGTAAATGCGTAATTGCACAGATTCATTAGTACACCTAATTTTAAAATACGCATTTCATAACTTTATCTTACATACGTAATTATAATTAAGAGCTTCTCATTTACGTTCACACAACAACTGGCACCTTTAATGCACTTCTTAAAGAAGTCTAAAATGCATGAGATAATAAAACGTGCTGTTTATCGCCATGAATAGCAAAGATTCTTTTCACAAAACAGTTTATACCATAAAATAAATTAAAATGAATATCATAAATGAGTTAGAATTTTATAAATATGTAACAGCTATGATAAAGATAAAAATGCATTTCATCATTTTAAGTAGACATTCTATTGTTGTAAAGCAACTTAACATTATTCTAGTCAACAACTTATAAAATTTTATTCTAACCACTATTTAGTCGAAGTTTAATGTTAGGAGTAAGACACGCAATTGTTTTTATAGATGGCACAAATACATTTTAACAATTTGCCACTAAACCATGGAAGTTCAAATCTAACAAATCCCTATGCAATTATGACACTTCTATGTCGGATGATTTATTCATGTGTAACATAGTCAATAAACATATGCAATGCATTCACGCTTTACATCTACTTCTAGATAAACGTTCATTACTCATCTGCACATTTCATTAAGTAAAATAAGAACACAATAAGCTAAAGCTGTATGCTAAAATCAGCATATTTTTTTTTTTTTTTTTCCATAACTGGTCAACCTTAAGAGTAGACATCACCATAGAAAATGTAGAGCTTTTAAACACACGCATTTTATTTCAAATAACATTTGTAGCCTCAGCCATTATCTACGTATTGCTTGGTACTTTTTTTTTAAATTATTCATTGCTTTATCGATTTAAGTGTATCTTTCTTCAGTTTTTCTTCCAAGGCCAGCATTGCAGACTAGTGACTAGAATGCTAAGTTTCAAATCCAAAAGTTCCGGGTTCTTTTCCCCGTCCCCACTGTTCTTAGATTAACTAATTAGCTGGGTTTTATTTAGATTAGATTGGATTGATTTGCGTTTAGTAGGTTCACTTGTAGCCAGAAAAGGCTGTGAACACTGAACATGTCCAGAGGTATAACTTTTAACAGCATATATATATACGAGGGCTATCCAGAAAGTAGATTACGTTTTCGTCTGTTTCCGCTAGGGGCGGGGCTAGCGCGGCCATCTTGGGGTCAGAGCGTTGCGCAGCTCAGTCGGCATCTAGCCGTGCTAGTGAGAGGTTCGTGCTGTGCTCCGTTCAGATACTGTGACGGTTTGAAATGTCTGCGTTAATTGAAAATCCCGCGAGCTGCGAGGTGCGTGCAGTAATAAGGTTTCTGACTGCAAAAAACTGTAAACCGATAGAGATCTATCGGCAGCTTTGTGAAGTGTATGGGGACAACATTATCACTGAAGGTGGAGTGCGTCAGTGGGTCATCAGATTTAAAAATGGCCGAACCAATGTTCACGACGAAGATCGAAGTGGGAGACCCAGCATAGTGACTGCCGAACTTGTCGAAATAGTCGATGCTAAAGTCCGTGAAAATCGAAGGTTCACAATAACGGAACTTTCTTTGAGTTTTCCACAAATTTCGCGAAGTTTGTTGCACGAAATCATCAGCGAAAAGCTTGGTTACCACAAGTTTTGTGCAAGATGGATTCCAAAAATCTTGACAGAGGACCACAAAAATCAGCGAATGGCTGCAGCGTTGAACTTTTTGGACGTTTACCATAAGGATGGTGACTCTTTACTCGATCGCATCGTTACTGGTGACGAAACATGGGTGAAACACGTGAACTGTGAAACGAAATTGCAATCAATGCAGTGGGGGCACACAAGTTCTCCCCAAAAACCCAAGAAATGCATGCAAACAATGTCGGCAAGGAAGATGATGGCGACTGTTTTTTGGGACAGAAAAGGTGTGATTTTGGTGGACTTCCTGGAAAGAGGCACTACAATAAACTCTCAAAGGTATTGCCAAACTCTCCAAAAACTCAGAAGAGCCATTCAAAACAAGCGCAGAGGAATGTTGAGCTCTAAGATCTTGTTGATTCACGACAACGCCCGGCCCCACACGGCAAATGTCACTCGAGAAGTTCTTGAATCTTTTAAGTGGGAGTTGTTTCCTCATCCGCCGTACAGTCCCGACCTGGCACCGAGCGACTTCCACCTATTCCCAGCAATGAAGAAGTGGCTGGCTATGCAGCGTTTTGATGACGACGCACAGCTGCAAGAAGAGGTAACGAAGTGGTTGAAGGCGCAGGCGGCCGAATTTTTCGACGAAGGAATTTCCAAGCTCGTACATCGCTACGATAAATGCCTTAATTTGAATGGTGACTATGTCGAAAAGTAGTATTTGAGTGTGGCTTTCATCTGTATATAATAAAATTTGTTTCCTATACTTTGTTTACTTTTTATTCCAAAACGTAATCTACTTTCTGGATAGCCCTCGTATATATATGTACAAAAGTTAAGATAAGACACATATTATAGTATACAGGCAATATGAACAACATTATGAAAAACAAACCAGGGATAATTATATATGATACAAAATCAAACACTTTTTAATTCAGCTTTCACTTGGCTTATGCCAGTACGTCTCAACCTTTTTGCAATGGATACCATTCTTGTTATTTCTTAAATTCATATGCATTAAAATAAACTTTCAACATGCATCAAAGATTTATTGGTAATGATTTGTCATTGGAATAGTTAGATACTACTTACAGAGCTACAGAAGCATTATCAGGATAATTTGTCATTCAGATAATCTTGTACAGAATAAAACGATTTTGAGCAAAGGTACTCTCTAACAGCATTTTTAAAAGCACCGAAATTATCATTAATTTTTTCTTTAAGTACATTAGGAAGTGCGCCAAATATGTTGATAGTTTCATAAAACATATCTTTCTGGAAGCAAGAAAGTTTAGCACTGGGATAATGGATATTATATTTTTGTCTAGTGTTTATTCTGTGAATTACATTATTTGTTACAAATAAGCCACGATTACATGCAAAGAATTTTAGGATCGAGAATATTGTCACCCGAACGTCGGAATTCCCGATAGAACCGGCCGTAGGTAGGGCCAGACGGGAAGCATTTAGACCACGCCTACCCATTTATCTCGTGTCACCAACTGAGGGGACGATTAGAAGAGCGGCACGAGCCCTGTACCGTCTCTTTCCCCTCCCACCAGACGTCTGGAAATATCGGGATAATTGTGCGAGCCGCGAACCTTCCAGAAACGGCGATCTTCCCTATATAAGGCCTGCAGTGGACGGTTCAGTCAGTAGTTGGCGAGCAGCCGTGAGGAGCGCCGAGTGAGCGGACGGACTGGAAGACCGTGTACGTGTATCAGAGGAGTTGTACGTAACTGTGAGCGTGCAAAGGACCTGTGACAGACGAACTGGTGAATTGTAATTGTGTGCGCTAAATAATTCTATGTAATCGGCAAGTGTTCCAACTGTAATTCGGTGGAAATAAAGAACATTTTGAGTTTGTGCAATTGGACTTTTAATTTCACGAACCCACAAAGTCACAATATATACATGCAAGGAAGCGTTAATATCTTCAATCTTCTTAAAAATATCTTTACAGGAGCATCTGTTGTGGGACATCTTTAAGGACCTCTTTAACTACTGTGGTTCTCGACGTCTACATAGGGCGTGCGAGACAGTTTAACTTTTCTCAGAGGCCTCTTTATCAGCTCTTTTATTAGTAGCAAATCTATAACACTGGGTCACCAGCTTTACTTACCTTCAGAAGGAAGTCAGGCTGAAGATTTTTACGCTCGAAAAACCCCTTGTCCTCTACCAGGTTTGAACCTATGATCTCGGAAACCAAAGGCTAGACGATGGAGACCCCTAGACCATGGACTCTCTTTAGAGTCTGAAAATATGAGAAACAACACACCTCATGCGTGTATGTGTTCTTTTTTATGTTCTCTAACGTAGTTCATATAAAAGAATGAATGAAATGGGTGAAACGGTACCCAAATGAGCCCAGGACCCATGGAGTTGTGCCTGTTAATTTAAAATGGATGTCACCATGATGGCTAAATCGCCCTTGACCAAAGACCCCGAATAGACCAGTATATACTAGCTTTTAATCATCTGGGTATTATCGATTCCATTTTCTTTAATTCCCTTGTACTTGAAACAAAATCTGTAACTATGGGAAGTATTTCTGCAAACGTTTATCCCGATTAAGTTAAAGTTGTTATAAAAATATTTTAAGAATATTTTATAGCTGCTAAAAATAAGTGGGAACAGAAAGTCATGTGGATGTAATTAGTAATTTATTTCCCTTTACATCAACAAATGGAAATACAAAATCAAGATTAAAATTATAAAATCCATACTGAAATATGCCATATATTCCTAAATCCTGAAAATCCTATCATGTTATCATGTTGCCCACCATTGAATAGTAATTCAGTCCCCATACACCTAACCCTAGGTTTTTGTGTATTGGAGGCCCTCTGCTCCTTTTTACACTTTCTGCCATTTTACCTATCCCACTCTACATTTTTCTCTTAATTGTTCTTAGCCATCTCTCTTTAACTTTCCCTAAATAATTCCCTATATTTCTCCTGTTCTTTTCTCCTTTTACTGACAACATTTTTCTAATTACTACTTCACCCCCCAAACTGTCCCATTTACGTAGCCAAGCCTGCTCTCTCCTTATCTTTGTTTGACTACAATTTAATATACAATGGAAATCTGCATTCTCTTCTCCACACAATGGACATTTATCTAGCTCCCTCTCTTGACCTATACCTTTCAAGTTTCTCACTCCTGTTCTCGCCCAAGCAAAACCTTCTCGCCCTAACTTACTACATATATCTATATATCCTACCCTCCCCCAGGTTGTTTTTATTTCTCTATATAATCTCAGTGAGCTTTTGTCACTTGTATTGGCAAAAATGTCTTGTCTGTCAATATCTTCTAATCTTAGCTTAACTTTTTTCCAGAAGCCGCTATACTCATACTCTGCATTTATCCAAGAATGACCCATACCTATCTGCTTCAACAAGTCATGCATTTTATGTGCCCAAGACCCACCCCAGTTACTTCTCTTTTGAATATGAAAACATTCTTTAATTATATTGCCATCTTCCAAGTTAGTGATTCTGTATAAATATTTCATTGCCCTTGACAAGATTTTAATTTTAGTAGAATGCCTGCCTAGTTCTAATTGTGCTGCCCCATTAGGTGATGCTATTGGTAATCCCAATATGTATTTACAAAAGGATCTATGCACTCTATCAGTTTCTCTCCAAGCCTCATCTATTCCCCAAACCTCTGATCCATGCAACATTCTATTTTCTACCACTGCCGTATAAATCCTCTCCAACCATTTGACATTTATATCTGGCAGTTTACTGTAGCATGAACTTATCACCCTCATGGCCATTTTACCTTTTGCCACAGACATCTTTTTTTGTCCTTTCCAGCTGCCATCTGAACTCAACCTTGTACCCAAATAATCAAATCTTCTTACTACCTCTATTTCTCTTCTATTAACCTCCCATTTCTCATCCTTACGCAACCTGTATCCTATTTTGAAGACCATAATCTTTGTTTTGTTTTCATTCACTTTCAAACCCCATTTATTGCAATAAGAATTGGCTGCCTCCATTGCTCTTCTCAGCCCTCCACTTGAAATGGACCCAACTACTAGATCATCTGCAAACAGTAGCCCCGGTATTTCTTTATTATTAATAACTGGCGAATGTACCCTACAACTTGATATCTCCTCTAAAATTCCATGGATATAAAGATTAAATAATACTGGACTAAGTTTACATCCCTGCCGTACTCCTGCCTTACTCGATATAGATTTAGTTACTTTGTTGCCTGGTAGTTTTATACACAACTCATTCTCTTGGTATATCATTTTAATTACTTCTATAAATGCCTGACTTATCCCCTTACTGCTTAATTTTATCCACAATGCATCTCTATTAATAGAATCAAATGCCTTTTCTAGATCAATAAATATCATATATACCCTTCCCCTTTTATTGCTCAGATATTTGTGTACAATTGTTTTAATAATAAAGATGTTGTCCGATGTTCTCCTACCCGGTCTAAAACCTGCTTGGAACTCCGATAGTTTATGTGGATGTAAATCATTACACAAATACGCAATGTGCACTCCACTTGTAGTCATACTGTAGGAAGCATACTTTCAGTATTTTGCACTATTCCTTGTCAAAATGTTTGCTTGAGTTAGTATTTCTTTGCGCAAATATTTCCCGTGATGCAAAAATGAACAGGCTACAATTGAATGCGAACAGCTTTCTGCCACACTTTACTGAATTCATTTTCTTAGGCCTTTAGCAGTCTCGTATAATACAAATATATTAACTTGTGGCTATTTGCTTTCAACCAGAATTTATAAATCCATGGCTGTAAAGCGCATTCTCAAGTATTTATTTTGTATAAACCTGAATTTGCATAAAATTACAAGTTTCCAAGAAACTCCACCGTATCCAGCATACATTTTCATTTTCATTACACCCGAAGGGAATCATCGGTATGCTACGCGATTTTCTAGTTCACGAGAGTGTTTTAAATGGCTACGTTATGTTCTGCCACGCTTTGAGCACGAACATGACAAGGGGAAAAATCCAATAAATGATTCCTGGATGTTTGTAGAGGAATGGTACGAGGTAGAATAAGCGTAGGGAGCAATCCATGTGCGTAATTGGGAATTGAGGGCATCGACTTGGTTTGTTTCCATCGCTCGAGTATTTTGCCAAGATCCCGTGGTGAAGCCATAAAACATCCATCCACAACACCTTTTCTCCTGGTTTGTTTGCTTCCACCGTGTTTTTGCTTGTTATGACTGTTTCCATTAACGTTGGGGAAACCCAACGCGATTTCAAAAGGCCTCGACAACTCCGAGGTATATACCTTTCCGTTTATTTTAACCAATTTACTTTAGTATTTACTCTGCCTGTAGTTCATTAAGTACTTTATAACTAAGCTGTTTACAAGAGCATGTTAACTGCCCGGTTTTCGTCTCTTTTCATCCATTCTTTGTGACGAAGTAAGATTACATTTACATTCCCAGGTACCACTCTATTAACCTTAATAGTATTCAACTACAGTATACATATAATACTTTAAAATGAATCTAATAAAAGCGAGACAATACAAATATTACAATAAAATATAATAGTACACAATTTTAAAATTCGTATATTTTCCGTTAAGGATCAAAATATACGTATTTTGTGTTTGCATCTTATTTCAGTTTAAAGCACGCATTACAGTCATAGTGAAATATGTATTAAACTTAAACTGTTATGCCAACATATTTAAAATGTACAAAATCTCAAACAATGGATTCCTCAAATGGTTATAAAGGTCAGACAGTTAATAAGCGAAACCATACATTCAGTGCAATAGTGTCCTATTTAATTGCAACTTTTTCAGGCTATTTAAAGCGTGGATATGTATCCATGATACTGTAGACCAGGGATGCCCAGGGCTAACCGCGAAAGGGGAAGGTGTTCTTACCTCCACCCACAATTCGCGCAGCTATGACGTAATGCCTTTACTCTTAGTAGTCACAGACCTCGCTAACGTTGCTTTTAACAGTGGCGATGAGTTACTTCTACTATTGTTTTTTATGGAATTAATATTAACAACCCTCCTGAACACCGTTTTTGTTACTGACTCTTTTGGAGCAGTTTATTTTTAACCACCTCATCAATGTTTGCCTCCAAGGATGAACAACAAAGTCAAAAGATGGACCAAATGATAGTGTGATATTTTACTATGATACTGACTTTTTATGTGATTCATTTTCGATAAAATTTGCTCAGAAATATATGTAGAACCAAATATTGACATTAACTTTGCAACAAACGTTCGCAACCTGGGAAATGTTTCATTGGCAAAAGATTTAAATAAGTTGCAACCTTTTTGCTGAGAATATTTCAAGGTTGTTGAATTCTGCAAAGCATCTAATTGCATTTGCAGTGCAGTGCGTCTTTACTGGATTATTAAAAATCCCGATTTCCTCCTATATTGTTTTCAGGTCTCGAAATTTGTGCTCGAAAGTGTTATACAGTCCCTCCAGAATTTTTAAATATTTTGCTAACAGATTGATATATTATATATATATATATATATATATATATATATATATATATATATATAGCAAAAATTGATTCCAATGACTGAAAATGATGTCACCAATTTCCATTTGACCTTGGCATAGCGTTAATTGCGCCATAAATTTGTTCACTGCGTCAACTAACGTAACGTATATGCTTTTATCTTTCCCCTGTAAGCTCATATTTAGGATATCAAGATGGTAAAATATATCGGTCACAAAAGCAAGATCTCACAGCCATTTTTATTCAGTTAGTTGCGGAACTTGATGACCCTACGATAATAATAAACTATGTAAATTAGGGAAAAAATGTATGACACTTTATAATGAATACATAAATATTTTAGATTTGCATACTTACATCTTTAAAAAAAAACGTTTGGTTCTCATTGCGAGAGTCATCTCTGAGTGAGTGAACGAGTGAGTGAGTCAGTGAGAGGAGGGGAAATGTCTCTTGCACCGCACAAACAAAAAATGAAGGGGTTGGGGTAAAACGACAGCGTGACGTCATTAGCTCATAAGAGCGCCGTTTGGGCACCTCTGCTGTAGACAATCTCTTGGGAGTCAACGCTACCCGCATGTCTCCTATTTCAGCCCTTGTGGCTATCGAAAGAAAATTGACGAAGGTTAATAAGTGTAAGCAATAAACACACACACACACACTAACACAACGCTTAAAAATAATTATTCAAAAGGTTGAGCATTTTGCACTATACTGTATTTGCGAAAAATCATCACGCCCTTTCACCACAAATTCTGAGTTATCGAAAATACTTGCATTTATTTAATGTGCATACTGTAAAGGGGACGTCTTAACCAGATTCATCGCCTTATAGGTATCAATCAATGTAAACGTAAAAAATAATTACGTTAGCTAGTATAGGATACACGCGCGCGCGCGAGGGCTGATCAACATAGGCTGCGACTGATTATTTTTTTCACAGACGTTTATTACTGCAATTCAATGTTTATATGATCTTTTACAGATATCATACTTCAATGCACACTTTATAGCGTCTCTGTCAGTCCTTGAACACGTGGCTGCAGACTATTCTTTGTCAGGTCCTTGAGACTCGCCTCACTTTTCTTGAGCACTGTTTCGGAGTTCTCAAATCGAATACCGCTAAGCTTCGATTATCACCGGTGATGAGTCATGGCTCCATCATTATGATCCTGAAGGAAAACAAGCCAGCGCAGTGTGAAAATCGCCAGGTTCTCTAACACCAAAAAAGGCAAAAGTTGTTCCATCTGTAGGGAAAGTGATGCTGATCATATTTTTGACTGTAATGGAATGATTTACCAGCATGTACTTCCCCCTCACGCTACTGTTACAGCAGCATACTACACACCAGTATTGGCTACACTGAGGAAGCACATTGCAAAGAAACGACCAGAGCTCTCTCGGAATGGGTGCCGACTTCATCATGACAATGCACGACCTCACATCGCAAATCAAGTCATGCAGTTTCTGGCTCGATTGAACATTACCTTTGTACCACATCCACCTTATAGCCCCGATCTTGAACCATGTGAATTTTCTTATTCCTATCATTATAGGCAAAGCTTAGGGGGTACTCGATTTGAGAACTCTGAAGCAGTGCTCAAGAAAAGTTAGGCGATTCTCAAGGACCTGACACAGAATGGTCTGCAGCACGTGTTCAAGGACTGGCAGAGACTATAAAAAGTGCATTGAAGTAAGAGGGGACTACTTTGAAGAAGATCATGTTAACATTGAATTGCAGTAGTAAACGTCTGTGGAGAAAAAAATCAGTCACCCCCAAAATTGTTAATTCTGTGCAAAGTTCAGGAGAGCACCCATGTTTCGTCTGTGTGCTTTGGTGAAATCGCTGGTTGCTAGTTAGCTAACCTAACCTCCAATTAATCAGTACTCTCTGCTCAGCGCTCGCAATCTGTGAAAGGACTCGTACGATTGTGATGCAAATATAAAACTCTTTTATTCACCAACAGTGAGCAGTACATCAGAACACTAATTAATGAACGCTCCACTTTACATATTTAATATCACGAAACAGCTTTGACACAATTACATGCAGTTATATCAAAGTAATTTCACGCATGCATAACGGGAGCATCTACACAGATGGACAATTGTTTCCAACATAGCACTCCAAAGATACCGGAAGAGAGTACGACATTGACCCTGGAGAAACCTGCAGGCGTTCTAGACTTGCTTTAGTCCCACCATAAAATAATTTAAAAATAGATACAAATACTATAATTAAAGTGCCACAATTTACCCACTGGTTTAAAGAATCCTATCATATACCAGTTAGGGACAGTGTGCAGGTTTCGGCCTTCAACGACCTCCGAGCTGTGTGAGACGCGGAAGGAACCCAAGATACGCGTTCTACCAACATCAGATGTTGTAAAATACCAATAAGGAATCGGAATGATGAATACTAACACCGTAGCCCAGAAGCAACCATTAATGATGCTACGCCTTCTTCTGTATTACTTTGGTATATTCTAGAGCTATTCTGAGCTCAATGTTCTTATGCATTATATTCCTTTCAGGGAATATATACGGGAACATAATATTAACAACACAATGGTTTGTTTTTATTGTCGATAAACTTTATTGTATCCAAATACAGCATGGTACTTATAGTTGTGAGCAAGAGTAATGTTACATCACTTGAAGTGTGTGTTAGGATGCTGTTCAACAACAGCCCTACATTAGTTATATTTAAATATTAACAAACATATTATAATCACAAAACAAAAATCACTTTATCATACATACAAAACACATGATATTAAGTGAGCAGGTCGTTGTGTCGTTGTCTCTCTAGTCTTCTATTTTGCGTTTGTGGAGGAGGACGTAGGAAAACGTCTTGTAGCAGTGGATTTGGATGATTGGCAAGTGTTTAGTGTAGGCTGGTGTAGCTTGTCCTGATGACATCCATCACTTCTGGTATGTTCAGGTCCCTGTGAAGTGTGGTGTTGCTAACATACCACGGGGCACCTGTGGTCAATCTTATGTATCTGTTCTGAATTGCTTGGATTCTTATACTTGTGACGCTGCAGCAGAGCCCCATATGGAGCAACCACATTGCCAAATAGGTTTAATCAGTGAGTAGTATAGAATGCGTTTATATGGCATTGTAAGAGGCGATTTTGACTGTATTATATGTTTGATTGGTTGGATTCGGTGTCTTAGTCTTGAGAGAAGATATGTGATGTGGAGATTCCTGGTTAGTTTACTGTCCACTATGAGGCCGAGGTAACTGACTGAGCTGTGGGTATAGCGATTCCTCCAAGAACTATGGGATAATATGTTATCTGCTTTTTATATGTGAAATAGACTACTTGCGATTTCTGTAGATTCATCACTACTCTCCAGTCAGAACACCATTTTGTGATTTCAGTGCAGAAGTTATAGAACACAATGTTGAACATAATGTTAAGAAGGGGATGCACGCTTCGTTCGCGTACTTGAGCATATTTTCAGATGTTGGCAGCATTGCGTAAGTACAGGAGTGTGAGTGATTGATATATACGGTAGTGTATTCCTTCATCAGTTTCGCAAAGTTTTGAAAGAAATGAAGTTCAGCTTGTTTAATGTGAAAATATTTGCAGGCTTTTAATATTTAGCTTAGGAGACCTTTAGCCCATTAACGACAAAACCCCGTTTCTATTAGTTTGTAGTCAAAAGATAATTTTGTATCCAATAAAATTGTTCCAAATTATTACAGATTTTTATCAATCTTGTGCAGGGAGAATTACATGTTTGTTCTTTAATTTCTTAATGTGTGTAAACTATAGATGTATGCCTTCTGCAAGTTCGTTTATTTCATATTAACCAAACTAATCTTTCAACATTAGGATGCTAATTTGCATAGACAGGTTTATTTCTAAAAGCTTGAATTTCATTCAAAATGGCGGTTACTGTATATAATATATTAAAATATGTTGTTAAACTAATTTCCATGCATTTAGTGTAGTACTACTGAAATTCAAAGACTTAAACAGAACTAACACAAATCTAACCTCTTAAAGTATCACATATGTAACGGATGAAATTTCCACGTTATACTGAAGATCAAATACAATCAATAACAAAGTAAATACATACGTTAAATGAAGTAAAACCCTTACCTTACTTGGAGAACAGCTTCTTATAAGAGTATTTTTCTGCTGCACATTAAACATAAACGTATAGAGACGTATGCACATGTTATTTAATGAATCCGTTTTCAACAAATTCGGTACACCATAATGAATACAAATAACAATAATAAAGGTTCCAATATTACAGCATTACATTTTGTTTTTCACAGTAACTCACATACGGTTAATTTACAACATAAAGGTACTTGAAAAAACAAACACTGCAACCCAAGTAATTATTCCTTTCACTCATGCAAGGAACCATTTTCGATTAGGAAAATTTATCTTAAACACCGTCATTTGTTTTTCTAGCATTCATTTGCTCAGTACATAGAGAAGGTATTGCAAAACTGATAACAAGCTTTCACGGAAAATGTACTTACTTCGAGACTCCTAAATAAAAGAAGCAATTTTAGAAAAAGGTAGCTGTGTGTGTATCTATGTGTTAATATAAATAACAATTTCTGCAAATGTTTATCACAATTAACATGAATTTGGTAGAATATATAAAGTTTGTAAGAATATACAAATATAACTACTTATAACAAAAAAAAAACTTCACTTATCTTAAGAAAAATGATGTTGATTTTTATTATTAGTTGAATTGGTTGAAGTTGAAACGGATTTCACGAACCCCGCGACATCATTTTTCTTAAGATAAGTGATTTTTTGTTGTTACAAGTAGTTATATTTGTATAATACTTATTATTTCACTGTAACTAGCTTCATTTTCTACGTAATTTGTAAGAATAGTTTGTACAAGAGTAAATAAAAGCATTGCGAGTACAATACCGATTCTTTTATCATCTCTTGGGCATGCAAAGAGAATGGAGTTTCAGTTATCATATGGTGATCAACTGTATTCTTAAAAGATTTGACATCATTAAAAGTACTATATTTCCCATTGTTCTTGCATATAGAAGAAAATTACAATAAGATATTTCTGCAAATATTTATCTTGATTAACATGAAGCAGAGAAATAACAAAGAACAGCTTCTGGAAAAATGAAATATAAGATTGTTTTAATTGTTGCCTCCCATCATTGCATTGGTATATTTTAACATATTAATCCATATATACAAATATAACAATTTGTAACTTAAAACTTCACTTATTGTATAAGAAATGATGATACTTTTTCTTACAAATTAATCCATTTTCGAAACTTAGATTTCATCAAGCTTCACGCCATTTAAATATTTCTGCAAAGGCAAATAAGAGAAAATAAGCTTTAATAAAAAGAATATTTTATAGAAGATAGATGGAAGTAAAATATGGCGATTAAGTAATGCGAATGTAAGAAGAGATGATTTAATTTTAGGACTCGTGTTTGTTGAACAGCTTTTCTTCTTGTATTTTTGACTGCTACCATCCTTAAACGTACTAGAACCTCCTCTTAACCAATGGGTAAATGTAAGGTATATATACATATAAACTCTAAGTACCAGGCTAAAAGCACAAATCCTAATTTAAATAATAATTTAATATTAAACTACCATATTAAAGAAACATTTTTCTATCTCAGCAGATTTAAAAATTATGAACTTATATGGCTAAAAAAAATGAAATCATGATATCTAAACAACAGTCCCAACTCATTTAAGTTTTTGATAAAAGCGGTGTAACCCGTGGTGTCTCGTAAACTTGTATGTATCTACATCAATTTATGTTAACAGAAAACAATCTGTGGTTTCATTGCGTCTACAAAATATATTCAACAACAGTTTCAAAGCAGATCATTCTGAATTTTACAGATAATAGGTCCGCGTTATATAACAAACTCGCCCAGGAAATAACACGTATGTTTTCCCGCTGCGCAATTCATTGTCAGGCTTCTGCCCAAGATCGAATGTTTTCTTTGGGATATTTTATGAATGTTGTGCGACTACTACACAAATTCTTATAGTGCATTCTGTGAATGTTCAAACTGAACTATATGCTACACAATCCCCCCGATTTTGAGGGGAGAGGAATTGGAATTTTACTCCCTCTCCACGTAAGCATTAGATAGCAAAGGTACTGAACACCACAAAAGAATTCCAAGCCTAGAAACATACGTTTTGACGTCTCCTGTATAAATATAATAAAAAGTCTTTTTAGAAAAATGTCCGTACACGTGTCTTCGATCTGGGATTTTATTCTCTCTCTCTTACCCACGTATATAGTAGATAGAAAAGTTATTGAAGACTACCTAAAAACATTCTACACATAGATTTTACCGGAAACACGTTTTGAGGTTGTCTGAATATTTTGTTTTTAAAAAAGGCAGTTTTAGAAAAATGCCTAAATTGGTTAAATAGCAAATCTGTTATTTAAGTTTCGCAGCATCTTCCAAAGATGTAACCCGAAGATATTCAAGAAAATCCCCCTCCCCAAATCACACTTTATGTAGAAAGTATTTCTACATTTTGATTTTCACAAAACTGTCTAACAATTTTAAATAAAAAACATATGTTTAATATATTTTCATGAATACACAATGCATGTCTAGAATTTTCTGGAAATAAGTCCTCTTTATTCTAAGTGCCTTTTGCTTAACTGCTAAACCGACAGAAATAAGACAGTTTGTTACTGGACAAACTATGTACACCATATTAAAGCATCTAATTTTCGGAATTTCTCTTTATATGAGCATTTCCGAGATATTAGTTGTTAATGTCTGGAATTTTCAAATAACTTTTCTCAAACAGAGCTTCGATATTCGGATTTTTATGTTCTGGCCATGCAAAGAGAATGGAGCCTGCCTCGGTAGCGTAGATGGCAGCGTGACTGTCTTACGTTCAAGAGGTCCCGAGTTCGAATCTCGGTTAGGGTGAGTTACCTGCATAAGGTTTTTACGGGGTTTTCCCTTATCCTGGTAGACGAATGTCAGGTAGCTCTAAGCTCCGTGAACCCCACTCATTTGAGCATCATTTCACCCATTTCATTCATCGCCCGATATTGACTTAACGTTGGAGGACGTAAATTACAGAGAGAGAGAGAGAGAGAGAGAGAGAGAGAGAGAGAGAGAGAGAGAGAGACAGAGACAGAGACAGAGAGAGAGAGAGAGAGAGAGAGAGAGAGAGAGAGAGAGAGAGAGAGAATGGAGTTTCAAAGCCCTCACAGAGCGACAGTCCGCAACAGATTTGACTATCCTTAGCCTACCGTATACATTAATGAACGAAAGAAATGCGAGGAAATGGTGTTAAATTTTCAGCAATTGAAGAACAAAATGTGCATGACGAAACACACGAATGACAGAATCAAGTGAACAAACAGACGTGAAAGACATTCGTAGTTACATATTTATTTCCCAACCATTTTTCATTTTTAATTTGGTGACATTGTGCGCGTAAATTGTCATTCTTGACATGATGAATTGGTGGTAGCTACAACAAGTGCATTCTACACCTCGTGGACGATATCCCAATGTTTAAATAGCCGAGGTGACTATATGGAGAAACAAAATAAGCTTCAATTTTTATTTCTAAGTGACCCGTTTTGTTTTAATGAAGAATAGACAAAATTACTTTTGCTTGCTGGACGACCCTGGAGCCAGAATAAATCCAATGTGTAGCCGCTGTAAATTAAGGCTCACCGCTAAGAGAATCCGTAATGTTTTCAGCCACGCCAAGCTACAAACCGACGATTCATGATACTGACGACGACGCTAGGGAAATTCGTTTCGCCAACTCTAGAGCGGGTCGTAGTAAATCCCAAGACTGGATTACGACTGCGAGCTCCGTGCTAGATAATTACGCTACATTTGAGTCCCCTGGGCCGGAATTTCATTAGAGATACAGCCAACTCTTCAATATGCCCTCCGAGAGAGCCGTTAAAGTAAAGGTTGCTACTATACGCACACCTGCTCCTCCATCAGCCGTACGTTGCGAGTCTTTATGTTGCATAGGTTTTGTTTTCCCCTCCAAGGATTGGCTTTTTTGCAATACGCCAATATGAGGCCGATAACTTTAACCAGAGCTGGTTCTGCAGTGGTTTCTACAGTGTTACTACAGTAACAGTTTGTACAGCTGTAACAGTAACAAAATTAAACATCTGGTAGAAATTCGATTAATTTAAGGCAACTTATCTGTGATATTTGCTAATTAACATGATCGATTGTTTAAGGGAACTCGTCAAACCCTATCTTGCTAATGCTGAATTAGCTATATCGATGATCCATTTTCTCTTAACCCACTTGACATAGAAATGTAACATTTTTACTTGATTTTGATTTATTCCTTTTCAGTACACTGATTCGCTTTAATGATAAAACACTGATTTGAAAGAAAAAAAATGATTTTGTTTGTAAAGTTCTAAAATTTTCGATACATTTTCTGACATTTTAATTGTTTAAAAAGTAAACTACTTAAGCAATTTCAACCAAATCAATTCCACAGAATCATGGGATTAGTTGTAACATGTGGTAAAAGTTTTATGCAGATACACCTTATTAGTTTCAGAGAAAACAGGCCATTTATGTTGGAAAATGTTGCAAGTAATTCACTTTTACAGTAAAAACATTTACAAAACTCACTTGAGCATAACAAACAATTACTAAAATCCTCCAAAACAGAGTTCAAAATGTTAAAATTATCATATTTATGTTTGTTTCAAATTAAATGGTTTCAAAAAACTTGTCTATTATACTCAGCTTTATCTTGGAAACACTTGCAGGATTAGCAACACTTGAGCCTGTAGAATTATGTATAACCACATTAACTTCACTTTGCACTGTTGCATTTGTTTTCTAGTTTTTCCTCTCCTGTATTCCTTTTCTTAAAAATGCCCTTAGGTTTAGTCATTTGAAAATCACCAAAATGTACAAATACACAAGAAATGTCAAAAAAACTAAGACTTGCTTCCTAACTGAAAGTGCTTTAACGCTATAAGCTGTAGCAATATTGGATATCCAATTTAGCCAACATATGAACCATTAATTTTGCTGCAAAACAAGCCGAACCACAGACTTCTAAGTTAAATATTTCCTGAGATAAGAGTTTTTTGTGAAATGTGAAATTTACTCCAATACCTAAATACAGTAATGTATTTGAAAATTGATTTAAAATAGTAAATATCTTAATATTTTAATGAGCCATACACCAAATAGAGCAGAATTAACCATATTTTCATTATACGAAAAAAGAAGTAAAATTCCATATTTTTAATAATTTTTGACTTGATTATTTCTTAGTGATTTAAATTTTCATACACCTTATAATTTTTAATCGCTAATCTCTTTTTCTCCGTTCTTTGTTTACACACCAAAAAAAAAAAAAAAAAAAAAAAAAAAAAAACTTGATTATCACTTTAGTTTATTGTATTTCTATCTATGCGTAAATCAGTAATGAAGAGAACGTAAGCTTTCACGCCCGGAGTCAATATTACAATTAATTATTTCCGGGTTGTTTTGCTGTGGTCTGTTAGCGTAAGAACGTCCATAAAACTTCCAGACGCAGCGAAACTGTCTCCGAGGAAACTTCGACCGCGCCATTGAAGATGTCTACCGCAGTTGTGGACGAAACGTTTGGTAACGAAATCTATGTTATCAAAAATTAGATTGAAGTATAACAGCTGCACAAGAGTGAGTACAAAGCGTCATATGAGCAAAACCCAATCGATTTTTAATTATTTGTTTCATGTTACACAATATATATATATATATATATATATATATATATATATATTTAACACAAACAATTTTAATACACAAAAGCCTAGTTCAATAGATAACGTGCCACTTAGATAAAGCACCACGTTCAACTTTCAATTCCATTTTTCTCAAATTTTCTTCACCTCTAGCGTCTTTTACTACAAATGTATTCAAAGTGCTCCTTGGACCACAGTTTATAACTTATTAGCTTGAAAGCTTCACGAGAACTTGGAGAATTACAGATTTGAAACTTGAATTCCCAATTAAGAGTAAAAATACAATTCTTTTCTTTTCAGCTAATTAAAACTAAGATCCCCAGGTTTCTGAACAAAGCTCATATTAAAAATGTAGGAGCGATATAATAATAATAATAATAATAATAATAATAATAATAATAATAATAATAATAATAATAATAATAATAATAATAATAATAATAATAATAATAATAATAATAATAATAATAATAATAATAATAATAATAATAATAATAATAATAATAATAATAATAATAATAATAATAATAATAATAATAATAATAATAATAATAATAATATCAACTGATTTAATAGTGGACTAAATTATGAAGTCCGGGAAGTACTTGCAGCATTGTAAATCGACATCGAGGTATGTATCTCATATGTACAAAATATCTCCCATTGTTTTAGCGAGAAAATATGAATCAGTTGGAAAATTTAATACCATGCTGGCATGTTGCCATGGTAGCTCAGTGGTTAGAGCAACCAAACGCAGTCCGGCAGATCTGTGGTTGAAATCCTGGCTATGGTATTGAATATTCCTGTCTGACTACCTTTCCAAACCTTGTCCTGCACATGACTAAGTGAAAGAACAATTAATTTCCATTGGTATTTTACGTTCAACTCAGGATGGGACAGGAATATTTTCAAGAAAATTTCCCCTCCCGGACCGCTATTTCCCTTTTCCTTTTCTCAGTTATAGCTCTAATTATACCAGGTGGCCCAACTGCCCCGTCTTCCAAGTAAGCAGTTATCCCTTCATGTGTTAAAAGAGTTACACAAAGAAACGGAGCAGTTATAGTGGTGTGAGCACGGCAGTGGTGTGAGCGGATTTGGTTCTGCTTCGAATGAGAACAGACCTGGGTAGTCCCCTCACACCACTGCCGTGCGTTTAACTGGAACTTACCCGATGCGTTCTGCAACTGTTTCAACGGACAAGAGATATCTGCTTACGCGAAAGACGGGGCAGTCGCGCCACCTGGTATACATTGAGTAACGTTTCCTCACCCGTGAAGAATTCTACTCACCTTCTTCAAATCGTTGTAAACATCTTTACATTTCAAGTAAGGGTAAGCTGTGGAATGTCAGACTCCGTGTTAAGCGACATTCAGGAAACTACACTCAATACAGATAGCAAAAATAACTAGCGGTAAATTATGATGTTACATAAACAGAAGGGCAAATAGCTATACTGAAATGATGTGATGTTTCTAGTTGGTACGAAATTAAGACAGCAGTTCTCGAGGTGCAGCTTCTTAAAAGCTGCTGTAACCTAATAACGCACCACAAGCAGTAAAATATTCAAATTTTGCAAAGGCAAATAACTGTTCATTAGTCTTCACCACGAAACCTCACTTCCCACCTTCTCCGTCAGCTGTTATCGTAAAATCTGTTATTTTAATATATCACGCCCCGAGCTTCGCGTCGCCGTTTTGCTGTATTTTGCATACCAAATTTCGCACTTGACAAGCAAATGCGATCATTTCTATTCACCACACAAGCTCGGTGTATCTCGCAGTAAATGGAAAATGCTACAAATAAAGCTGCTGGGCGGGAAACGACCTCTCGGAAACAACCAGTGAATCTTCCTTCAACTGCTCTGTTAACATCCACTGCTGCAGATCGGCAATGCTCGGTGCTTCCAATGCCTGCATAATCTTGAACGTTAAACAAATATTATGTGCTGCATTCACCTCACTTTCTCTACTCACTCTTCTATACAACTATCTTAGTTTATTCCTTCATTTTTTTTAAAAAAAAAGATTGTTTCAGTTAAAAAAAAAAGTTGTTTCCTTTTATGCAAAAGAATGAAGTTGACATTTAAAATATGAATTCACGATGAAGTGCATTTAAATAATGTCAATGAAGTTTACCCTTAAATGTAGAAACTTTTACCATCTTTTAATGGAAATTAATTGTTCTTTCATAGCAATGTGTATAAACGACAAGGTTTGGGTAGTAGTCATGCTGAAAAAATGCAATAGTATAGTCAGGATATGAACCACGTATCTTCCAGGCTCCGTCCGGTTCCCCTAGCCAGTTAAAATGTAGAATTCTAATTTCTAACGTTGTTATAACGTCGTGCTGGGGTGTTTTCATGGTAGCTCAACGGTTACAGCAACCGGACTGAGACCGGCAGATTCGTGGTTCAAATTCAAATGGCACTACATTTTTCAGCTAGAGTATCCTGTCTTGAAAACATGTTACTTTCAAGAAAATCAGCGGGAAAGTTAACTAAAAATATGTTTGCTTTAAGACTAGGATTACTACGCAAGGAATTCTGCACTGAAACCTGTGATTTATTGTACCTAAGCCCCAAGTGGGGCATCCCCGGGAGGAAAGATGAGGCAAGAGGAGACAGAGAGCGGCCGACTAAAGGAGTCACGACACCCGCCGACAGTTCTACCCTGAAAGAGACCACCAGAAGAGAGACGATATGGAATGATAATGGAGATCAAATGGAGGGAAAGGAAATTCGGGGGATATAATTAATCTGCCCAGCATTAGTCTAGTGACTCGGAAAACTCCCCGAAAAACCCCATGGATCAGGTAGGGCGACCAAGGACCTCCCGAAAGCGAGCCAAAGACGCCTGAGCCAGTCTTACTTAATCCACTGGTTAAGTTGTATTTGTCGTTGTCAACTGAACATTCCTCAAAGCTAGCGCCGATTTCATCTCCTCAGTTTAAGGATGGTTCCTCCATTTCGCTCTCGTTTTATTATTCAGGTCAACTCAAAGGTAAGGTTTCTCAATCCATTATAGTTTGGTTTCAATTTGGCTGTGCAGCTTGCATCAGAACATTGCAATAACTGCCAGTCTGCCACACTATCGAGCACACCCACGCCTCTCTGGGTTACATTCGCCATTTATCACTCCTCGATCTTTGACCGTAGCCCTATAACTTGGCACGATTCTTGCATCATTTTGCTTCAGCAGAGACAGCGAACAATGAGCTATTTTATATGCCGCTGAAACAATTATCCACGTATTCCTCCTGGAAATCTATGGCAGAATAATAGTCACTTTTAAAATTATTTTCACTGAATGATTTTGAAAAAAAAAAAAAAAATATTTTAACATTCTTGTAAAACTTCAGCTCAGTTGCATAACACATGACTTTCTCTGCTTATCTTCCACAAACTGCTCTTAGGAAGTATATTCTTATAAATACTTTTTGTTAACCCAGACGAACTTTCAATTCCATTCAGTCATTTCGTTGTATAACAGTATGTAAAGCAACAGTCAGATTTTTAAACAGCAAGTCACCATGTGATGGCTTTGAAACTCCATGCTCTTTCCTGGACCACAAGAAAGCTCGCGAATAACAACTTCTAATTTGAAAATAAAAACAAACATGAAAAAAGAAACATGAGAACATCTACCTAGAAAATAGACAAATTTGGTGCTTTGGCGACATATACCTATTTATGTTATGTATATAGATTTTGTCTACCCCTTATAGGTTACCAATTATACAGAAACAATTCAGAGTGAAGAGGACTTTAAAGCAATTTCAATAAAATTCGAAGCATACACTTCATCTGTTAATACTAATGTTTTAAAACACATATAGTATTTTAATCAAAATCATTACACCATTTTGAGGATGCGGGGAATCTTCCTGGAAATATTCGTGTGACATCCATAGAAGAAGTTGAATTTAAACAGTAAGTTCAATATTTGACCGATTTATGGCTTTTGAGTTATGATGCTCACACAAACATGCACACCGGTATGTTTTTATAAAACAGTCTATTTTATTCGGGGGTCCCAAAACTATCTGCATTTATGTACAATAGTATAAAATGTTTGGTTCAATACATCTTCTCAAACTACTCTTTATATGGAATTTAATTTGTAATATTCTATTTTCTCAAACAAGCTCTAACGAATTTATTAAAAATCATATGTTTGACATATTTGCATCACAAATGAAATGTGAACTATGTTGAATTCTTTTCGGAATAACCTCTCAAGTCCTCTTCATTTTGAATGACTTTTACATAACTGATAAACCGTAAGATATTGACAAAATCTTTTATATAAAAATATACTGTTGAAGTACCCTTTTACGTCATACTTGTAGACTTAACAATTTCGAAGCTATTCCTCTCCATTGGTTTGAATTTGTACATTTCTTTTTCGAACGGAAAGTATCCATTTTGTCTCTCTCTCCCTTTGGTCATGGAAGTATGGAATCTCAAGTTACAAATGAGTGATTTGCTTTTTAAAATCTAACCTTTATTACAAGTAATAGTTGTGGATGAGTGAACAAAGAAAGACACATGAATGCAATTAGATTTTCCCAAAATTAAATACAGCTTAATGTCTTTTATAGCATTTCAGATATACAGATATACGAATAAGCAATGAGAACTATTAGTGGGCAAATGACACCAACATCTAAAAGGCTAAAAATTACCTATGTTTATATTTTCGAGATAACAGAAAATTCCAGAGAAAATTATATCCAGGGAACACTCCTCACAAAGATCCCAACTGACAATGCAAGTGAATGGTGTTCTTTTAATCACATAAAGAACAACGCGCAAATTTAGGCAAAAAATGTTTCTTTAAGGTATGTTAGGGAGTACAATATAATTTCTCATTATTTTATGGGTGATTTTCTCTTCTTTTTTTTTATTCATTTAATAGAATGTGGATTTTAAACACTATCTATCTCTAACATATATTTAGAGGGTGACAATAATTAAGCAGTGTTTCATTTATACATTTATAACTAAAATGCTTTTTAGATCATAAATATTTGTATTCTTACATAATATTGACATTCAAATCCACAACTCTACTGTGCAAAATTGTGCAAGGAGTGTTACAGATTAATTACCAGAGAATGGTACTATTATACTTATTGAAATTAAAAATTTAAAAATTCCACTCGTCATTTTAGACGTTTTATTGCTGCATAGAATGGTACTAAATTGTAAATTCCAGGCTTCATTTTTCTTGACCTTATTTACAGGAATGCAACAACCATGTCAGAGTTTCTCGAAAATCAATTCATGGGTAAGTGAAGGCTTAAGAGGTTGCATGTTGTACAACAGTAAATAGGCTCAGATCCATCATGTTTCTTTTAAAATATTTACTTAAAACACATAAAATGCTCACCAGAGTTGAACAAACTTTCACTCCTATGAACGCAGCCTAAATATTTCTCTATTCCTCAAATAGCAATAACGTATAGCACAAAATGCACCTCTGGAAAGTACGAATTAAATGAGCACATAAAAGTAATGGAACGCAACGAATATTCTATTTCTAATGTTTAAAAAGCAATAAGAGTACTTTAAGCATTTCCTGATAGAGAAATTCACTCGCGTGCGCTAGTTTTGATGCGCTTTTCTGCCTGCAGGCAAGGTTACCCATGACGTCATATGTACATCCAACAGAGCAGGAAGAGGAAACAAGTTGGCAGACAGCAGTAGCTTGCTGAGATATCTGCTGGGAATATGCATTTGCTTTTATCGTTATATGTATGTACACAGGCCGTGAAAAATATGGGCCGAAACATCTTTAATGGTTTAAGGAAGATCTATGAACACACTCGTTGATACAAATCTTTCTCAGTTTTAGTATTACTTCACTACTATTTAATTTGAGTCAGTTCACTTTCTTGAATAAATCCAATGCGAAGCAGCCTCTTCTTCCTTCCGTTTCCCTCGCTGGAGTACCGAACGTTGGACTTCCCTAATCACACGCAGAGCAGTACTTTATGTTTGTGACAGCTGTAGCTGGTTATGGCGCACCATTTAGAAAGAGAGAAAAACCTCCACACTCCGTGGAAAAACAATTTAAGGAAGACAACTATTGGAGTCCAACCCACGTGATAGTCACTGATGTAGCTTTTGACATGGTATATAGATTAAGCACTGGAAAATGTTTCGACAGGCAGTTCTTCAGGAAACTTTATCACTGCATTCTGGTAAATTTGGAATATGTAACTTTTTAGTTGTATTTAATTCCCTTCTTAGTATACCCAATACACCAGGCTCCTCAGGCATATTAGAACATGAAATGGAATGATAACTGAGGAAACAAACTTGGAAAGGAAATGTTCCGGCCTACATTTAGTATGCCTCTCTTAACATGAAGTCCGAAAAAAAAAGTCAGAAAAAGGACAGGGAAGGATATTCCCGGAAGGACCTGAACTGCAAACCTCCCATTAGCGACCTACCCATGTCGGTTGGAAAATTGCACCAATATGTCTCTTTTGTAGCAGAGGAAGCGAAACAGACGATATATCTAGGTAAACAAGTTTGTAGCGCTCGCTTCTTTCATATTTCATAACACAAAGGTCAAACTTCGATTAGAATAAAACAAACTATAACAATACAGTGCGATCCATATAAACCTGAACCATTTCAGTAAGCCATAACTTTTGAACCAAAAATAGGACACACGTGTAACTTTGGGAGAATATAATACACAATTGGGAGATTACATTACACTATTTACATCTCAGAGAAAATGTTGGGAGTGTGCTCCACCAGCTTCTATACACGTTTGCATACGCCTCACCATATTCTCTGAAGTTTTACGGAGAGTATCCTCGCCAGTGTTACTTATTTCGGTTCGAATGGATTCCTTAATAACATCAATTGTCCGTGGCCTATTCTTGTACACACTATTTTTTAGATACCCCCACAAGAAAAAATCCGGTGAGGTTAGGTCAGGGGATGTAGAATCCACAGATCTTTTGAAATTATTCGATTATCAAAGAAACTGGTTACAAGTTCCATGGTGTCATTAGATGTATGGCACGTTGCTCCATTTTGCTGGATATAACCTTCTCTCTATTCGATATCATACAGTTGTTCCACAAATGTCTTGAAGATACCCATATAAACTTCAGTGTCTACCATGTATAGATGCTGGTGGAGCACACTTCCAACATTTTCTCTGAGATGTAAATAGTGTAATGTAATCTCCCAATTGTATATTATATTCTCCCGAAGTTGCACGTGTATCCTGTTATTGGTTCAAAAGTTATGGCCTATTGAAATGGTTCAGGTTTATTTGGATCGCACTATAGTAATCCTACATATAATCAAACTTTTAATTAAAAGATGTCCGTGCTCTCCACGAAGAACCGACACAATTTAAATAATCACAAAATCTCTGAAAAAAGTTAATAAAATATGCAGTATGAAACTACTCCGATCCACGCTGTTTTGTAACAAATTTAATTTACTAGCGGAATGGTGAAGGAGGGGGGAAAATTATGTACGGTGGTGGAAATCCCCAGTTTAATTATTACAAGTGTTCTGCGGATTTTAAATCTCCAGGGAGTAAAAACAACATGGCACAGCGAAAATTAAATGAGCATTACACTAGCTCGACAGTTGGTACAACTTCCATTGAAGTATCTATCTTGATAACAAATGTATAAAATGATTAAGATGCTAGTTTTCCTTCACCAAACTGCAGCACAGAACGTGCCATAGAATATGCTGCTGAACCTTAGATTGCTTAAGGCTGATTTGACGTATAAAACGAAAGAAACATTTGGTGTTTACGAAGAACAAAATATTTGGCATCTAAGGTATACTATAAAGGCAAATGACTGAAATTTCAATAACGACAATTATTGTATTCAATATAATAAACGACACATGCATTGCCAGGAATATCGGAGTTGAGGAGGTAACAGTTTGGGGTTTCCCAAATTAATATATTCAAACGATGAATGGATGAAATGGGTAAAATTATGCACAAATGACTCCAGGGTACACAGAGTTTAGAGTTACGCAACATTCATCTTTCAGGATAAGCGAAATCCCGGAATGAAAAAAAAAAACGTTATCTAGGAGTCCGACTGAAAAATTCAATACCACAGCAGGGATTTGAACAGGGATCTCCCGGTATGCGTTCGGTTGCTCCAACCATTGAACTACCCAGGCCAACGCGCCAGTATGACATTAATTCTCCAACTGACTCACATTACTCCGTGGTTCAAATCCCTACTACGTAAGTGATTGTTGGAAAGCTTATACTACATATGCAAAATTTCGCTTTCGAAGTTTGTAGGAATACAAGAATCAGATGAGAGCATCTAGTACGTATTTGGACAACAGTGCACAGTGCCCCGCATTGAAATATCTCCAAATATTAACATTACTGTTTTATACACAATTACAAAATATGGGTCCATGGTTTTCATATGTGTGAATGATTCACTCTTTATTAAATTAACACAGCATGCAGACTAAACAACGTCCGACTCCGTAGCGTAGGTGATAGCGCGCCTCACGTTCAACAGGTCCCAAATTCGAATCTCCGTAAGAGTTATCTGGATAAGGTTTCTTTCCGGAGTTTTCCATTATCCTTAAGGACCCACTTCCATCATCCTCCGATATGACTTAACGTTGGAGGACCTAAATAAAAAATATTAAACAACGATGGCGATTTTAAACAAGCTTTTGTAAAAGAAAATGATTTACTATACTTGCAACTGCGTTTCTCCCTTCTTTATTCTGGGTGAATAAACAACTTACTTGATGAAGAAGTTTCTTTCTGCTGTTTTCCCTTTTATACATTATTCATGTTCTAAACAAAATTCCCAGTGAAGCTGTGACGCTTCTCCTGCATATATGCCGCCAGTCTTTTACGAATCGTATGCTGAAATTGCCGAAATCAAAGCAGTGCGCACGGACGCACACATAAGCAATGAAAGACAAATGTATAACAATGCTGTCATTCTTCAAAATGCGCTCGTTTCAACTCTGCCAGCGACAAGCCAATTTTGATGAAAGCCCGCCGAGTTTCTTTGCTCCGGGTTATAGAAAAAGTCGCTCAACGTAAAGCTGCTTCCAGGAAAAAGGAAAAGGAACGAAAGAAATCTCTGATGTGGCAGCAAAGACGAAACCTTGGTCCCCAAATTAAATTATCCTTCTACTGCTGGGGAAACATGATAACAAGTATATTTGTGTTACATCCACTCAAAGGACGCAGTGTTGTTTTGTAAGCTATTCATTGAGTGCGTTGCGATATTATACACATATTAGAATGACACAGGCCTGCATTTCCATTGTTTAGGGGAAATATTCAAGTTTTCCTTTTCAGCCCTATAATGCTTCATACAAGCATTCTCGGTCTGATTTGCGGATGCGAAGATGGCCGAAGTCAATGACTTTACATGTAGCAAAGTGTATTTTCAATATATCCAGATTTAACTGTATTGGAACACCACAGTGAAGCGAAAAATTATTAATTTTTAGATGAGTCGTATTTATTACACATCTGCTTCACTTTCGTACCTATTTTGAGGACATGTTTCGCAAATCATCGTTTGCATCTACGGCTCTTATGCGACTGAAGCTTGATCCAGCGGTGTGGGTAATTCTGGGGTTGCTGCTGCCATCTGTTGATTTAGTGATGAACTTAAATGTGGGATTCTGTTCTGGCGGTATTTCAAAGTTCATTAGTTGGTTTTTATGTTTTTCTATGTATATCCTCTCCCATATGACGAGTTCACTATGTTTTTGTACGTATTTTAGTAATTCTGTGCTATCTTCAATTTCATGATTTTCAGACCAGAAATGAGCTGCTATTGCGGACTTATCAATATTTTTGTATCTTAAGTGCCTGAAGTGTTCTTTCTTTCTAGTGCCTATGTTTCTTTTTGTCCTCCCTATGTAAATTTTTTCACAGTCTTTACACTTAATCTTGTAAATGCCTGACTTTTCCTCTGGTTTTATCTTATCAGTATTATTACTGTGAAGTAGGTATTTAATGTTGTAATTGTTTTTTGGTGCCAATGTTATATTGTATTTCTTGAATATTTTTTGGAACTTTTTTGTGGCCCAGGGGTGGTAAGTAAATTTAGCAAATCTAATTTCTAGTTTTATTGGTGTGAGAGCTGTGATCTGTTTTAATCTCTTTTGAAGTTTGAATGATTTTAGTTTTTTATCTACAAGGTTTTTTCCATATCCATTTTTAATTGCAGTTTTTAAGATTTGATGGTATTCGTTTTGATATTCTTGCTGGCTGAGAGGTAGATTTACTAATCTGTGGTGAGACTGTTGATGGTTGCATGTTGGTGTGGAATTGGGTTGAAACTATTTGCTTTGATGTAATTATCTGTGTGTGTTGCTTTTCTATGGATGCCAAATTCTAGTTTTTCATTGCTTTTTTTGATTTTAAGGTCTTAAAAAGGTAGAGTACAGTCCTCTTCAGTTTCCACTGTGAATTGTATGCTGGGTTCTTGCAGGTTGAGTAGTTTCAAAGCATCATCTATTTGTTTGTAGGGCACTATTGCAAAGATGTCGTCTACGTATCTGTACCATGTTTTAAACATATGAGGGAAGGCTTTAGTTATATGTGTTTCTAAAAAGTTCATGTATATGCAAACGATGATTTGCGAAACATGTCCTCAAAATAGGTACGAAAGTGAAGCAGATGTGTAATAAATACGACTCATCTAAAAATTAATAATGTATTTTCAATGTTTCTGTCGATCATGTACACATATCAGTATTAGCATTTTCTGTATGATGTAGAAAATTGAAATACGGCCCGTGGTAACATACTTAACCTCATCAGAAATGCAGAAACAGATAATGAGCGCTGTAGATGTTCCAAAAGCGCTACCATCGATGAAATTGTGACACAAATCTGTAATGCTGCACTCACTGATCGGCAATTGAAAGTACGTGAGGTGGTTAAATTAAATAAATAAATTAATACATAAATATAGCCCTGTACTTCGTATTTTACCGATGTCTCATGCATGAGGAAGTGTTCTACTCGATGGGTGTCGTACTACCACTTGCGAAAATTAAAGCTCTCTTCCATCAAGATAATGAGTTTTTTACACAAGTCTGGGATTATCCGCTGCAAAACTGCATTAACTTCACTTCCAAATATTTCCATATCTGCTGCATTATCAGATTTGGCTCCGAAGGGTTCCTTTTTGTTACCAAACCTCACGAAACTGTTGGTCGGCCGAAGATTAACTCGAACGAAAAGCCTGAAGTTGAGGTAGATGCTTACTTAGCACAGTTGGACTTATCTTATTTTACTGAGGATATTGAAAAGTTAAAAAGTCGTACGACTAAATCTATTGCTTTATATGTTTGAAATTAAGTACGTCTCTAAAAACTGGTTTTCTTGATCAGTCTGAGAAATTCATGAATGCTCCTGTAAATTTATCTTTCAGGCAATGTAACTAAGTTCATCCTGTCATCTCGTTTAAATCTATAGTGGCCTCTTTTACAACCTTATGCTGGCATTAAAACATGTATTTGGCGTTTGGTGCGGATTTTAAGTCTCGGGTATAGGAACGGTGCCCCCTGAATATTGTCAAGAATTTGAAGAATTACAGTAGGTAGCAAGTCCCAGGCAAAGGTTGCCAACTTTCCAATTGGGGTGGCCAGATGCTGACCACATCTCCTCCCCGTACCGGTTGGATGATCGCCCACCTCTGTCTTGCGTATCTGGGTATAAGACCGGTGGTCCTATTGACAACTATGGCGCTATTTCAAAACTACTTGATGCAATTGAATATTTGCAAGAAACTATAGCTAACTGGGAAAGGAAACGTAGGGTACGTCCTCGGTACTTGCCATTTACGAGCACTGATCGTGAGGAGAATCACAAAGAGGGAATAAAGGTGAGGACCCACCGGCGGAAATTGTACACTGTTCGTGCCCTAAGCGTTCTCGGTCCTTCGTGTCGGTAAATTGCTTTGGGTTTAGGCGTGGTAAAAACACTGACTCATTTTCTGGCGTGTTGAAATAAATGGCAATGCCAATATTTTGATTGAAAAGGTTGAACCTGTTTAAATTGTAGATTACCTTATAATTTAGTAGTCAGAAAACTAGACCTCTTTAGCAATCTTACGTTTGCCACTTATCTCTGAATTAAAAAAAAAAAAAAAAAAAAACCTTTAAATAAATATAAAAATATATAGCAACAAGCACTTACGTAAAGATCCTATGTAAAAATTATATAATTACATTTCTATCATGTACATTGCACTTCACCTGAAAATTCGACACCGAGGTTTCAGTGGAAATATACATCCCTCCTTTCCCCAAAAAAGGACTTTTAGTAAAAAAAAAAAGTGCGTGTGTTGTGTGTGGTGTGTGAGTGTGACTGTGTGTGTGTGTGTGTGTGTGTGTGTGTGTGTGTGTGTGTGTGTGTGTGTGTGCGCGCGCGCGCGCGCGTGTGTGTGTGTGTGTGTGTGTGTGTGTGTGTGTGTGTGTGTGTGACCAGCGTTAACTCAAAAACGAATAGAAGGTTAATTTGTATTCAAGTTCAGCATTGTCCGGGGATTGCCACACGAAACTTTCCAAGGAAATCTGCTCACTCTAAATTACTCTTCTCATGGAAAAAATTTCGAACATTTTGATATCTTCAACTCGAAAAAGTTTTATTAAAATACTATATTTTAAAGACAATTTTACATCAAACGAAATGTACACCAGATTTACACAAAAAATGTAGATCTCATTAAAGCACAGAGTTAATATGAAACACATGTTTTTGTCAAGATTTCCTTGTCATCGGTTTGATGATTCCAATGCGTATACTTCTCTCTAATAGAAAGATTTCGTCTTTTACTCCTTCTTCTTTACCTTATCCCTAGTATACCGCTTGCCGTGGTGGTAAGAGGATTCCTGTTCCTTTATTCCTTAAGGTCCGGCCTGAGGATCTGTTTTGGATCTGATAGAGAACCAGGATGGGTGATCGGCCCGATGCCTGGTGTAAGGGTGAAGGAAGTGGATGAGGGCGAGATGAATGATAGGAAAGATGATGATGGAGCAGTTGGTGGAATGCCGTCGGAGGAAACCGGAGGACCCAGAGAAAACCCGCCCCAGCGCCGTGTTGTCCACGACAAATCTCGGGATCGAACCCGGGCCGCCTTGGTGAGAGCCAGGTGATCTAACCACTCAGCCACGGAGCGGCCTAATAGAAAATCGTTATTCATTTATGCCCTGTCCACTCGACATCATTGTTAAAAGGTTTCACCCTCACTTAAAACTAATATATTCTTCTATTACCATTGTACCTATAAATAGGAAATAAACCCATTTTACAAATGTCTATATGCATTAACATAGAGTAGATAGAAGAATAAGTATTTTAGGAATAGTTTGAGAAGAGTAGAGAATGTAAAACGAGTGCACTCACAAAATATATATTTAATTTATTCCTAGAAAACCTTAGCAAAATGTAATTATTTAAGTCACTAAATCAAACTTGTTAAGTACTTATTATTCCAAATGGGACAGCATTTGCTACAACGCTCTATCCAACAAATATACCTGAATCATACATATAGCCAATCAGGGTAAGCGTATTTGTTGCATTTCGCAATAAAGTGTTTATCCCTAGATACGTATTTGTATATTCCATATTTAGACAATTTCGTTCAAACTGATTTCAGTGTAACAGCTGCTTCAATTTCAGTCATGCTAAACTGATGTATTGAAATTCGCATTACATTACTGCAATTGATACTAAACTACTTATGAAGCAATAACAAATGAATAGCATGCAAAATAGTTAATGGATTTATATTAAAAAAAACAGTGTCAGCAAATATTACTTATCTCTATAAATACTTTCTCTCTAGGACGCTGGAAACTACTCTTGATATGATTGTACAGGGAATGGTAACATCAAACATCAAAAACAGGGAACACAAAGTTTTCAAATTTGTTTAACCTGTCATTAATACTATTTGTAAAGCACGTGTTTTGAAAAGTGGGTACTTACCAGGTTATGTGCCGCATTATTATTCCAGTTGTCTGGTTTGGGTTTGTTCTTCTGGAGCACCATGTTGCGAAGGGTGTGCAAGAGACCTCGAAGCAGACCTAGAGGGCGCGAAAAAGTGCGAGGGCGCCGGCGAATTGCCGGCTGGCGACCCACTGCGAACTAATGCCCCTAAAAACCATATTATTTACAGCGCTAGTGGATGAACCGGAAGGAACAGCTTGTGTATTTTAATGAGAATTTTATAGTCCTCTTATAATCTACTTGTGAAAATATTAACTTTCTGATAGCAGTTATTTTAAAGCAAAAACAACACACATTACCACCTTTTCCCTTCCTGTAGATTAAATATTGCGCAAGATAAAAATCCCGATTAAACCAACTATTCTATTCATTAATATGAACACTTGACATATAATAAACCATACTTCAGTGTCTTATTTAGCTATAAACAACACGTAAGGTTAATCCAGGAATATTGTTTTATCAGAAAGGGATTGAAAATAAAGTAAGGATAGGAGTTAACAACTTTAAGTAGTGTATACTTTAAAACAGGTATTAGTGCTTTTTGGAAGTTGTAATGTAACCTATAATTTTGCCAATTTCTATTATACTTTGGCTAAATGGTTTTAAAAGTACAAATTTCTACATGGGGGATTGAAAATGTGATAGGGGTAGCATTTTAGAACTGCGAGTAGCTTAAAATATTCATTGATTCCTATCCTATAAGGGCAAATCGGTAGAGCACCTGCCTGCCGTGCTAGGGATCCCGGGTTCGATTCCCGGCAGTGGGGGTGGGCATTTTTCTTCGACCAAGATAATTCCTCATCTTTCCCAGAGTCTGGAAGTATGAATGAGAGTGCGAATGTGTGCGTGATCTAATGATTAAAACCCAACGAATACGAGTTAACACCTTCGAGATGTTCCAAATGAGAACGGCCGCCGATATGACCATTGTAGTTAAAGGCGGGGTATAAATGGGGTGGGGGAGAAAAATATATAAGGGCTAAACGTTTCATCTATATAGCCCAAGATCGTTGATGTCTATGTTAAGTGGTTGAAAACAGAGATTGAATGTAAGGGTAACTTATCATTTTTGTCAATTTCTTTATTTATATATATATATATAATTTTTATTGATCGATCAGCAGTACAATGTTTTACAGATCAGAGTGAAAAGAAGGTAACAGTACAATAAGAACAATAACACTCAGGGGTAGGGTAACTGGCCGCCCCCTAACTACATTAAGTTAGAACTCTTTTAATACTCTCTGAGAAATTATGTCAATATTGAAGATGTAAGACAGACATCAACCACTAGAATCACTCGAATCAGATGTATCACTTAGAAGCAGGTCCTGTGGTAGTCTCCTCTTCAAGCGTGAGGGCTGGCGCGTGCGGACGCCGATGTTATAATGCACAGCTCCTGGAACTTCTTGCAGCGTGGAACAGAAACGACGAGCGATCCTGCGAATGTAGTCATGAAGAGGTAACAGTCCTAGTTCGTGATGGAGCTGCTGATTAAGGATGAACCATGGAGCGTTGGTAGCGATTCGTATGAAGCGATTGTGTATGACCTGAAGACGACGCAGATGACATGTGTGTGCGGCCCCCCACACTTGGCAGGCATATGTAATAAGCGGACGAACGAGTGATTTGTAGAGTAACAATGAAGACTGTAGGCCGAGGCTGGAACGGAGATGCAACAGAGGTGAGAGTTTTGAAAGTCGCCCGGAGGCCAGTGATATCGATATGAGCACGCCAGGTCAGTCGAGAGTCCAAAAGCACTCCAAGGTAATTTAACGGGAGTTGTAGTGGGGAGCCAAGGGACATTGTTCCTGTAGAGACACAACGGAGTAAGCGGAGTATATCGGCGAAAAGTGAAGATTTTAGCTTCGGTTTTCTGAGGGTTCAAAGAGATCCGCCAAGTGCTGAACCAATGAGTTAGGCGATCTAAAGAGAGCTGTACTACTTGTTGTGCGTGCTGGAGATTAACTGAGAATAATATAGTAATGTGTCATCAGCGTAAAGAGCTAAAGAAGTCGGAGCTAAGTCAGGAATATCAGAAATGTATATATTAAATAGAGTCGGGGGGAGGATAGAACCCTGTGGGACACCTGCGGTAATATTACGTGGGGATGAAAGCTTTCCACCAATGCGTACTGAAAAGCTGCGGTCGTAGAGGAAACTGTGGATTAGATGTGATAAGTAATTAGGAAGACCGATGCTTTAGAGCTTAAGGAGCAAACCATCATGCCGAAACCTGTCGAATGCCTGTGCCACATCAATGTCAATTTCTAGAATCCAGAACTATCAAATTTGTACCAAAAATATTCCTTGATACAACTTCAGTGAAATTTAAGTAAAATGTGGCTATTTGAAGCATACATCTAGTCACATGGCATAAAATAACTTGGCTTCAAAATAGTTTTAGCCTCCCCATTTATTATTCCTTTCAGCTCGCAGGCATCAAAAATAATCCTGCCATATTTGCAATTAAGTGCCAGAAATAGCATGTGATATCCACATTCAAAGAAAGAGATGGAAATTTGCTGACATGAAAAAGAAACCACTAACTTCCAGTTTTCAAATGTTTGGAAACATTACATAGTCTGATGCTACCTGGGAAAATAGCTATTTTCAATAGTGAAAGAGTTATGAAAATTGGTTAGATACGTTTGTGTGTGTGTGTGTGTGTGTGTGTGTGTGTGTGTGTGTGTGTGTGTGTGTGTGTGTGTGTGTGTGTGTGTGTGTGTGTGTGTGTGTTACACACAACTTTTCTGTAGTCTCAAAAACAATTCGAGTTTTGAGCATTCGTTTGTAATCGCTCTGCAAAATATGGACCCCTTTTACCAAAGTTGAAATCCAGATGAAAAGATAACTACGGTTCAGATGACGTTCCTGAAGAGAAACTTATTCTCTGTGCTCGAGTACCTCTATAAATCTCTGACAACAAGGGGATGCAATACATAAGACAAAATGCTCGGCAACTGCTAAAAATAGCAAGACATAACATACAGTGCATATAAATAATGGACAAACAGCTTGCTTCCTTCCTCTTCGTAGAGAGCAGCTAAATCAAGCCAAGACAAGGCACAGTGCAACTTTCTGTTTCACGCAACATTTTAGCGACTGAGGAACTGCTATGGCAGATTAACGGGATGAATCTGGACCAGTCAGGCCACTTCTAGTGGAAAACAGCTTTTACAGCTAATGGCTGCACTGGTTTAATGCGTTAAATGGAACGAAGTGCCAGTCGCAGTCGAGCCATTAAGTTTTTGAGGAGAAAGTGTGGCAGAGGACCCATCAATTGCACTGCAAACACCCTAGCGAGGGAATCCAAGGAGAAATGCATTTATGCATTTGATGTCTTTAGACGGTGCGTTAGACACAGCCAAGAAAATATGTGTTCACAAGAACTTACAAATACATATTTGTAGCATCGATTTATTTCCGTCTGTTAAAGATATTCGCATATTTTCACCAACTAACATAATTTTACACCTAAAATAATAAACTCACGAAATCGATAAAGAAAGTACTACGAAGTCCCTTAAAATATTTTACTCTTTAATTCATTTCAGTCATAGTGATTACTGTGTGCTTTGAAAAGAGACTTTTTCTATCTTAAATGTCTTTTCAATACCAGTCCGTTCAGAAGGTTAAGACAGCATTTTCAGTTGCTATAATCATACTTAACACACTTGAAAGGGGGAGTATTTGAAGCCTCCCATAACCTTAAGTTTGGCTTACTAAAACCTTTGTGTGTTATATTCACATGATTTTCTCTAGCCACTATTTCATACATAAAATTCTTATAGAAATCAGATAATAGAAGTAAGCCTTTACATAAATAGCTTCCTTACATATTCCATTGTAGGTACCAAAACGATAGCGACATTTTTAAGAAAACGAGGGATGAAAAATACAAACAAATAACACTAATATGCAAAATGTAACTTTTTGTCTGGGGTTTTTATTTTAATGTCATTATCCCTAATTTGGGTAAGCTGAACCAGAATATGGCATTTCTCTATCACGTATCAATGCTTCACAATAGGAGTAGTAAAATAAGGATTTTCTATCCAATTTATGTCATATTATTAAATAAAGGTTAATGAATCCACAACTGTCACCACAAAACTCTTCGCCTTCCAAAACGATAGCGACATTTTTAAGGATACGAGGGATGAAAAATACAAACGAATACCTAACACTAATATGCAAAATTTAACTTTTTGTCTGGGGTTTTTATTCTAATGTCATTATCCTTAATTTGGGTAGGCTGAATCAGAATATGGACTTAGCTTTTCCCTATAACGTATCAATCCTTCACAATAGAAGAAGTTGTAAAATAATTTTCTATCTAATTTATGTCATATTATTAAATAAAGGTTAATGAATCCACAACTGTCACCACAACACACTTCACCTTTTAGAGTTCTGTGGACGATAGAATTTGCTAATTCTGTTTTCAAAGAATGTAATAGTTACCTATCATATTCACATTCCCTGAAACCGAACTTTCGAAATTTCTCAAGTATATCTTCTACAAGACTTTTGTAGAGGTTCACGCTAAATCATAGGGACAGCAAAACGATACTAGCCTTTTATTCTTGACTCCATTTCCTTAGTTGTTCTACACAAGTATGATATACTGTCTTGGTGCCCATTTTTGTCAACATCTCAAAGCTTCATATGAAAATATGTATTATAGCCCTTTTCAACAAAATGTGTAATATTTTGTCTTCTCTTTTTAACAACAAAATTCCCACAGATGTGGCAAAATATATCAGGTTTATTTTTAAACTTTCTAGAAGACGTATTGCTTCAAATGACAAAGTATGACATACAATTGCCGCTCACATAAAAGACTCACTATTTGAAAATCAGTTACGGACTGAACTAAAATTGATAGCCCTGAACTTAGAATAAGCTCTTTGTTACTTTGTTGTCTTGTGAAACATTTATCTAAATAAAGAAATTATTAGTATTTCTTAGTTCCATACAATATTTATGCTCGAAACTACATTAAAAGACTTCACGCATAACTACTAATTGTAATTTTAAAAAAGGGGTACTTGGCAGAAAAACAGAGTACAGAATCATCACATAATATTTAGTAAAATAGACATACTTTGGAGGAAATCTCAGAATCATGCATACCAGTATAATCACGGATAATTCCGAAATGGCAGACGTCACAGAAGAAGTCATTTAAAAGAGATTATGTTTTACAGAGTTCTAAATTTTTTTAGTAGTTTTCGTCTACTGAAAATGTGCGTTTTATTTTGTGATGTAAATATTAAACATACGAAGTTTTAAACAAAATCGTTATGAGCCGCGTATGAGAAACACAGCCATCGAAAACCTTTCCATGTAGAGCATAGTTTGAAGCGGTTGGATTTTCCCGAAAAGCCTCATGTTGCATCTCTGAAAGCCACTGAACTGAAATATCGAGTTTTGTATTTATCTGATTTCTCGTTTTTAGTTATTCTGCTTTTTCATTCTCTCTCCCTGATAGCTTTTTAAAATTTCTGTTTTGCGATTCGGATGCCCCAAAACATATACTGAAAACTTGACATTGCATATTTGGGAGGAAAGCAACATTTCCATACCTGCTAGGTATGTGATACGAAAAGTAAAAATAAAAAGAAGCCAAACACAGTCTGGTTGCGTAATGTAATTTCAAGGGCAAGAGCGTGCGACGGCGTAGTTGGTGTTAAGGAAATTCACCGGTGTTTGTAAACACTTGCTATTTCAACAAGGCATCGTTCATTAAACACATTCTTGGGCATATTTCTGCATGCAATCAGCAAACAATTATAACTGAGAGAAAATTGAACGCTATGTGTACAATTTTCATTTCCGATGCTGTTGCGCTGTGCATTTGACGGAATGCAAGGTCCTTCTCCTCCATCTAATCCCAAGATATCTGACATGGGACCATGCTTTAGTAATACAAATGTAAGCCAATGACTAATGGAAGTCCTACTTTGAGCAAACAGCTAGTTATATGTAATAATTACAAGACAATATACCCACTAGTAATCCATGTACAATTTACACACTTACAAAGCTCTGTTATAACCACTTTTATAATCATAATAGTATACAATGTATTTATACTTTCAGATTAGGCAATACACGCTTAGTTAGATGCAAGAAGTGAAAATGCACTGGGTATTTTGTTAGTAATGTCCTCATATTAGAAGAATCTTAATCATACACGTTTAAACTTCATTTTATATTTAACGCAGTGATATACGAGTATATAATATACACTGCATATTATACAAGACCTTTTTTTCCCCAGCCGCAACGCACCGGAACACGTTCCGGTAAACTTTATAAGCCTCGGTGAAATTTAAAATTGAAATTTCCGCCCATATTTAGTGCAAATTTTGCATTCTGTCACCATTGTTAATACAAAAAAGAAATTCTTTAATATACTGCGTTTAGTGCTGCCATCTTGCGTTCGTTAAAACTGCCTTACAGCCGCCTATCGCAACATTTCCGTGCAGTAAAATTAGTAGGATTAGAGAGTGCAGGCTACACATGAGCAAACGTCAATGCAAGGAAAAAACAACCAAGCTATGGTAAGATGCAGTCCCCTTCTGTGCGTCTGCTTGATTATAGTGCAATACTTTTTTTTTTTTCCGAGAAAAGACTCATAGGTTAGCGGCAAAACTCAGAACTACAGTGATGCTGCCAATATGCACAACGCATGTTTACTGTCATGAATGAATGATGAGTCAATGAATGAATGAAAGTAAATGGGTTGAGCACTTTCGGTCCCTTGCACGTAGGCCGCATGTTGAGCCCATTGTGCCCCTCTTACTGGAGTGCTTATTCAAGTCCCGTGACCTCCAAGCACTCCTTGTATCACCTGGTCTCAGTTTGTCTGAACCCAGAATAAAGTGTCTAAGTGTAGCAAGTGCTTCCCATTCGCACAAAATATGTAGAGAAGACTCATCCTCTCCACCGCACTTCCTGCAAGTGAAGTCTGCACTAAGCTTCATCATATGCAGGTGTCTCTTTAGGTTGTTGCGCCCTGTCAACAGGCCAACAACACTTCTAAGTTGTACCCAATTAGAGGTTAGCAGTATCCTGCTGTTCTTCTTGCTAGGTCCCTCGAACATAGATCGAGCCTGCCTAGCTGTAGTAAGATTACGCCATGAAGTGCCATGTTGAAGTGATACCCATTACTCAATCAAGGATCTCACATCTGGCCCTTCTTGGAGTAATACCAAGGACAGGTTCTGGACCAATAAACGCGTTGGCTAGCCTTTCAGCTAGTTCATTTCCTCTGATCCCAGCATGCCCAGGAACTCAACAGAGCTGTACTGGTTGGCGAGAACACAAAATATTTAAGGTCTCTTGGCACTCTCGTACCATCCTAGACCTTGTTGTGCTAGCGCATAGTGCCTTCAGGGCAGCCTGGCTGTCAGAACAGATACTAATCCGACCATGCAGTCAAGGCATCCCTAAGATGTGATAAACACAGGCCATAATAGCATATATTTCGACCTGGAATACTGTACAATAACCTCTGAGTACGATAGTCTCGTCTTAGGCCCATAAATCCCAGCCCCGGTCTCCGAGTCGGTCTTGGAGCCTTCTGTGTACCAGATGAACCGCTTGACTCACTCAGGAACCCCTGGGGCACGAGTCCATTCCTCTCTGGGCGGAAAACTGACCCTATTTTCAGAGTCACGATTAAAAATAGGCTTCATACTGTCACAACCCATCGCTAGGACAGTCCCCACTTCTGAAGCCTGCTCAATATTTTTCTGTGTCCTTTAAGCGGATTTTTAAAAGACCAACTGCCCAAACTCCAGAGGCGATGAGCAGTCACTCCAGCCTCTCCTTGGATAAACAAATTCAGAGGAGACAAGCCAAGCAGTGCCTCTAGGGCACTTAGTAGAGTGGTGCACAGGGCTCCAGTAATCCCAAAACACACTAAGCGTTGGAGCTTGTTTAGTTTTACTGTCATTAAAAGGAACAAATCAGATACTAACGCAAGCTATGCAGTATAAGGTATAAAGATTTTACACTTTTTAAGTCCATGTTTTTGCTGTACAATATGATCGAGTTAGAGTATTCCAGTAAACTTTACAGAAAAAAGCACTGTATATATATATATATATATAATATTACACAATGATAATACAATTTTCTTCCAATGTTGCAGTAAAAAGGTATGTTCTACATAATTTAAAGTTTCCAAAATTAATCTCTATAAGAAATGCAATAAACAGTATTTTTTTAAATATGGAATTAAATTTTTAACTGGAATGTCTACGTTCCATTTACTACTTTTCTCTACGATTGTACACTTCTTTCATTATATTTTAGTATGGTGGTTGTGGTTGTGGTGGTGGTGGTGGTGGTGGCGGTGGTGGTGGTGGTGGTGGTGGTGGTGGTGGTGGTGGTGGTGGTGGTGGTAGTAGTGGTGGTGGTGGTGGGGTGTGTGTGATATATATATATATATATATATATATATATATATATATATATATATATATATATATATATATATATATATATATATAGAGAGAGAGAGAGAGAGAGAGAGAGAGAGAGAGAGAGAGGGGGAGAGAAACGTAACTTATAGCAAAAATACCAAACTTGGCATTTAAGTTCAGCATATTTCAAGGATGCGACACTAGATTTTGAACAATATGTCCAAGTTCAGACGGCCCTACGTCGTTTCGTCCATCACAAATCTCACTTGCGATCGCCTGGGATCGAACCCGGGCCGCTAACCACTCGGCCACGAGGCTACCCCTGTGTGTGTGTAGTGTGTGTGTGTGTGTGTGTGTGTGTGTGTGTGTGTGTGTGTGTGTGTGTGTGTGTGTGTGTGTGATGAACGTGATCCCGAGTACTCACAAGTAAACACATAAATGTGTGCCTGGACACACCTTCTTGGGGTTCAGGAAGGTTCTAAATACACACTGCTGCTGAAATATCGGTATGGAATTTTTTTTGTAAAATTAAATATTTTTATTTAGCATTAGTAAGCCGCAGGAAGCAGAAAATAATGAGGAATTCCCAACTCTATTTTTGGCATGAAATTAATGCCAAGACAGAATGCAATATTAAGCGCTCCCTTCAGTTACAACACATGTAACACATGTTTTGTGCAAAATTAAAATAAATTTAAGGGACCAGAGGTGGTTTCCTGAAACCACGTCGCATTGCTTAGTGCTCCAGAAAATGTTACTTGCAGTGGGAACACCACCTGGCTTCCTTTATGTGGAGGTTCACATCATCCATATATAAATACTCGGAGCAGTGGCAATGTTTACAACCGCAGGAATTGTGCGTACGTTTAATGCAGGTAGCGCCGCGGCGTGAAATACCTGCAAGGCAGTGTAAGGGCGCTGCGCCAACGAAAATGTTTACACGCACACCTTGAAGGAGCAACAGTTTAATATCTCGCAATTTGTATTATCTTAAAGAAAAAAAATTAGAAATAATATACGGTTATAAATCACATTAAGCACTTTTTTTACTCTATACCTAGCTCAGCGCATCCGTGTACACATGTTTGCCCAACACAAGATGGCAAGTCAGAGGAATGTGTAACGTAATCATCAAGGCTAGTAATTTCGTAGGAATAATTTTATTTATAGTATAAGAAGTTTTTTTCTTCATATCATTCTTAATAAATCCCATGTTGACTATAAGAATATAAATATAAAGTATAAGCAGCTCTAAAAATGAAATTAACATATAAACATATTACTATTCACATTCAACCTACTATTCTATTGTTGTCCGCCGTTGTTTCCTATACAGGTTGCGACCGACCCTCTCCCGGCATCCAAACAAGTCATAGATAAGAAACGCACAGCGGAGAGGCATTGAAACCGGTTGCCCAGAGGAAAAAAATACCTATTCGTAAATGCACATCTTTTTAGATCATTATGTACAATATACAAATTCTTATATAGTATATAGGGGTTTGTCTCTGGCTGATCTCATTACTTAAATAGGTACATTGTAGCAACGCCCAAGCAATTATAACGCGGATTGTAACATTTCCTGTTCGAATATAATATCCAAATAATAAAATTAATTTCTTAAATATCTGAAGACTCTTACTAGACAAAATGCCAAAGCAGGAATTTTACTACATATTTGCTCATCTGCGGCCGTATTACTAAAAACAATAATGTATCTCTGAAGCCTTTCAAATGAAAAACTCATTCTATGTCCCGTAATACAAGATTTAGTTGATTCATAATCTGTTTCAAATTCGTTAATGAGCTCAGCTAATTTAGTTTCTCGATCTGGCTTCTCTTTTTTGCATGTTTGCTGAACACTGAAATGTAATTGTAAATAATGAAGTAAATAACGACATGAATAAGTACATTTCTAGAAAACATACAATGGTTGTACAGCAAATTTAGTTGCTCATCTTTGAAGCACAACAAAGATGTTATTCGAATGTCTTCCTTCATACCAACGCGCTCTGTGTCATACAGTTACACCTTTTTCGCAGTAATGAGTTGCATTCTACGATGAACCTTGTCCTTGCCACTAGGGCTGAGTGGTATAGCCACGCCCGGCCGCTCTTACACTGCTCAAGGAAATCGGCACGAACTTCCTAGATCTGGTAAGCACTTCTACTGTCCTCATGATGTTTATGCTCACCTTAGAGAAGATAAACAGTTCAAACCTCTCTCCCTCTTCATGCACCTCTGCCTTCTTGTGGGAGCAGACAGTAGTTGTACTACCTCCGAACTAATAAGTTCCTCTGCTATGCCATCCCTCAGCACTTACGAACTTCTTCATCTGAGTGATACACACCTTACGAATGAACTGCTTTTGCGTATCACTCACAAAGAATATGAATGAGTGAACTAGTTTTAATGAATACAGTTGCTTTACTCTAGCATCTACAGTAAAGGCAGCCCGGGTTCGATCCCAGGCGACCGTAAAGTGAGATTTGTGGTGGACAACACGGCGCTGGGGCCGGTTTTCTCCGGGACCTCCGGTTTCCCCCGCCATCTCATTCCACCGGTGCTCCATCTTCATCTCAAGTATCATCAGTGTCACTGCCTGCGGTGCCGTATGTAGTAAAAGCGGGCGTTAAACACTACACACACTAGCATCTACATTAACGTTCTCTTGCAAGACAGAGCACCACTTGAGTACTTTGTACGAGTAAAAGTACTGAATCGTATTATCGTTTTATTAACAGAAACGGATCATAGCTATACTGACCTTTCTACTGCTTGTTTCCTTATGAAGTTCTAACACGATTACTTTACAGCCTATAAACATGGAAATAGGTGGAAAATCCTTACAAAGGACTGTGCTTTAGCTGGCGTTTCCATAAAATTAATCAGGAAAAAGGAAAAGATCGTCAAAGGGTCTTTCCTTTTATCTTTGCACGCTGGTACGATCAAGATTTTCCAGCCGCTTTATATCCTTTCTCCCTTGTCATTTTTACGCCAGTATCGAATTAGTTCTGCAGAAACGTCCACACCCACTCAGTCTTTCTCAAATTAGTACATCTGCTAAACTCCCACGTCAAACTGCAAAACATGTTCTTAAAAAAGAATGGGCATCCTCCCACGATACCTACATGTGGACTTAAATTACGCAGTGATACCTTAGTTGTATTAGTATAGTAGTTAACTAACTAGAGTCTTTTTTACTATTCTCTCTAAGCATGAAACAACCACTGAGCAATTGAACATTTATGCTTAAGGGTATGTATGACTGAAATTTCATGAAAATCGTGAAAATAACGACTTTTTTTATTTTAATTCTATAAAACAATTTAGACATTCCCGAATGGGAAAAATGCATAATTTGCCTCCGAACGCCATTTTTAAATGCTTATTTAAATGTCGGTGGCCTTTAAACTCTGTCAGAGTCACGCCCTCTTTTGCCTACATCCACATTCTTTGTCTGTTTTCCGTTCTTAAATTTTCAATTCAAGAAAAGAAAAATAAGGCTTTCAGACAAAATAGTTCCTAAAATGTTGCCAATATATCAGAGGCTGGCTTCTACAACATTACTAGAGAGGTGCAAAACACGAAAAACACAGAATGCCAATGAATCTTTGCATCGTGTCATATGGAATAAGTGCCCAAAGGAAGTTTTCATATCAAAACAAAAATTGGATCTTGCTGTTATTAAAAGCATCAGAGAGTTTAACATGGGTAGTCTTAAGTCATTGGAGCTGCAGCGAAATATCAAGAGGTGAAAGTGTAGTAGACTCAGCAAGGAAAACTTCAGTGCAGCGAGATCAGACTCGTATCTTGCAAAGCAAGAAGCGAAGTTGTGCAGAAGAAAAGCAACATCTAAAGAAGAAAAAGGTGGAAAAAGCAGCAACAGAGGAGAGGAAAAAGAAATCTGAGGGTCCAACCTATCAGCCTGGTGGATTTTAATGTGAGTTATGCAATCAAATCTTTAATCGCTGTTTTCTCAATGTTCATATTTTCAGCATTTTTCTTCCTGTAAAATGCTCCTTGCGATGCAGTTTTTGTACTACATTCATGAAATTTCCTACACAGGTTCAGAATATCATGAGGAATGGAAATTGCCCTAGGTTTTATTGTGAAATGTATATAAGCATATATTTTTAATTTTCAAACACAAAACTTAAAGTTTTTTTAGACAAAAAAAGAATATTTGTAAATTAAAAAAAAATTTGTGGCCTAAAGTAAAGGAGACACAGAAAAAACCCAGAGCAATTTCAAAAAGTATGTGTATTATGAACATAGGGTTAAAATATTAGACCAAAATTCAAAATATTTTGTCGCAAGGGACTTTTTTAGTGACGTAACAAAAAACATACAAAATTTATCATAATTTCTAAACTGCTGGAGAAAAATGGTTTAAATTTAGGTTGTAACATGTTTACGTTATACTACACCTATGTTGTAAATTTGAAAAAGCTAGCATTATTAGTTCAGAATTTGAAAATTTCAGTCATACATACCCTTAAGGGCGATGAGGGCATTTGTTGATAAATTTCAAGTTTGGCTAAAATCGGTACAAAGTTTGGTGTTTATCGTATCGGTAATTTAAATTCTTTAAGATGTTCAGACAAACTGCTATATGTGCGAAGATGAAATGTAATTATATAATAGGAGCTGCACCTTTCCTGGCGGTGTGAGTATTCCAAGTTCTCTCGGGCTTCAAGCCTGGTGTAGATGTGGTGATGTACCAACGTTTCGGAAGCATACATTGTTCCCGTCTTCAGGGTATGCTGAATGAGTTAAACTGTTTTACTTGGAATTAAATTTTATGTAGCTACCTATAACTGAAGTGCACTTGCCGGTGCATTTCAAAGTTGGTTACAATTTTATGTATACTATATAAAAAATAAATCGCAGGACAATTAATTAACCAACTTTGCATGAACTTCAGAAATGATATTTGGCTGCCAATGATGCTCTTTCTAAATGAAAAAAAAGGGTACCTAACAGCTTTCTCAAAACTTCAATATCATCAAACTGTTAATTGCATTAAGTTAATTCAGCACAGTAAGTATTGAATAATCCTTAATTAGCAAAAGTTTGAATAATGCTAAGTTTAAAGTTCGGCTCCATAAAAGCACAAAAGCACTCGGAGAGGCAAGAATATCAGTGATAGATTTATAGAAGTGATCACTAGAATCCGGAGGTTTAGCACGAAGAAAAAAGAAAAGGTTAGTAGTGAAGCGGTTATACATTACCTGCGTCTCGTAAACAGGGAAGGGCGTTGAGTGCCATGCAGTCGCGCACGTACTCACACAACCAAGGTAATCGGCAACGGTAATCTATCAAACGTAGTCACACGACGGACACAGTGCCATAGAATATATTGCACATTTATTCGTAAATTATATACAAACCTATCTTTTCCAGATATATAAGCATAAACAAAAGAATCATTAATATTTACAATAAGTACAGCAAATGAAAAGCTAATTCGTTGTAACAATACTATATTATATCTCGCATATGACTCAGTGGCTCAGTATACCAACAATTGCATGAACTACAGTCCTTCCCAAACAATCTGTCGTTTCGTCTATGGGAACCCATATTCTGTTGTCGAATGCGGAGTTTCTCATATCCTGAAGTACGTCTTTGTAGAACAGCATTAGGTATTTCTTGCATATTGTGGACCCGGATGGCTTTTTTTTTTTTCCTGTACATTTTTGTAAAAACTGCGTGAAATAAAAGTTTTCTTCTTTCCAAAAAAAGATGTTTGCTTCAAACAATATGTTACATAAATCATGAAAACTGTTTGTGCATTAACCTTACACGCTGAAGGTACATTTTCCTCTCTCTCTTTCTCTGTTTACCCTGTTGGCACGAGTTGATGACTATCTCATCGTGCACAACTAACTTCATGAACTTTTTTGCTAAACTTCTGGGCCCTAGTGATCATACTAAACACCCCCTCCCCTTTTGGTAGTTTAACCTAGTACTTATTACATACAGCATCAAAACTTGCAGTGGACATTGATAACTGAAAGTAAATTTTGGAAGAGAACATTCCAGGCCTACGTTTAGGGATTTTCCAGTTTCAGTTACGAGGTCCGAGGAAAAGAACCTCAGACAGGAAGGTCGGTCCTGACGGAATTTCAACCTCGAACCTCCCGTTCACAAATTCAAGCTCTTTGATTCTACAAACATAGGCATAGAATGCTGTAGATCCTGGGTTTAAATATTGGCCAAAGCAGCTTTTTTTTTTTAATTTCCGCCCTCACCCTAATAAAGAAGCCTCAAAGAACTATTCCAGCAATTAAAAAAAAAATACTTTATCAGAACAGTTATCCTCTCAAAATAATCCATTTTCATCGAGGTCTAAAGCAACTACCTTTCAAAGCAACACTTCTCACCTCTCAATTTTATGTTAATTTAAAACTGTACAAGGAAATAAAGAAAAGAAAAAGACAAAGGCACGAGTACAATAACAGGGGAAACGTAAAGCAAAAAGAAAGAGACGCGAGGATACAAACGTTTGAAAACAAACAGAAACAGTGTGAAAGAAAGCACAACAAAAGGAAAAGAAGACGGGATTCCATGAGCTTTTTAATCAGCAAGCTAGCGAGCAGTAATTACAGTTACGAGTTCCGATAACTGCCTGCCAGCAGGAAGAAGAGTGAAATCAGCCTGGTCCCCCATCAACCTGTTAGAGCAACGAGGCGTTCTTTTTGCAAAACGAGAGCTGGATTTAATCCCAGTCGTGCGCCCAAAAGGAAGAGAAAAAACAGGTCCCCTGCTTCGTATACCACTACTGGCCAACGGACTTGTTTATTTAGTCAGCATGAAAAGCTTCAATTTTAAACCCACTGTAATCTGTCTCAACTAAAATGATCCTGTAGTAAGCATGTGGGAGCGGAGAAAGAGAGACAGAAATAGTATAACGGAGCGGTCTTTGGCTGCTAAATGGTAAAGGGAATTTCATGGGTTTATGCAGGGGATACCTGGCAGTTCCGTTACAGTATCTGTTTCCGTCCTTCTCACCTCCCATATGTTTACGATAGGGAGACAGTTTACTTATGACTCTCAAAATTTATGTTGGCAGAAGCGAGTTTCCAAGAAAACTAATTCATTTACTATAATTCTACATTTTCTTGTAAATATCATAGGGAAGACGTAGGGAACAGAGTCCTGCAAAAAAAAAGTGTTTATTTTATTTGTAGTTAGGCGTTTTTTCATGTGGTACAGATTAGCTCATTTGTACATCCCTCTTAAACACAGAATAATTAAACACTTTCATTCAAAGTCTCAAAATCGTTTTCTGTAATAAATACAGAAGTTCTAAAACTCCTATATGACGGTTTTGGGTCTGTACAATATATTAATATCCATAGCATGAAACATTAAAAACGATCACCACAAACAAGCAATTTAAAACGTTACTTTCTCATGGCCTATAACAACGTGGGGCGTGTTGGTAACCAACCAACCAACGTTTCACATCAGTTAAGCAATTGAACAATGAAACACTTCTTTTGTTTCTTACAAAATTTTCAATTTTGGACAATAGTTGTTTTTGATAAAACCTCTTGAGTACAATACACGGGTGGGCTCTTTTCTTTCCTTTTTTGTGTAATTTACGTCCTCCAACGTTAAGTCATATCGGACGATGAATGGAATGGGTGAAATGGTGCTCAAATGATCCCAGGATCCATAGAGCTTAGAGTTATCCGACATTCGTATTTTAGGATAAAGGAAAACCCCGGAGAAAACCTTATCCAGGTAACTCACCCTAACCCAGAGTCGAACTCGGGACCTCTTGAACGTGAGGCAGACACGCTACCACCACGCTACCGAGGCGGGTGACACGGGTGTCATTCCTGAAAAATCTGTACTTATCGCACTTTAAATGCTAGTTATGTCATTTGTTATGGTTGTAAACAAAAAGAAAGATTAACATAGGAGACCATATGCAAGCGTAAAATGTGTAACATTGAAAAGGGTACAAAAAACTAGTAAGAATTGCAATTTCTAAGGCGTAACAATGAAGACTTACAAAGTATAAGCAAGAAATTGAATTGCATTAAAACAAACATCCTCATTATAATATTGTGACTTTATGGGTTCGTGAAATTAAAAAGTACAGGTTACAAACACTAAAAATTGCTCTTTGTTTACGTAGAAATCAATCTGATAGTTTTTTTTTTTTAAATACCTCCTCCAACGTTGTCATATCGGACGAAGAATGAAATGGGTGAAATGATACTCAAATGAGTCCGGGGTCCATGGAGCTTAGTTACCTGACATTCGTCTACCAGGATAAGGGAAAACCCCGGATAAACCTTATCCAGGTAACTCAACATAACCGAGATTCGAACTCGGGACCCCTTGAACGTGAGGCAGACATGCTACCATCTACGCTACCGAAGCAGGCAAAATCAATCTGACAGTCCAGAATTACGTCACATACACAATACAACTTGCAAGGTCATCGACCACAAACACACAGCTGTTCATGCGCCCACGTCCAATTGCGGGCGCGCTCCCTTGTTATAGATTACTCACATTCCGAAATGTTTTCAATCAAGACGGCTAGAACAAAGACGAACTCGCGAGAAATCCGTCTCCTTCCGCCGCAACCCCCCCCCCCCGTTTCGGCGAGCTTTTATCTCCACACTGCACTGCCCGTCTCTTTGAACTAGTCGCCCGCGCCGCCTCGAAACAACAATGCGCTCGCGACACTATGAATATACATTGGTTTCTTCATTAAAAGTTTGATAATAATCACAATCTTTACACATTCTTCTATTTGCATTCCTCTTTGTAAATGATGTGAATTTACTATATTTAATTTTTGCTTTGAACAGCATTTTCTGGAATAAATAATGTTTCCTCAAAAACTACTGATAACACTTACAAACTGTAAGTGTTGTAGTGATATAATTTGCACTACTCACATGATTAGTGTTGCAGTAGATAAAACTTGATATTCATCATTGGGTTCCCTAGCAATAGTAAAAGAATAGGAACAAAAGCAGAAATTACTACTGATTAGCCGAGTCTTAAAGTAATGGATACGTGTTCTAAGCGTCCATAATAAGCGCGCTACCTCAGGCTAGGTAAGACCGTCCTGACGTGAAGTTGTTACTGAAGTTTCCCTTACGCATAGATAGCCAGCTGGCAGGGTTCAACTAGGCCCAAGAGTGTTCCTGTAATGTGCTACGGTTGGTTAGTTATTAGTCGGCCGGGATATCTTGTCTTGTTACTTTCTACAGGTATTCGCAGCAGAAGCAAAGTGTGATAAGCCTCCCCAAGGCCACAACGTTACAAGCACTTCGCAGGTTTCGTGTGGTTAAAATATCAATGAAACTCCTCTGAAGGAATGTACCGGCAAATCTTGCTTTTCCCATAATTTACGGCGTTTTATAATTAACTTTACTTATTTCTTTTCGATATTAGGTAGAAAATTTGATATGTGTACGAACTTCCGATATCAATGGACAGATCCTTGTATCCAAGGGCGTTAAAGCACGGACTCAGCACAGACAACCCTTCCATTAAACATTTTTCGAAAATGCTGATTTTCTCGAAATTGGCTCTAATAATATAAATTACAAAAATGAAATTCAAATCTTTAATTTTCCGGGAATGCCTCAGAAATCCTCTTCATTTTAGATGACTTTTGCATAACTAATAAACAGTAAAATATAAGTAAAATCATACAAAAAAGAAATGCAAGTCTCGTTACAATACAGTTTATCTCAAATGCAGTTTTGAAACGTTTTATAGAGAAATATATCCCTGATATTCCTTGTTATTTGAATTTTATAATACTTTTTTATCAAATAGAACGAAATTATTCGATGTGTATTTCCTGGACATGCAAAATAATGGAGTGTCAAAACCATCACCTAACGACTAGATCTTAAAAGAATGACTGCTTAAACCTACTGCAGTATCCTATTCTACTATAACTAAAGGCAAATGCTATATTTGTTGTCTTCTTAGTCATACAAAGAGAACTAAATTTCAAAGCCAACACATAATGACCAGCTCTTAAAAACCTTTAACATCGCTTAAATCTACTGCATTCCAATATTCCCGTTGTATCAATAATGGAATTAGAAATAAAGCATTTTCTACCAAAAGTTAGGTAGAGTTTCTTGACAGCTGACAGTAGAGCTTTCTAAACGAGCCCACTCGTACTAGGACCAATGTCCGATTTCACCAAAAGATGTTAAAATCGACATTAGGAAATGTAACGTAACAATTGTCACAGCGTTAACAAATCTGTTTTAATTCTTGCATTTCACCATGTTTTCTGAAAATGTTAACAAACACGTGTTAACGCTGCGAGTCTTCTAAATATTACAGATAGAGAGTGCTGTGGATGAATCGCATTATTTCTGTACGTGCTACGATCCGCTTTTGTTTCTACTTTCGTTCGCACACAGCTAAAAATGGTGGGTGAACGAAATCAGAAGAGAACCCGTGGGGACAAATTTCTCATCGATCGAGAAAGAATTGTTAGTTGAATTAGTAACTAACATAAGGATATAGTGGAAAATTAGAGGAAGGATGCGGTTAATTTTAAAGAGAAAAATGTGACGTAAGAAAAAATTGGAAATGACATTTAATTCGAATGCAAATGTCACAAGTAGAAGTACGAAGCAACTTGGTCAATATTACGTCAATTTAAAACGAGGTGCAAAAAGGACAGAAGTTATGATAGACTTGAATGTTTCAAGACAGGAGGGGGACAGTGTCCACTCCTCCCCACAGAACTCAGTGAGTTATAAAACTGCAAAATTATTAATACTGTCGCGAACGTATTGTTGGGGCGAGGCGGCGCGAGGGACGAGTTCAAAGAGACGGGCAGTGCACTGCAGAGATAAAAGCTCGCCGAAACGGAGGGGGGAAGGAGACGGATTTCTGGAGAGTTCGTCTTTCTTCTAGCACCGTCTTGATTGTTTGAGAACATTCCGGATATTAAGTAATCTATAAATAAGGAAACCGCAGCTCATCAAGGGGACAGTTGTTAATTGAACTCGGTGCGCGAACAGCTGTGTGAACTCTGTTTGTGGTCGATGACCTTGCAAGTTGTATTTAGTATGTGACGTAATTCTGCTACTGTCAGGTAGACTAAAGTGTGTTTCTACGGAAAAAAGAGCAATTTTTGGTGTTTGTAACCTGGAATTTTAATTTCACGAACCCACAAAGTCATAATACTTGAAGTAAAGACGAGATGGGCATATTCTAACCTCTCTTCTACTTCCTCAGTAGCCTTCATAGCAACTTGTTTCGACAGTCTATGGCTCCATAGAAAATCTTTTTCTGATAGCTCCTCAAAATCATTTCTCCTCATAGGCCGTTCTCTATTACGAAGTCATTCAGACGGTCTAAATATAGCAAATCGACATCAAAAGCTGGGTTCACGGCCACTATCTTGACAACTCTGCAATTTTTAACGATTTAACAACAGAAATATGGCTTGTTAGTTTAACAAGAGGTTTAACACGAGTGTTAAGCTAACACAATTTGGTGTAATGGAATTTTTGTTATTCCTAACAGCCATATTGTCTTAAAATCTGTTGGTAAAATCGGGCATTGGTAGAATAAACCTTCTACAACACTCCCATGTTACCATTCTTGTTTCTTGTGCTGAAAATTAGAAGCCTTGTATCCATTAGTGTAATTGCAGATTACTTGAATTACTCAGAAATAAATTATTCGACAGTACCAAAGAAATTTCGCAAGCCACGGTAAAGATGCCCTTATAATTGTTAACAAATAAGCCGAGGAAACTGTTAAAAAAAATGCAAATATTTTTTTTCCCCCAATGGTAGAAGGCAAAAAACATAATAACTATATAACTGATCATATTGTCCGTACTGGTATTATGAAGCCTAAACATTAACTGAATAGGACTCACAGTGCGGATGTCCAAATTTATACTGATATTTCAACTAAACAACTGGATTTTTATAAATTTATATTCAAGGCTATCCAATACTGATTTTTAAAGGCCGGAGGGATGTGCACTCGCATGCGATACAAGTTAGCTGAACACAGAGCATGAATGACGTCAGATTTACAGCACGACCATCAACTATGCATACGTCAAAAACAACGTAACGTACTACTCTGCGAACTAGTGAAGCATTACCTTTCAAGTGTATGCAGACGCAAGATCAAGGCATAGTATACCGCGACTGTTTTGTTTCCTCTCGCTGTGAGGCGGTTGTCATGCTCAGGCTGTACCAAACTGCAGTTGTTTACATGTGCAAACAATAACATTACAGTCCATGTACCTATGAAAAAACGCACACGCTTCCGGCCTTTAGTGATTTTATTTTTCCGGCCTTTAGTGATTTTATTTTCCTCGAAGGATCGCTGCACTCGGCTTTCAACCTTCTAAAATCCCTACTCGCAAAATAAAACCCCATTTTTAATACCTATCTCATAAAAAAACCTAATAAGTGACTGTATAGCTGTATTAGATTGTAACTGTACCACGATTGCGGATGAAAAAAATTACACTTGAAAAAAGGGGGCAAAGTTGAAAGCTGTATCTTGGGTAATAAAAGCGACGCATAATTAGATTTGAAGGCGCAAAGACCGCAATTCCAGAACTGAAGTGGCACAAAACAGTGTCAAAGAGACAATTCATTTCCCTTCGTGGGTATATGAATATGCATAGACTTGCTGCGGAAAAGCAATATAGGTAGGTGGAGTATGGGAGCCTATCTATTATACGTGCCTGCAGAGGCTTTGATGATGTTTGATGGGTGTGGTTCTCGGGCGAGTAGCCCACAGGAACATACAAACTTCTGCAATAAAATGCTCCAAGGTCTATTTGCTAAACATTAATGCATAAAAGGAAAAGCCTGTAATTCTCTGCGCTAATCAACTATTTTTATACCATGAACAAAGCAGGCTAAAACGGTAGCAGTGTACAGTTAACGCCTACGTACAACAAATATGATTCCGCACAAATAAACTTATAAGCATCTGTTAACTCAATTCATATTTTTCGAAAAGATCCACCAAACAGATATTTAGTTAACAAACATTTAACTCTTAGTGAAAGTCGTCATCGTGATGCATTTAATAATTGGGAGATTCAACAACGGTAATTTCGAAAATAAATGTGTCAATGAAGTATTTTGCAAAAGCCGTTAAAGCTAAACCACAGACTGGATTGACCTATGAATGTACCATCTGAAAAGTTTGAACAAAATGAACGAAAATAATGTGTAAAATTTGATTTGTATTATTTATTTCCAGTAATTTTTCTTAGTCCATATTTCCGAAGAAGCTTTCTTCTAATAATCTTATTTACAAAGATCCCCTAGTGGTTTACCGAGGGAAAATACGAGTCTGTTGAAGAATTTAATGTCATGCTGGCGTGTGCCATGGCAGCTCAATGGTTAAGAAAAAACCGTAACGGAAACCGGGAGATCAGTAATTCAAATCCCGGCTATGGCATTGAATTTTTCAGTCTGATTCTACCTATCGGGCAGTGTAGAAGAACAATTAATTTCCATCAATAACTATGAAACGTGGACTTAAGCACTTACCGCATAGTAAATCGCCACCTAAGGTATATTGTCTCTGTTTATTTGGTTGTTACGGTCTACCACCACAAGAAGGCAAGCACTTTTGCTGTCTCACCGGTATTTATGCTCGCCTTCGCACTATTGTATGTGTATATGAGATCCAGTGGTTCGTTGGGAAAAATATGACTCAGTTGGAAAATTTAATGTCTTGCTGGCATGTTTTTTTTTTTTTTTTTTTTTTTTTTTTTTTTTTTTTTTTTTAATGTACGTCCTTCAACGTTAAGTCATATCGGACAATGAGTGGAATGGGTGAAATGATAATTGAGTCCAGGGTCCACAGAACTTAGAGTTACCGATATTCGTCTTTCAGGATAAGGGAGAACCCTGGAAAAAGACCTTATCCAGGTAACTCACCCTGACCAAGATTCGATCTCGGGACCTTTTGAACGTGAGGCAGACACGCTACCATCTATGCTACCGAGGCGGGCTGCTGGCATGTTGCCATGGTACCTCAACGAGACGACGTGTCTGTCTCACGTTCAAGAGGTCCCGAGATCGAATCTCGGTCATGGTGAGTTACCTGGATAAGGGTTTTTCCGGGGTTTTCTCTTAGACGAAGAAGAAAGACGAAGACGGGTAACTCTAAGCTTCATGGACCCCGGGGACATTTCAGCATCACTTCACACATTTCACTCATCGTCCGATACGACTTAAAGTTGGAGGACGTAAATTACAAAAAACAGCCGGACGAAATCGGGTTCAAATCCCGAATATGGAATTGCATTTGTCAGACTATCTATTCAAATCGAATCTACAGTTTAACTGTCGAGAATTGTTTGTAAAAATGAGCTGCTACTGCTGAGAATTTGGGGTTCGTTTGTTGGTAGAGGGAGGAATTGGGGAACTGTGGTATTGCAACATACCTATATAATAAAAAAAAAAAACACACACACACACACACACACACACACACACACACACACACACACACACACACACACACACACACACACACACACACACACACACACACACACACACACACACACACACACACACACACACACACACACACACACACACACACACACACACACACACACACACACACACACACACACACACACACACACACACACACACACACACACACACACACACACACACACACACACACACACACACACACACACACACACACACACACACACACACACACACACACACACACACACACACACACACACACACACACACACACACACACACACACACACACACACACACACACACACACACACACACACACACACACACACACACACACACACACACACACACACACACACACACACACACACACACACACACACACACACACACACACACACACACACACACACACACACACACACACACACACACACACACACACACACACACACACACACACACACACACACACACACACACACACACACACACACACACACACACACACACACACACACACACACACACACACACACACACACACACACACACACACACACACACACACACACACACACACACACACACACACACACACACACACACACACACACACACACACACACACACACACACACACACACACACACACACACACACACACACGCGCGCGCGCGCGCGCGCTAACCTTAACGCTAACTCGAGTTAAATCTAAAAGACCATGGTTTCACTACGATTCGCAACTTGAGGGCCTAAGATCGTCTCCTACTCGCAGCAATCAGTATAAGATCTTGCATTCATTGTTTATTAAGGAAAGAATGTGCTGACGAAATATCCTTCTGCGAATTTTCCTCTTGACGAAAATAAACTTAGACAAAAGAACTATTAAGAAACGTTCATTGTCATAGTGTCCTCTGACGAAAAAAAGTGCAGACGAATTGTCTGTTGGCGCACTGTTGTTGACAAAACGTTCTGGAAGCCTAGAAACAGTGTCTCCTATTTTGGCAGGATGCCCTGCTATGCACCGTAATAAACCAATTATTTTAAACCGCATATCACAAGCTGCGCTGCTATTTACAGCTGGCTCGGATTCAAATTACTTTAAGTAAAGTTTCAAGTAACGTGCTGAAGAAATCTCGACATTCCACCTTCTGTACTTTTTTGATAAAGATAAAAAATTAGCAATTCTTGTGTAACTTAGGAAATGCTATTTGCGAAAATGCACAATGTTTAATACAAGTGTTATCTTGGAAATATCTCTACCGTAAAACTATTTTATTTTTGGCCTCCCCAAATAACTTCAAATAGTGTACATATACAACTAGCTAATATATAGTGCCAGTTTAAACTCCCTCAAATTTTGTTTCTAACGCATTATACTTGGGGGAGGGAAATTAGATGTAAATATTTGGGCAGACCAGAATTTTAACATATTTAATTTTTAAAAGGTTCTCTATACAAACAATCCTTAATTTTGTACCACTTTAAAGCAAATCTGAAACGTACTGGCACGAGACACCACAGTCTACTGTGGCCGCCTCGGTAGTAGCGCGTCTGCCTCACGTTCAATAGATACTGAGTTCGAATCTGGCCGGGGAGAGTTATCTGGATAAGGTTTCCCCGAGATTTTACCTTATCCTGACAGATGAAAGTCGGGTAACTCTAAGCTCTATTGGGCTGCGGCTAACAAAATGTCAATTAATGCCAAGAAAAGTAAGTCCATTGTTTTTAGTAGAACTAAGGGCAAAATTATTGTTAACTATCACATGGGAGGGGTGCAAATTCCACAGGTGGACAGCTGCAAATACTTGAGAGTGTACCTGGCAAGTAATGCTGGATGGGACGAACAAGTAAATTCCACATCTAGGAATGCGTGGAAGGCATTACATTTCGTAATGAGAATATTGAAAAAGGGGAGCGCTAGGTCCAGGGAAATTGCCTACAAGGCCTTAGTGCGGCCGGTTATGGAATATGGAGTAGCATGCTGGGACCCGCATAGAGCTAACCAAATCGATCCATTAGAAAAAATACAGAAGAGGGCAATAAAATTCATAAAAAGAGGCAAGTATTTTGGGCCTATAAAAGGAGATGAGACTAAATGGGAGGAATTAAGAATTAGGCGTAAAAATCATAGGTTGGTAGCATTATTCAAAGCTAATGCTGGTGTAAAGGCATGGGTGGACGTTAGTGTAAGGTTAGAAAATCCGGATTATTATGTACGAAACGATCATAGGTATAAAATTAAGGGTAGAAGATACAGAACCGACGTAGGAAAATTTTCTTTTGTTAATAGAACCATTGAAGAATGGAATGAATTGCCTGTAGCAGTCTTTCAGGGCTGTCCCCTGTCGATGAAGAAATTTAGAAAAAATCTAGATAGTTTATAGTTTAACTTTTAAATTATAATGGTATATAATATGTAAATAGAGAATTAAATAGATATGTTTTAAGTGACTAAAGTAAAATAATATCATGTTTGTATTGTTTATTGTGTTATTGTTGTAAATCTAGTATTTGTAATTTGATCTGTATTCTTAACTCTGCCACCGGGTAGTACCCAATTGCAGTGAATACATACATACATACATACATACATACATACATACATACATACATGCATACATACATACATACATGCATACATACATACATACATACATACATACATACATACATACATACATACATACATACATACATACATACATACATACATACATACATACATACATACATACATACATACATACATACATACATACATACATACATACATACATACATACATACATACATACATACATACATACATACATACATACATACATACATACATACATACATACATACATACCCGTGGCGCATTTAAGCATCATTTTACCCATTTCATTCATCTGTCACTCTTCACGAAGAGTCCACGTGTATTTTTTTAAAAAAATTAGAAGTTCCTATCTGGTGCCAGTCTTGAAAACAAGTAGGAGGTGTTATAACTTGAATGTACTCGTACAATTTTACATTCAATGGTCGATAAATGCAACCTTGTTGTTAAAGAAGTTCGTAATAATTTGACCATTGATTTTTCCAACCCCAATAGTACATACATGATCATTTATTGCAAAATAAACTGTCGAAGTGATGTGCTGCAATTACGTCTAACACCACTTGTCTATTTCAAAAAATTGAGAGCAATAAATAATAAAACATTGCTTAGAAAACCTAATAGCCCTTAAAAGTAATGGGTTATAGCAATTTTTATTAATACTAAAACTCACAAATACTTTCGTATTGTCTTTTAAAAATAGGGGTAAAAACAGTCACAACCAAATATGCCGAATTTCGCAATTATGAAACACTCGATACTGAGCTAACAATGCAATGCATTCGCTGAAACGCTTCTAAAGGTGCTTTAAGATCTTGTTCTGAGTTAACCAAACAGAGATGCTCCCTTCCACTATTTTTAGCTCCTTGCGGTAAAAGCTGCAGATTCGTTTTACAAAGAAACCACCAAAAGCTAGTACGTAAATTTCTAAGCAACAGGTGTGGATGCGGAGAAATATGCAAGCTATATCGTCTAAAGGCAGTGCTTTGTAATATAATGGACATTCCTGTGGTAGAACTGAGGTTATGTTGAAAAACAGCTATAGAGGGAAAGATTACTTAGACAAAAGCTTGGGTTGAAACCAGCCGTAGGTATTGTTTCCTCTGCTTATAAATAGGTACATCAGAATCCTGCTTGAACCTAATGTGGGCATTGATGTTTCGGATATCGCATTTTTGTTCGTGTAATCGAAAGGAAGAACCTTATTATTTTTCAAACGTAATAAATTATAATAAAAATTACTACTGTTACAATTAGCAAAGTGTGTTTCATAAAATAAGTACTTTTCCCCGAAAATTCTTCTCGCAAACTTGCGAACTGCTATATTTCGTCATTTCCTAAGCATTATAAGTATTGGTGTTGATTTATTGTTGTTCCGCAAAACGCAGGGCAACGTAAAAAGAAATACTTTTGTATTATTGATGTGTACTGCCGTAATTCAGTATTTCTCCTGTAAATCACACTGACTAAAACTAACAGTAAAATAACACTGAATGCGTGTCCAAGCAGCCAACACTTGCATTAACGAAACTCTATTTCCTGGAATGTGGGCTAGGAGGTGAGAATTAACTGCACAAAATACCAAGTGCCTGCCCTGGAATCTAGGGTTGGAATAACAGAACATTGCCAACTGTCGTAGCACGTTGCCAACATGAAATTGAGCATCTCGTACTTCTTTAAAATTCTTTCCTTTGTTCTCCCCCAAATTAACGTCTTTTTAGTTAAGCTAGATTTTGCTGCATATCTGAATATCTTACTTACAAAATGCACACTAGTTTCCTATATGTTATTTATACGGTCGTTCGCAGTGTTTATGCGATGCCTTCCATTTCACAACTAGCATTATATTATTCGCACCAATTCCTTATTGTAGAGTAATTACACATCTTTTAAGGTTCTCTCTAACCTGCAGGAGTGTCTGTATAAAGGTTCATGAAAAATTCTATCGTATTTAGTTTTCAATAAGCAATATATAGGCATATCCAACGAAATGTTAACTTTGGTATTCTAAGAGTGCTGTTCTGATCTGGGGTGCTCCGGGGCTGTGTTCGAATTCCAGCTGGGTCAAGCTGCGTGACGCTGAAGTGTGAATCATGAACCTTTAGCCATTTAGGTCGTGTTTTTTTCTTAAATCGTTTCAGCAACCTTCGACTTGCCTGGTCATGTCGGGTCTTTGACTTGCAACAATTTGTGACATTATTACTCACTGACACGTAAGATTTAAGCTTGGTTTTATCTTTCTTACACACTCCCACATTCTGCCCGCCTCGGTAGCGTGGTGGTAGCATGTCTGCCTCACGTTCAAGAGGTCTCGAGTTCGAATCTCGGTCAGAGTGAGTTACCTGGATAAGGTTTTCCCGGGGTTTCCCTTATCCTGAAAGACGAATGTCGGGTAACTCTAAGCTCTATGGACCCTGGGCTCATTTGGGCATCATTTCACCCATCCATTCATCGTCCGATATGACTCAACGTTGGAGGACGTAAACTAAAAGAAAAAAAACTCCCACATTCATTGCCACATCGTGGTTGAGTGGTTAGAACGTTCGACGCTCACCAAGGCGGACCGGGTTCGATCCCAGGCGACCGCAAAGTGTGATTTGTGGTGCAAAACACACGGCTGGGGCGGGTTTTCTCCAGGATCTCCGGTTTCCCCCATCATATCATTTCACCGGTGCTGCATCTTCTTCTATGTATCATCAGTGTCACCGCCTGCGATGCTGTATATAGTAAAAGCGGGCGTTAAATACTACAGATTTAATTACAACCATAATATAGGTTTTGGAGAAAGTTCACATCATTAGTTTAAAAAATAGGTATTGTATGTTATTTAATAACATAATATAAAATGGAATACAACAAATACACTGAATTTATATAGGTTTTAAGCATTAAGACGCCCTTAAACTTAAAAAAAAAGAAACAAAAAGCACTCGGTTGCTTTGTTCTTGGAACTAAAAGCAATGATTTCTGAAAAACTTTCAGAATGAAATGGCGTTTAATTTCGTAAGAGTTATATTTGCGCAAATGTATCAGACTTTTGGAAAGGGTGCCTAGGGTTATTCTGAAAGAGTGGCTTGGATTTCCTAAACGTGTATCGCAGAAAATTGCCCGAAGAGAATATCTGGAATGCCCGGTTCATTCATAACAAAAATTATATTAAAATAAAACATTAATAAATCTCACAAAATATGCAGAAATATGAAGATTTTCATTATGAAGAATATTTGCCAAAATATTATCAGATTACATTGAATGCACACACTGAATGATGTAGGCAGAAATGCTTTTTGCAATAACTATGATTTTCATGTTTTGCCTGCTTATGATAGAAGTTTTAAAAGTGAAGTTTTATTTCGCGTGTAGGGATATTTGCAGAATGAGGACGTAGGCTAGAGCAAGATAATTAATTCTATGAGCAAAGTAAAAGTACATCTTACATGGCGACATACAGTGTTTTTAGAACTCTGAAATCTGTAAAATTTTAATGAAATACTACTAGAAGAATGATTCCAAACCTACAACAAACAAACAAACAAACAAACAAACAAACAAACGCGGAAGCTGGTACGAGAAGATCTGGCACAAGTGCAATGAGATTTTCAATAGTTTTATGTGTTCATTATTTACCATCTCCTAGATCGTAGTGTATTTATTTTTAATGTTTTATAGCAAGTCCAATATTATTTCATCTGATATTTGGAATTCAATTTCATCCATATTTATACCTGCCCCAATTACAGTAATGGATATTCAGATCAAAGAAAGTACGAGTATGTTACCTGAAAGATGGATTGTGCTATATTGAAACATGGTGATATGCTTTTTAAACATACAGGTACAACCCGCTGCCTGCCTGCCTGCCTGCCTCTTTAACGTAGGTAGTAGCGTGTTCCCTCACATTCAAGAGGTCCCTAGTTCGAATCTCGGGCAGGGTAGTTATCTGGATAACGTTTTTCCAGGGTTTTCCCTTCTCCTTGAAGATGAATGTTGGGTAACTCTAAGCTTTATGACCATGGGCTTTTAGAGCATCGCTTTATCCATTTCACTCATCGTCCGATATGACTTAAAGTTGGAGAACGCTAATTTCAACAAACAACATAAAAACAAAACTGGAGAAATTAATCATGTAAAACGGAATAAGCATTATAACGTTCTACAGGCCGATCCATATACACCTGAACCATTTCAATAGGCCATAACTTTTGAAGCAATAATAGGAGACACATGCAACTTCAGGAGAATATAATACACAATTGGGAGATTACACTATTTACATCTCAGAGAAATTGTTGGAAGTGTCCTCCATCAGCATCTATGGATCGTTGGTCCCATTTCCTTTGATACGACTGTAGACACTGAAGTTTATATGGGTATCTTCAAGACATATGTGGAGCAGCTGGATGATATCAAATTGAGAGAAGGTAATTTCCAGCAAGATGGAGCAACGTGTCATACATCTAATGACACCATGGGACCTGTAACCAGTTTCTTTGATAATCGAATAACCTCAAACGGTCTGTGGCCCTCCAGATCCCCTGACCTAGCCTCACCGGATTTTTTCTTGTGGAGGTATCTAAAAAATAGAGTGTACTAGAATAGGCCACGGACAATTGATGTTCTCAAGAATCCATTCGAACCGAAATAAGTAACAATGGCGAGGATACTGTCGCCCGAACGTCGGAACTCCCTATAGAACCGGCCAGCAGCAGGACCAGACGGGAAGCATTTAGACCACGCCTACCCATTTGTCTCGTGTCACTAACTGAAGGGATAATTAGGAAAGCGGCGCGAGCCCTGTACCGTCTCTTTCCCCTCTCACCAGACGTCAGGAAACCTCGGGATAATTGTGCGCGCCGCGAACTTTCCAGAAACGGCGATCTTCCCTATATAAGGCCTGTAGTTGGCGAGTCAGCTCAGTTCTTGGCGAGCAACCGTGAGGAGTGCCCAGTGAGGGAACGGACCGGAAGACTGTGAACGTGCATCAGAGGAGTTGTACGTAACTGTGAGCGTGCAGTGGACCTGTGACAGACGAACTGGTGAATTGTAATTGTGTGCATTACGTAATTCTGTGTAATCGGCAAGTGTTCCGACTGTAATTCGGTGGAAATAAAGAACATTTTTGAGTTGTGCAACTGGACTTTTAATTTCACGAACCCACAAAGTCACAATACTCTCCGTAAAACTTCAGAGAATATGGTGAGACGAGTGCAAACATGTATAGATGCTGGTGTAGGACACTTCCAACATTTTCTCTGAAGTGCAAATATTGTAATGTAATCTCCTAATTGTGTGTTATATTCCCCCAAAGTTGCACGTGTGTCCTATTATTGGTTCAAAATTTATGGCCTATTGAAATGGTTCAGGTTTATATGGATCGCACTATAAATGTCAATGCAATGGAGTCAATTTAACAAAATGTGCAAATACAAAGATTACTTACCATGCGAATGGACAACAAATGGAAGTTGGTGACAATGAGTAGTTTAAAAAGGTTATCTCACTAGCTTAACTTTTAGTACGGAGGTCCTGTGTTAGCAGTTTTAATTTGAGCTGACTGAAATATATTGTTTCCTACAAAAACTTTGTTTCTTCTACCCTGTTAGAATCGCCAAAAGCGTGCTGCAACCAGGAACTGAATCCAGCGTGGAAAGATACGTATCTCCGAGCACTAAATTTCACTCCCCCAAACCGCGCCAGTCGATTGCATGTCCACACTGCAGGGAGTCAATACAACCCAGGTCTCTAATCTCCAATCCTCTACAAAGCTCTCTTTCCACAACGACCCAAACAGAATCCGCAAAGCAAAGGATCAGGGTTCCCTGCCAAGAGTTTGATGTCATCCAGACAACCTATGATGCGCAAGAGGGTCTTTAATTACACAAAACAATAACAGGAGCATTAAAGCGAAAAAAGTGAGCCGTAGTAAACGTTATTGTGATAAAATGTGATAAGGTTTCTACTCGGCTTACTGCTATTGTTCTACAATGTCTTTGTTGAACGCTTCGTACATTGAATGGTCCGCAATAGTAGGTATATTGCGATACTAATGTGGTAAGCACTTTATACGGAACGAGGAAAGGTTTGAAAAACCGAGGCGCTTCCGCCGAAATTCCTTACGTGGTTACTATATGTGTATTGGGTATTATTGTTTCCACTATGTATATATATATATATATATATATATATATATATATATATATATATATATATGGATTTTAGTAATTTATATATTAGCTGAAATATTAATAAACATAATTTAAGATAAAGGTTAGGTTTTAGAACGTGCATCGTCTATTTTTTTTTGGTGTAATTTACGTCCTCCAACGTTAAGTCATATCGGACAATGAATGGAATGGATGAAATGATGCCCATATGAGCCCAGGGTTGTAACGACATGTTTCAGTTAGAATTTTTTAAATGAATATTGTTGTCTGATATGACTTAGTAGGCCATGTAATGACAATATTAAAAACAAATATATGTTAAATTTTGTGATTGGCCGTAGTAATAATTGTATTACGTATTGTGATGACGTAGCAGTAAATTGGCCAATCACAAAATTAATAGAGGAGTAACGATAGTTAGGGAAAATCAATAATATTGAGATAGATATGTTCTTTAGTCTTGTTTCATGACGACCGAAAAATGTTGCGGTGAATATAATTGTAACGGAAAGTTAATAACCTTCAAAAAGAGTTATTCAGTATTCGTAATAGTGATGAGTGGACGTTCAAAAGTGATGAATTTCAAGTAACTAACTGAAATGATATATATTAACTTGAAATAAGGATTTATCGATGTGTTGGAGGTAGCCTACAGTGATTAATTAAATCTCGACCTGGATCTTGCAAACAGTCTACGTGCATCCTATCTGCTGCGAGTGGAGGAAAAACGCCATAGGATCCATTGAGCTTAGAGTTACCCGACAGTCATCTTTCAGGATAAGGAAAAAACCCGGAAAAAACCAACCTCACCCTGACGGAGATTCGAACTGGGACCTCTTGAACGTGAGGCAGTCACGGTACCACCCACGCTGCCGAGACGGGCATGTGCTGCTATGAAGAAATAATAAATGATGATGTAGCCATATTAATTTGTTGCAAGTGTTAAGCGAATTTTACTGAGGTTTAAATTGTGATTTTGGAGAAAGTTTTATATGATGTGTGCAGTGAAGATGAAATAGAAAGCTGGATGTGATCAATAAAAAAAAAAAAAAAAAAAAAAATATCTAAACAGAAGTATAAGTTGATAGATTTTTCATTGTGTATATGGTGTGTTAAAAAATAGCAACATATCTGAAGTTGAAAAGTTAACCCATGGCGCGACAGCCCCACGAGGGCCTAGGCCTACCAAACCGACTGCCAGCCTCACACCCACTTGCGCACGGCAGAGGTAGGCGATCATCCAACCGATACGGGGAGGAGATGTGGTCAGCATTTTTTTTTTATTTTTTTTTTTTTTTTTTAAAGTTTTGCGTCCTCCAACATTAAGTTATATCGGGCGGTGAATGAAATGGGTGAAATGCACAAATGTGTCCAGGGTCCATGGAGCTTAGAAATGAAATGTGTAGTGTTTAACGCCCGCTTTTACTACATACGGCACCACAGGCGATGACACTGATGATACATGAGATGAATATGGAGCACTGGTGGAATGAGATGGCGGGGGAAACCAGAGATCGGAGAAAACCCGCCCCAGCGCCATGTTGTCCACCACAATTCTCACTTTGCGGTCTCCTGGGATCGAACCCGGGCCGCCTTGGTGAGAGCCAAGCGGTCTAACCACTGAGCCACGGCGCGGCCCTCATGGAGCTTAGAGCTACCCGACATTTTCCTTTAAGGATAAGGGAAAACCTCGGAAAAACCTTATCCAGGTAACTCACCCTGGCCGAGATTCGAACTCAGGAACTCTTGAACGTGAGGCAGACACGCTACCATCTGCGCTACCAAGGCGGGCTTCAGCATCTTGGCATCCCCCAGCCGGAACGAACTATCTGAAGTTAGAGGATCCAAAATCTTAAACTGGTCATGTCTTCAGAAGAACATCTGCTACTTCTTTTCGTAGATTCTAGTGACGAAGTTCTGTCACTGAAACGGCATGGAGGATGGACATCATCTACTGCGGCAGAGGGTTATGTGGAGAATTGGATACGAAGTAAATTAAAGTTTGCTGACAAGATTTTGTACAGTGGGAACCGTAGTGAAGGAAGTTCAGCAGAGACAGCAGGGCCGTACTCTTCTGGAGAAATATATAAAACAAATTTAGATGTAAAGAGCAGGGCATGAGATGGTGCAACTGCATTCAATAATTGTACAACTTGTAATATCACAATCAATATTTCAAAGTGTTTTTACTTACCGCACTAGTGCCTTTGGTCTTTTTGAAGTACCGAGATTTCTTTTGCTTTTAATAGCAACTGCATTGCAGGAGAGAATGTCAACTTAAGTTACATAGTGCAAAAATGAATTTTAGCACGTTCTTGACTTACATATGCAAACTTTTCTTTCACTTCAGTTACAGAGATAGTTACAAAAACAGTTAATTGTCCCAATGGTACAAACAATACCAAGAATCGCCCCCCCCCCCCTTTGGTGATTAACTACGTTCATTCAATGAATAAAGCTTCGTATTCACATTTTTTCTCTCTTTTTCAAGAACACAAGTCGTCTCGACGACGGGATATGTTGTTATTTATCCATAATTAACTTAAAAATAACTGTTAAGCTTATTTTCGCTTTTCCAAAGGCCCTCCACTTTATCCTTCCGCGTGTCGAAACTGTATTCTGCTTTAATGGAAGGTGTATCAGCGTCGTTATTCCGAAGCTATCCTATTGCTGCTTGCAGAATTTTGCTTTATGACAGCAAACAATGCAATATACCACAATCAGCTAGCCCACCTCAGTAGCATAGATGGTAGCGTGTCTGCCTCACGTTCAAGAGGTGCCGAGTTCGAATCTCGGTTAGGTTGATAAGGATACCTGGATATGGCTTTTTCCCTTATTCTGAAAGACGAATGTCGGGTTAACTCTAATCTCCATGAACCCCGGACGCATTTGAGCATCATTTCACCCATTTCATTCATCGTCTGATATGACTTAACGTTGAAGAAAAAAATCAGCTACCTTCTTGAAAGTTCTGGTAACTTCGATGAAACCGCAAAAACATTTATCTCCGTTATGCAAGGAAATGCAGTGTGGTCAAAGCATCCCATTACAACAATGCATTGCATTTCGCCAGTCCTGCTTGAATTTTAACAAACCTGTAACTTAGAAACATCATATTGCAACATTATAAAGCTTAGAGATCATTATTTACGTTACTGTCATGTTTAATGTAGAATAGGATGGTAATAATCTATACATTTTCCAGCACCATAAGTTATGGAGATTGGTGATACAAGAAATGAAATCACTGGCCTGGATTTGAGATACCCGCCCGACATTTGCCAAACACAAGAACTGAACAACCATAGGGAGGACGGTCCAGGCAAAATTTGAACCGTGCATCCCCCATGCACGAATCGGTACCTCAATGACTTTGATCGCCCAAGTCAGTCTACTGCCTCTGCATAAATAATACAAGAATTGGGAGCGAGTTCATCTATTCGAGAACAGGATTGAAGAAGTGGTGAACAATGGACGACATGTTATATTTTGGTTCGAAGTATTAATAAAAGGCGAAAGTCTAATTATTTTTCGTATATTAACTTAGTTGTCTAGCCAAAATATTTTTTTGATGGCTTCTTGCCTGCGAGGTTTTTTTCTGCGCAATTTATTGTGATGCTAAAAGCTCAAATACTTCATACTTACTTCATGCTGAATACAGTTTTATTTTTAATTAAAATCTCAAATGATTACAATATTATTTTACACACAGGTTTAAATGAATAATAACCATAGGTATTTCAAAGCCTAGTAAATTTGCCAGGTACTGCAGATTTCGTTGTAAGTAATTTGTTCAGCTCAGCAATTTTAGGAACAATTTAATGTTTAGACTTTTAAATCTCCAAAACGAAGTCATTAAAAAGTAATGCAGTTTTAGTAACGTGGCTTATTAAAATAGCTGCGACTGGAAGATTGCTTTTAAAAAACATTCACGCAAGGAAATGAGAAAATGTGTTAGTAACAATGCGGTCATTTCTTTTTCATTGGAGTCCTAAAGTATTAATGAATGGGCTCCTTTCTGTGGACTGGAGCTTAAACGGCCTATTATTATCCACGCAGTAGAGGGTTGCTGGACCGCAGAATTTTATGGACATACACACACACAAGCTGATATATGCAAGTATATATGTAAATAATGAGAAAACCATGGCAGATCCTAGCGCCAGCATAAGGATAAGTGTTTTTTATAGTAGAGGGGATTAAAGAGGGCTGACAATACAATTAAATGTTCAACTCCTGAAACTCATTTAAGCAGTTGAAAATTTCCATAGTTTCAAAATACTCCAGAAACGAAAATTAAACGAAATCCATTTTTAACTGCGTATTAATTTGTTGGGAAAGTAACCGCCTAATGATGAGCTTATTTTCAGATAAGTATTGAAGAGGATATGTAAGCCAAAAAGCAAAAGACACTCAAATAATTCAAAAAGTATTATTAAAAATTAATCTGTATTTAGAATTCGAAATGCTATGATGCGTTTCTTCCCTTCCTCTTTCTTTTTAGAGGACTAGTGTACGTAATCAATGGTGGCTAGGCATTACTTGGGGAAAGTTATGGTAAAGCTCAACGACCGCTGCAAGTGTTTCGAATACATTTGGTAATGAGTTTAATAAATGTTTTCTATTTACCAGAATGTTTGAGAAAAAATAACTTACTATTTTGCACACAGTTTAATTAAAGCATCTTATGCATGTTAAAAGGTTTTAGATGAAATACTCGAAAAAATACCATTATTGTGATTTCTGAGAACGGGAACCATTGTTTCACATTACGCTTGCTGTGATTTTCTGCGAACAATAAAAGCATTAATGGAATTTAATGCACCTACTGAAGCTTCGCGATAAAAAAATAAAATTGTTTTCCAGCAATTTAATATCGTAATAATAAAAACGGATACTGGCTGGGCAGTTTCATAACCAATAAAACCAATAAAGTACGTATGTCTGTATATGCCTACCTATTGCGCTGTTAATTTATGTACTTTTTTTTAAACTGATGTATTGCATTCACATAAATTTAGCTACACACTCTTCTACAAAACGATTCTTCTAGCTACTGCTTGTTAATAGGGGGAAATGTTCATTATAAACATGTCTAAACGTCATGTTCTCACTTTTTCACATCTTTGGTCATATATATAAACTTCATAAAGTCATATTTTGGGGATTGTTATATGTAGTCAGCAGCCAATTAGAAATAAACCAATTATGATTCTTCAGAAAAAGTATTTCAAGATTTTGATTCTTCTTATATGTCATCCATTAAGATTGTGCAAAATGCATTTTCTTCACCGAACTGGGCAGCTAATTTGGCATATATAAAATCGAACTTCGGTCGAATATCAGGTCCGATTACCCGCCTAGAAACTGTAGGAATTTCACTTAGTGACATATTAAAAATTGTAAAAGAAATTGGAAGTTAATTAAAGCGAACAAAAGGTAAAGTGGCTGAATAAATTGCTGCAAAACTGCAGAGAATTTTTTGTGTAATTTACGTCCTCTAACGTTAAATCATATCGGACGTTGAATGAAATGGATGAAATGATGCTCAAATGAGTCCGGGGTCCATGGAGTTTAGAGGTACCTGACATTCGTCTGTCAGAATAAGAGAAAACACCGGAAAAGGCCGTATCCAGGTAACTCACCCTAATTCAAACTCGGAACCTCTTGAACGTACTGCAGAGATTGTTGGTGTCTAATATAGGTTATACTACCCTTTCCAATATCAGTAACATTGTTTGTGAGCTTGAAGCAAAGTGTGAAGATTATGAGCCGGTATGTTCCCCAAATGAATTAATTTACTTCAAATAGACACAAACATATATAAGAAGATTCTGTCTGACAAAAGAAGAGGCTTCCAATTTGACAACCTAAAAATACACATTGTCATTTAATGTAATTTCACTGTTGATGAAAACCAACCCCCAGGCTTGAATATTTTATCTCTCTTAATTCTTCTTTTCTTAAGTTACAATAATTATTCTTCTCTAATGTACGACTTTATAAACTTAAAGATTCCATAACTTGCTGAACTAAGAAGCAGAGAAGATTTTATTCTGCAAAAGCGATTAAAAATGTTTAGGAATGAACAATTATTAATTGTTAATTAAAGTTTTATGTCAATATAACATGATTAATAAATTAATTAAGTTATTAAGGCCATATTTTGATCTTATAGGCCATATTTAAGCTTTTCAAGATCTTCTCGGGAAACAAGCCAGGTGAAAAGACGATTAGAAATCGACGTGTCGGGAGCATATAACTCTCCCATCATCAGTATATTTAAGAAATGTTATAACCACAAAATGTACCTATATAACACAAATATCGTCTTTTCACCTGGCTTGTTTCCCGAGAAGATCTTGAAAATATTCGTCGCCAGGAAAGCTTCAGGTTTTATTTTCATATTTATGCTATTTTTAGGTCATAAATGAATGCACATTTTCCATTTTTAGGCCATAAAAATCCGCCCCTTAATTATAACTATACAGCGACTTACTTAAATTCAAACCAATAACAAAAAATATTTCGGAAATGGCTACGCCACAAAAATTTTATCTGACCAGAATTACTATTGTGTGCTTTAAAAATATCCGCAATTTTATTTTCCAATATAATTTGTATCTACTTCTCGTAGTTCATCAATTTCAGAACAATCATTCAGAATGTAAAGGACTTTACAATTATTGACAAAATATTCAAGATATTTATTTTGTAATTGAAATATGCTAAAAGTGTTGTGTTTTAATTTAAATTATTAGAGCCATTTTCGAAAAAAAAAATTGCTAATATGTTTTCATATATAGAGTACTTATTAAAACATGTTTATAACACTTAAACGGTAAAATGTAGAAACCATTCTTTCAAATAAATAATTAACATGTTAACAACGCAATTGTATTAATGATTTGGATTACTTGCAAATAACCAGTTCTATCATTTTAGGTTTCTGAATACTACTATAAAAATTGGTTACGTCTGCCTATAAAAACGGTACACTCGATTATCCTTAGATGGAAACTTTTTTTATACTTGATGTTTTTTCACGTATTCATACATTAGTTTTCGAGGAACATTTATCTAAATAAATGTATCTGATCAAACAACTGCAAGCCGTTGATACCATTTAAACATAAAAATATAGTAAAACTTGTATAAATTTACCTCTCATGAACCACAAAAAGTGTGAAGTTACAATATTACCAGTTACAAGCTGGTTTCATGTAAAAATAAGTAATTGCGTAGATAGTCAAGTTCAAGGGCGGCCAACTTCACAGGTTTTACTGTAATTCAATGATTGTAGTATCCAAAAAAATAACGTGCCTTACATAAGAATGTCTGAAAACATAGTGTGAATTCATAGAGGACACTACTCAAACATATAAATGCGCTTACATCATAGAGTTAACGTTTTCATTTCAAACAGCTGTTCCTCTCGGCGGTCATCTACGCTTCTACATCCTAAGTGAAGTGTAAGATGGATTTACTAGAAACCGAATTTACATTATTAAATAGAATCATTAGGAACTTAAGATAATGGAAATTTCAATTTCAAATTTCTCGATATAGCCTCATATTATATTACTTTAAAAGAGAAAATGTTGCGAAGCAATCTCATTTAATATTATTTCAAATAATTCAAAAGGGCTACAGATTTCAAGTATATTTCTCCGCATTTATTCATTATATGCACAAAATTCTTTTAATTCTATAAAGAAAAAAAAACATATTTGAACATTTAGTACAGGAAGAGAGGGATGGTCTTAAGAGTAAATAATTTGTCACACTTAGAACTTCGTGTGACAGCATCTCAGAAAAACTACTATAAAAATGCCCACCCTTCTATTTTACCACAGGCTAAAATGAAAGACAATCGCTTGGAAAATGTGACTTTTCTTTATAAAATCTAACTAGAAAAATACAATTTAAATATTCCAATGAGCCTCCCTATGTGAAAATAGCAAACTAAATTTGTATTTTACTTTAATGCATTAATACTTGTGCTGTTCCCCCAGTTCATCCACCCAAGAGTGAAAACAATTGAAAACTGACCTAGCACCTGTTTGTTTCGAAGCAATATCCGACGCCTGTTGCCTCTGCGTACGTACACTTGCCACTCCCGATATCAACTGCGCCGCGACGCCGGCTAGCAACAAGCTATGTATCCCAAGAAAATATTGATCTTAGCGGAGTCTGCGCTTTGTCCCACCACGTGGTCCTTCAGACGCCGGCGCGACGCTGTCCCCGTCTCTATTCATCCATTTTCGGACATAACAAAGAGAGAGAAGAATGAAATGGTTAAGATACGAGGCGTCTGGTCGCATAAAATAAACCACCCTCTGGGAATACCCCAGCCTTACAAGTAATCCTGACGCAATTTCTGCAAGGATCCATATAACTATACCAATCATGGCTACACACTTATAGAACGTTCACAGAGAATTAGGCTCATTTCTCAGGCTCTTTAAAAAAATTCAAGATAAAAATTCTCTTTTGTCACTTCAATATCTCTAATATATACTTTTATCAGAACCGTAACAGTAATTTAGAAGAAACTATTCCATGTAAAGAATGAAAATCCCTGGAAACTTCAATATTTAAAGCTACCCGACTTAAATCTTTTCAGGCAGGCCGGCAGCTTCTGTATCAAATGCAATGAATATTTTTCTACCACAAGCAAGTAGCAGAAATTACTCGAGCTGATGATAATATCTTCAGTATTCGATCCTTTGATTTAGAATGAGAAATTACTGATAATAATTGTAAATTTTATGTAACATTTTGCAGGGAAAAGGAAATAAAATATTGAAAAACTGGTTTGTAACGACACTATCAATCGTCAGAACCACATCAGTGCCTCCGGTGTACAGGAATCTCATCCCGAAGGAGTCATTTTACACACCAGATCATCTGGGGCTATTGCTTTCAAGTTCAATTAAACATTATCGGTCTGGGGTGGTTTTGAACGACCCTGGAATCAGTAGGCCGGCTGATCCACCCAATAATCAATTATGAAGTCAAAACTAAATAAATCCAAAGGTTTCGACCCTATAAGTTACACCTATTAAAGCTACATTATATTTTAGATTTCGTGTCAGATGAAGATTTGACAACGTTTTTAAAACATTACATACCACAAAGTTACACGGTCTTGACCAATCTACTTGTTCAATATGCAGGTTAAAAGCAGACAAGCTATTAAACAAGAAAAAGTACAGTGAAAAACTTTCACTTGAAATGAGACAAGAGATAGATTTAACATGGGATTTCCGGATGCTATAATCTCAGGATAAGCACAGCTGGGATTCCGTCGTTCTCTGATTGAACCAACGTAGGGATAAGGGACCTTAGGGAGCTCCTGAAAGAAAACAAATCTGTCAGAGATAAGGGACTATTAGAAATATTGAAGAGGAAGCCAGACAATTGCCGAACTGCACCGGATCAGGATGGGTTTCAAAAGCTTTGAGGATAATGGACTGAGGTCTTTCAAACCAAACCCGGCTACAAATTCATCTCCAAAATATTATCAGAGTATACGTTGATTGGAATTCCCCACGGGAGACTAATCCCCTTTCACAATAACATATATAAAACTAGTATAGTCATCAGCAATTTATGAAGTAACTATGCAACAATTGATTTATTATACATTTAGGATATAATTTAATGTACCCAACTCATGGACGTTGTTAATAAAACGAGCTGGACATTACTCGATCTTAGCGTTGTAGGAAATAAATCATGAAATATTTCATAGGGAGCATAACTTAGCACTCCCTGTTCTTAAATGAGACGTTAACCTACCTTCTTACACTTGATGTATCATCTAGCGTGTTGAACTGATAAACAAGACAGCCAATGAATACATTCCCTTCTTGGGGGAAAAGAGAGTAGGTGTTCAAAACTGTAACACTCTTCCAAAGATTAACAAACTTCAAATAGGTTTTTTCAAATATTACTAGTGCAGTAGATCGATCAAAATTTTAATCGATTAACCGTGTTACTTTAATCGATTAATCTATCGAATAATCGAGATATTATCTGTTCAAAATTTAGGTATAATGATTATATAAATTACTTTAATACTCTGTACATTTCATTATTTATGAAACTTTTAAATATTTAGATTCGAAATTTCTGTTCACATCAAGTGCACATACTTTATACATGTATTGAATTAGATCTACAATATTTTTGTAAGTAATTATTTAGTAACGTATCATATCAATATCTACTAAGATTTGTGAGACTGACATGCAGTTGTTTTTCTATAACGTTTTTCCTTATTTTAACTTTTTAACACAAAACTTTCACTCACTGTCACGAATTCAGAAACATCACTGGCTTACTGCAGTTAACAGCACAGTTACACTACCACCAGACCTGAGAAGCGGGATGGGCTATTGTTTCCATAGCTGCGTAAGCGAAGTGTTCGGTTCAAGTTTGTACAGCTCAGTTTATGATAGCAAGCGATAAATACTCAGTTGTATACGATAATTTGTCACAAGCTGTAGGGAGAGAAACCTCTCTGTCAGCATCTGTATGTAGTTATGCACCTCTTAGAATATTTCACAACAGAAGTGTTATTTAGAGTCTCTCGGGGTTAGAGTGATATCTTTTAGCTATCAGGAGTTATATTATCTCAAAGTTCAAAGAACACTTTGTGTCTAGTGAAATCTTGATGCGTTGGAAAGGCTGTTTAGGTTAGAAGCAATACATCACAACAAAGAGGGCCAAATTTGGCTAAAACAGTTTTGATTAATATTTATTGTAATCGATTAATTTTAATCGACTCGATTAATAGATTAAATGTTATACTCTTTAATCTAAAATAAAGAATTAATCTATTAATCGTTTCGGTTAATCGATTAAATCACGCAGCACTAGATATTATTGATTATAGATATTAACTTAAATTCACCATTACTGCTTCTTCTTCTCCTTCACTACTTCATCTTTGTATCGCCACTTTTCTTGGATACGCTTATTCGACATTTCAACACATTGTTTTTATAAAGCAAAATCTGATGGCCGTTAAAATTACTGAGTTTATAAACAGGTAAATACACGCCGAGAATTTTAATTTTATCTATCAAATTTCCACTATCACAAGTGGTGGTGATGTTCTTTATCAAATGCTATGGGAAATATTTATATATTTATCAAATAATAATTTGATAAGTGAAAATAATTGTATTGTCACCCGATCGTTGGAACACCCTATAGAACCAGCTGAGAGCGGGCAAGCAGGGGAGATCGGCCTTAGCCACGCCCCCCCCCCCCTCGTTTGTCTTATAGTGGTGACAAGGGATGGCTGGGAGAAAAAAAACATCACTGCGCCGTCTCTTTCTGTTCCACCTGTGTTCTCGAACTTAACGGGATATTTCATCTAATCGAGAACCTTCCCAGATCGGCAAGCGGACCCTATATAAGCAACACGTCGTGCAAGAGCAGTCAGTCAGTTCTTGGTGTAAGAACGCAGTGCTAGTGTACGACGAGAAGACTGTGTGAGAGCATCGGAAGATTGTACGTAATTACGAGTGCAAGTGAAATTGTAACGGACGAACTGGTGAATCGTAATTGTGTGCATTACGTAATTCTGTGTAATTGGCAAGAGTTTAACTGTAAGTCGGTGGAAATAAAGAACATTTTTGAGTGGTGTAATTGGACTTTTCATTTCACGAACCCACAAAGTCACAGTATTTACATTTAAATAAATAACAACCACTGCCATAAGCTCCAAACAGTTTGCTTTCAATATAATAGATATCAATTTGAAGCTATAAAAGAAACTGTTGATGTGAATTCTTGATCATGTTTTGAGGGCGGGCACCGAAATTACTATTATCTTTACCCACTTATTGACGCCTAAGAGAACCAGTAAATCCAAAAGTAGCCGGTTATGTTCAAAGAAATTATGCAATTTCTGTTTTAGAAAGAAAATAGAGCAGTTGATCACATATTATCTGCCTTATTTCAGAGGTAATGCTGCAATCTCTGGATATGCGATACGAACAACGACCCTAAAGTCAATAACAAGTCGTAAATACCACAAAACAAACGAAAAACAATCACGGTTGCTGCGCCAACCATAATGTCACCAACGAATGAAATACGCTCGTAATAAATTCTGGAAGTGGGGAAATATCCAATATTCAGCTTTGCTTCAAACTGCGTGTACCGCTGCTGCACATTTAATAATCTTAAGTAGCACTGTAACTAATGTATTATTTCTTTTTCTGCGTTTACTAATTCTAGTATTTTATTGATGACCAGTAAAAACAGTGCCTGAATAAATTAAAAACAAACCATGTTACGCAAGCACTAATAAGTAGTTTATACAGTTTTAATACTTTGTTTCTGAGTTAAAACACTGTTTATCAGTATTTATATATTTATTTACCGCGTATCTTCGGTAAGTGACACCACATTAAGGCTATTCAGTCCAACAATCAAGTAGGTACTTAACCTCAAGTTTGCTACGGCTTATATACAAAACTCGTCCGCTATGAATTCTTTACCTTCATACCAAGTTTAAATGTTTAAAACTTTAAATAATAACAAAATCAATAGCTTTTTGTATTGGCATTAAATGGATTATTAACGTGTCTCCTGTACCAACTAACACCTTGTCTTTGAGATATAAAGGCAAACGACATTTGCATTTCTTACATCTGCCTACAAAACATGACTGCTTAAAACTGCAAACTAAATTCACTGATTTATTTTGCGAACTTCTCCGTTCCTTGCGTGCCTCTGATCAGTTCTGCTTAAGTAATAAACTTTACTGAATAGTTAATACGTATACAGTATAAACTATGGAAATATTGCGTTGTTTTATATTATTTAGTATGCTGGTAAAAAAAAAGCAAATATTTTCTCTAAGGCAGAAAAAACTTGCAATAGGCCCCTCAAATTCCAACAAATACTGGGAACAACAAATACTGAATTAAGAAATGAAGAAATCTAATGTCTTACGAGTCGAACCATGGCTGAGTGGTTAGACAGCTCGACTCTCACCAAGGCGGCCCAGGTTCGAGCCCAGGCGACCGCAAAGTGCGATTTGTGGGGAGCAACACGGCGCTGGGGCGGGTTTTCTGCCGGATCTCAGGTTTCCCCTGCCATTTCATTCCACCGGTTCTCCATTTTTATCTTATGTCCATTAGAGTCACCGCCTGCGGTGCCGTATGCAGTAAAAGCGGGCGTTAAACACTACACATTTCACATTTAATGTCTTACATTCACGTGGCTTTCTCCACCGATTCTCCAATATATAATTTTTATAAAAAGACTTATTCATCCATCTACTTGAGTTTCATTAGATAAACATTTGCAGAAATGGTTTCATTCCATATCTCCTTATAGGTACAAGGAGATTATGAGAACACAATAGGCTTACTTGAGAAGAGTAGGTCGCTATATGAAGGCTCTGAAAATCCATTCTCTTTCCATGACGAAGAAAGACAAGTAGAGATTTTCCTCACAAACAACAAAGAATATCTCGAAAATGGTTAACCACACAACAGTGTATGACATAAATGTTGAGCTTTAACGAAACTATATTTGTTAGGTAGTAGATTTTGTCTTTCTTACGGTTTATAGTTATGCAAAAGGCTTTCAGAGTGAAGAGGAACTTGAGAGGTTGTTCCCAGAAAAGTCCAGATCCACAATTAATTTGTCATGAAAATATCTTAAAATAGTTACAGTATTTAAAGCAAAATCACGGGGCTATTTATGAGAAAATCAAGATGTTCGAGAACGTTCCACGTAGAGGTTAGGTTGAGGCGGGGCGATTTTCTTCAAAATGTTTGTGCCGTATCCCTGAAGTTGTTGAACTAAGATACGAAGTTTGATTTTTAACCGGCTTTTCATTTTTGAGTAACACACAATGTATCGGCACTTTTTTCAAACGCAGTTAAAGGGCCTTAAAACGTTTATTTCCCTGAAATCGCAGTATCAATTTTTTTGGGTGCTATACAACAATTCCTCTTTTAGTATAAGCACATAGTAGAGGAAATTAAAACGAATACTTTGCTGACGCATACTCTCACACATGTGTGTATGAACGGCATATTTCAATAATGAAAACAAAAGACATACAAAATGTCACACTTGTGTCAGAAACCCTTTAAGGATACACAATAATAATTCCATGCAATTCACGGACATCGAAACAACTCTTTATATGAAGAAAAGGATTTTGTTTGATTTTCTTAAACATTATGTAATATATGAGATGTTTGGCAAGATCTGTGCACCCCTTGAATGTCGATTTAAATAACTGATTTTATTATTCTTGCATTTTACGTAATTGGTAGAGCATTAGATTTATTATTATGACAATTATAATACAATGTGACACTAACAATGGCTGAAATATTTGTTGTTCCACATTGTAAGTTGTGTGGTTTGAAATGTAAATGGTTATTGATTTGTTCCTTAAGAATCTAGTATGCAATATCATAGATAATTATATATTTTACGCCTCGGTAGCGTAGATGGTAGCGTGTCTGCCTCACGTTCAAGACGTCCCGAGTTCGAATCTCGGTCAGGGTGAGTTAACTGGATAAGGTTTTTTCCCGGGTTTTCCCTTATCCTTAAAGACGAATATCGGCTAGCTCTAAGCTCCATGGACCCTGGACACATTTGAGAATCATTTCACCCATTCCATTCACCGTCCGATATGACTTAACGTTGGAGGACGTAAAATAAAATAAAAATAGGTAATTATAGAAACCTGGTTTTGAAACAGCTGGTTGTTGTTTCCAACAAAATGAGCATTAGCTTAATACTAAGTTACTACACATATTTTCTGGCGAATATTTATTATGCTTATCACATCAAATTTTAATTTATCTATACATCGAGACGAAACATCATTTTCTCTTAGCTCTGGTTCAACATTTATAGACAGAACCTATTTGAGAGAACAAAACCTTTAAGAAGCTTCACTACTGATTGAAACAAACTTAATTACAACCTAAATGAGATGGTACAGCAGCTGCTGCTGTATTAATTATCTTTACTCTCTTAATCGTCTAACGCAAGATCGGAATTACAAATTCGCTAATACTTCCAACCCACGAAAAAGGAAGGAAAAAAGGGGAGCCTTGCAATGCCTTTCAATGAAATTTAAAACACTGATTTTAAATACATTCACCCGTGCAGCTGAGTGTTGGAATTTAACAATTTCACGCTTTAAACGGCAATCCCTAAGTATCAATTCAAGAAGACTTTGGGATACCTGATTCCTGCGACATGTTTATTACAGTATATCATCGGAATTCCCTAAATCTTTCTGGGTCATTTGTCAAAGAAAGATGTTGCAGAAATTACAACGACTGGTCTCAACTACCTTGACATGTTGCTAAACTGGTTATCCCCACGGATCAGTGATGCTACCAATGGGCTCGGTTTCATAAGAGGCGCCCACACTTTGTATTCATCGGGAATCCCGTCATTTTTAATTACATTGCCCAAATCGTACTCTTAAAGAAGATTTCGTCTTTATTCGGTCTTCCAGACATAAAACTGTGCTAAAGCAAGTCAACACACATATAGGCAACCAATCAAGTTTTATACATAATCATTGGAGTTCAGACAAGAACGGAAATCTTAGGTTTACTCAAAAGAATCAGCTGTATCTTATTATATTAATGAATAAACTTATATCAACGATAATAAGCATATCCGAGGACCTCTTAAGTATAAAGCAGAAATCTCGTCAAATCTCGTCATATACTTACACGAAATTCGTAGCTTCAAAATGCGAGAGGTCCTAAAATTGATGGAAATAATCAATTCTTCCACACTAGCCGTGTGTACGCTAAGCTTTGAATGACTACAGCCAGACTGAAAAATTCAACGCCATAGCCGGGATTTGAACCACGGATCTCCCGCTCTCCGTGCGGTTGCTCTAACCAACTGAGCTACTATGGCCAAGGTGCCGACATGACATTAAATTCTCCAACTGACTCGTATGTTTCCCGGAAGACTACTTAGGGGTCCCCATATGCTATGAGACACGCAACTTTTAGCGACTTACTATGTTGTAAGTACTTAAGTCCCAGGCTTCATAGTTAAACTACTATGTTATTCAGGTAAATTGATGGAAATAATAATTTCTTCCCCACTAGCCCTGTGTAGGTTAAGGTTTAAATGAGCAGAGTCCTGAAATGCTCTTCAAAAACCATTAATCCATACAAATTGGGAAATATGTTAATTTACCTTTAGTTAAAATCGGATCAATCAGCTTCCTAATTAGAGTGAATATTTTGCTATTAATGCCGCCGATCTCAATTCTTCCTTAGTTTTCCATTCCCTCTACCAATTCATCAAGGCTTTTACCATTCAAAGTTCCTTTCAATGAATCTCTTTACAAGTCTTCAGCAAAAATTTAAAGCTAGTTTCCCTGAAATTATCTGATTAAGATATTGCACTTCTCTTGCCATAATTTTGGATTCGTGCAATTTTTAACAACCTACTCCAGCTACATATAAGTTTTAAAGAAGAGTTATTACTAGCTCAATATTCAAAAGGAAAATAGGTACAATATGTTGGACATATTCCAACAACTACAAAATAATAAAATGCCAAATAATAAAATTTAACTATTTTACTGTACTTACAAAGCAATTTATAAATAAATAGTTAAACGTTCATTCAGATGGCAGTACAAAAATGGAGTATTTGATGAATTATTTTGACTCGCTTGAGAAGTGGCTTGAATTCCACAGAAATTGTTTTAAAGAATGTCAGTTCGCATTTGATTAAAGAGTATTGGGATTTTCCTTTATGTTACTTTCTGGTTACTTAACACTTGCAACATACTCGTATTCCTTGATATGGTCAAATACTTCTAACACTCGCTCCAGAACAACCCATGTCTTTAACGAATGTGCTGTGCAACATTTTAGTAAGAACACTTCACATCAATGAACTGGATAGCCTTTAAATTAATTAATAATAGATTCTATGCAGGAATACCTTAAGCTCCAAGTTAAAAGTCTAAAACTTTATAATAGCTCCATTGATTACTACATGGCAAAGCGAGAAGACGTATCGGAAAAAATTCGCAATACACAGATGTTTACCTCAGCTTATCGCACATACACGGCGAATCCAGTGTATGTATACTCTGTTCAGATATAATCGTGTCTTCTGGACAGGAATGTGTCATGTATCGGCAGGCGCGAGAAAACATATCATATAGACTTTCAATCACTGTATTTGTGTTCCGTAACTTACTGTACACCAACTTACTAATATTTCACTCTTCTAATTGACCAGATAAGACCCGATAACAGACGATCACAGCGCTGGTCACCTGAAGATCAATACGCCTCAACGCTCTGTCGAGTAATACATGTAAACCACAAACTTTCATCCAATAATTTGTTTACATCAGGATTTTCTGTCTCTATCTCCACTTACAGCTTTCTGCTCATTATGCCCAGCCGTTAGACCTGCAATAAGTGTTTCGAAAGATAATACAGTCTAAGATTATTTCTGCAGCAGATCTTGGACATTGGCACGACAACTGTTCCAATGTCTATAAATAACTTTTTAAGTGCTGTCATTTGTCCTCCTTGTGTTAAGTTATTTAATACCTCATCAAAGCAAATTACTCAATCCCAACCAGGTTTTAAATTTCTGTTGATAATTCACTGCAATGTGGTGTAACACTCTTAGTGAAGCTGAAAATTGATTTTTGGCTAGCACCCCCAAACAAATTCTAAAAGAATGCAAAGAGGCTACAGATCACAACTAAGTCTGATAATGCAGTACATCAATACGAAACGACAGTCAAAAATGAGCAACCGTATTTCTGTAACATGCGTGTACATACATTTGAGTTAATCTGCATTTAATTTGAAACTCATGGGGTTTGAAGGGAAATTTTAAAGTGCAAAAAATATTATAATCAACCTTAAATAGGAATCACCACCCATATGAGAATTTCAAGCCCGACTTGCCCTCACACATGTCAATTGTTTAACTTCTTCCCTGACTTTCGGTCCCTGGAAATCCTGTGACTTAGTACGAATTTTCTTCTCATTCTGAATTTCGATAATCTTTCTTCTTCCTTTGCCTGAACAGTTTTGGTTGTATTCTTCATTCATCCACTCTTTCTAAAAAGGTTTCATTAGTTATTCTCTCCATTTTATATACCTGCTTTCTCTACGTGCGCGTACTTCAAATGCGCCCAATCACTTTCCTCAATTCGCCGCACCGTAAATTTTTTAGCACTCCAAACGAAGCACTGTTCTATGCTTGATTTCTAGAAATACAACATGTTTCTCTGAACCATTTCCTCTTCTGTTAGCAGTACTGTAGCATCACTGTAGCTTAACTAAGTTATTCTTCCAACCATTTTTCCCTGGTCTATGTTTCTCTAATGATTACCTTCTTAGTATGTTTTATCTGATATTGGAGATGTCTGAAGCCTTCTCTCTTTCTAGTGCACATTCATTTTCTTTAGAATCCCGATTGAAAACCTTCCAGGTCCACTGTTAGAATACAGTGCAATATACCTTTCCTTCTTCTTTTTTGTCGCGAGGCTTTGTTGCGGCGGGCGCGGCCGGCGCGCGCGAAAGAGACAGATAGTGCAACGCGGAAATAAAAACTTGCCGAAACAGAAAAAGAGACAGAGAGATGTCTCGAAGTTTCTTCCTTTCTGATGCCATCTTGATTGTTACAGAGCATTCAACTAATTTCCAGAAACAGTGACTGGAGATATAAAAGTGCAACTGCTGTCAACGCAGTGGTTCAGTTGTTAATGTGAGTTGAAAGTGGAAAACTGTTAATTGTGGACCTTTGAAGGGTACAACGAGTGATTTTGTTTGTTTATTTTAGTGTGGTGAAGCAACCAGAGACTACAGTGTGTATGGCACGTCACTTTTAGAACTTGTAAGGGGTATACAAAATGTCTCTACGGAAATAAAGAGCATTTTGAACCTCTGCAAACTAGACTTTTAATTATACGAACCCACAAAGTCACAAGGAAATACTTTCGCCGATTATAATATCCAGCATTTTGTGGCAAAATACATGAATAAGGAGAAAGCGCTAACAAAATTATAGAAGGAATAAACTCTGTACTCATTTTCTTATATATGTGGCTACTAATGCGAGGCATCCAATTGCACCAATAAATTACAAACATCCCCCTCACAAACGTTTTGGCAATACGACACCTTATCTTTGATTTTGCAAGTTGAAAACCTGCAATGACAATTATTATAAAACAAAACTACCTTATCACTCTCCCCTCTTTGATGTTAAGAGTACTAATTTATTCCTTCCTTATAAGCCGTAGATCCTAGGGGTCCATGGTTTCAGAAAGACTGCATATTCGTAATGGAAAATACAGAAATATTGCACTTTCGTTTCCATGCCAAGTTTTCCAATAACCCGTGTTTTTAAAAAAACTTTCTCCAGTATCCGACCACTCAGCACATAAGAAAGTTTAAGTGTCTTCGTGTATCCGATACAGAGACATGGACAATTCGCTCATTTTCCGACCCTAACATCGGAAAGTTTCGGCCCTTCCCCCAAAGCAACAGCTTGGAAGGTCGATACTAGAATGTATCCAACTGAAATCGCCGGGATTGCGTACTTGGCATTCCTTTGTAGAATTGTAACACAACAGAAGATAAAATAATTTTAGAAATGTATTATTGCCAAAATGAAATTTAGAAGTCGATAGCATCTTTTCAGGCAGCAGATATAGAGTAAAGCTATAACCGAGCTGTAAGAGCGTAGGTCTCCCAAGACGCGTCGATCAACTTACATAATTGAATCAGTGATAAATCTTAGTTTCATGATTTCCATAAAATGAAACTGGAGAGAACTACTCGTAGAAAAGTCAGAGTACATATTATTTGCCATATCAGAATCTCAGACATCTAATAGTTTGATGAAAAGCGTTACAAACATTTTGAGAGAATAGTAAACAGCCATGATTTTTCCATTGAAAGCACTGTAGTGCAAGAATTTTCTTGAACCTATTTGCCCGGAGTCGTTTTCAAATATGAAATTTGGCATGCCTCTCTCTCTCTCCCTCCCTCCCTCTCTCTCTCCCTCTCTCTCTCACTCGCTTCTTTGTTTTAGGAACTTTCAGGGCCCATACAACCTCAAAATGGTATCTTAAAATGATACAACTTAAAACATTTTCGGTGGAATACTTGTCAACTTGGGCAAAAGCATCAACAGAAGTATGAACTGACTCCACAAATGGCACCTTCATAAAAGACAAAGAAAGTCTCAATAAATCATAATTGTGGCAATAGCATTTAATGTTCCGGTATGCATACTGTCAGTATAAATATTATGGAGACAGAATTACGATGTTCCCTTGACGTATTTCTTAGGAAACATCGGGGAAAGCGGAGCATCCGATTTGAAAAAGATTCTGGCATACAGATGTATAAAAAATGAATGGCAATGCTGGTATGGGAATCTATGCAGAAGTTTGCGCTCTTAAAAGCCCTGACCACCATTTTCCAAGCAGTTACATGCTATTCAAAGCCTTGCTAATGAAAATGTACGAAACAGCTAACTAGGTGCCACAACACACATGCTGTCAGACAGCTAAACAGCTTTCAAAGCTCTGAAGTCATACAATATTCAGGTAAAGCCTGTTTGGGACTGCTTAAAAACTCTCAATCATCTGCCAAAACGCAAGAGTAATTCTGATGAGCATGCGCCAGGATAGGGTATAGAAATTAATGAAAATACCAATCGTCTAGCTTGTGCCTCTCGGAGGAGTTCCACAATGCTACATCACAGAAAAGATTAAAACTTGGGAACAGAAAAGCAAAGCCAAGTATTGGGATTTAACTTTCCTGGATTATATGTTCCTCTTATAGATACAGAGATCCTCATATTCAGCAAACAGGATCTGAGAATCGTAAATGGTCCCTGTTTGGACACTGCCCTCTTAGATACCATCTCTTAAAGATGAGGAAAGCTGAAGTGAATATTTGTAGCTTCGCCCAGAAGAAAAAGTAGCTGTGAAGCGTAATGCGAATGCGAAGCTATGGCTTACAAAACAATAAGACATCTTAAGTGCATTTTCCCAATGAAATTGCTTCTATACTACCCAGCACAATTTTATGCTGTTTTAGAAGAATGAAAATAGAAGGGGGTTACAATGGATTTATAAAGGTTGCAGTAAGATGAAATGCCGAAGTCCAATGACCCCCCACAAAATGTAATCTAATCTATAAGGGACGTTAAAAAAGAAACGAGCCGGAGCCTGATATGCGCAAACTGGGGACAGGCTGGCAATATCGTGACGTGTGCAATGAAGTGTGTGCAATGAAAGGTCACAGCCCGTCACTAGAGGGCAGGCGTGCACGTCACGTGACTATACAAAGCTAGCAGCAGCATGCATCAATCGTCCAACGCTACCAATCGCATTGCAAACAGTAAACTGGAGGCGACCTAAAGAAGAGCAAAGAGATGTTCGTTTTCTGACAAAGGAAGGAGTAGGGGAAACGGACATCCATCGACGAATGTCACAAGTGTACGGCGAACACTGCATGTCCCTTGCAAGGGTCAAGGCGTGGCACAAGCGCTTCAGGGGAGGATGGGTGTCGTTAGCCGACGATGCACGGTCTGGCGCACAACACTGCGTTACCGATGACATCGTCCAGCTGGTTGATGCACTCATTACCCAGGACCGCCGAGGTCGGATTGAGCGTCGGAAATGTTCACACCGTCATGAAGGAACGACTGCTCTTGTCCAAAGTGTATGCCGAATAGGTGCCCCACAGTCTTCAACCACACCAAGAAGCATGTTGAATGGCCCACTGTCTTGGACATCTGCAACGCTATGCTAGGGAAGGGAATGAGTTCCTGGCACGAGTGTCATCACTTCGAATCAGAATCAATATGACAGTCTCCAGTAGGAGCGTCCAGAGTCACCAGCACCAAAAAAAAAAAAAAAAAAAAAAAAAAAAAAAAAAGCCAAGGGCATCCATACAAGTGCAGGAAAGGTTATGCTGACATTTTCTTTGACCAAGATGGCCCCCTTCTGATACACTTCCTGCAACACGGGACAACAGTGAATGGCCAGAGTTACTCGCAATCCTTGACCAACCTTCGCCAAGCGATCAAATCAAAACGACCAGGCAATCTCACCCGTGGGGTCATTCTGCTCCACGACAGTGCAAAACCTCATACGGCCAACAATGTCGCGGCACTCCTGCAGAAAATCAAATGGGAGGCTCTCGGCCACCCTCTATATAGTACAGACCTCTCAAACTGTGATTAGGACATTTTTGATCGCCTTAAGAAGGCTCTGAGGGGCAAAGAATTCACCTCGGACGACGACTTCCAGCTGTACGTGCGGAACTGACTCATCGTAGCCCAGGGACTTTTATGAGTCAGCCATTTACAGCCTTGTGTCACAGTGGGACAAGTGTCTCAACAGCCAGGGCCAATACTTCTAACATAAGGGTATTGGTTTTTTGTAATTATGTCTCCAGCTTGTTTCTTTTGGAACGCACTTTATATATCTTTGCTACAATAAAATTTAAGAAAACTGCACTGTGTAGTCAACTAAGCGATCAAGCATGTCATCGATACATCCCATGTTTGTTATCATACACACAGCAATATACACCTTATCGCAATTTTCATGAAATGTGAGAGTAATTAACTTTACCCAATTTTGCCATTACTTGCCATATACTCCTTGGCATTGTTGAGCAATATCAAATCTCATTATTTACAAGCTTTACGGGTAAAAGAGAGACAGCTTGTCTCTTCCCAGAACTTCACTGTGCGGTATCCGCAACTATGTATAATTTAAACAGGTAAATTTTCAACTTTTAACCCCAGCAATGCGGAAGATACTGCAGCAGAGCCCCGAGAAGCGCAAAGCACATGTAGTCAGTCACATTTTATTAGCTTTCTACTGCTACGTCGGAACTTCAGCTTACAAAGTGTAACATTTCTTGCAGTGCAGTTTTATAGCTACTTGCATGGTTGAGCATATCAAGGAGGTATCACAAAAAGCAACGCACAGTTCGAGTAAGACCTTCTTTTTACTTTCTCTACCACATACTCAGTACACGGGTAGAGGAAGGTACTGCACTTCATCGAAAAAATCGAGTCAGAATTCATCAGAAAATGTATGTTTCGAAATGTTTTGAATCCAGAAAAGCATATTTAGGAAAATGCGTGATTGTGTATATATGTAAACAGCATTATTCAAAAAGGAAATACGTAAGTTCAGTACATCTTTCAATGATGCCGACAAGGAAATATTCAAGCAAATCTCCCCAACCCAAACTAGCATTACAAGGTTTTATCATACTTTTAATTTTCTCAAACACAATTTAAAATGTGTATTAAAATATAATATTACGTAAGATGCATTATACGACAGCTAAAATGCTATATTTAATTTTCTTTATTAGGCTGTATTTTTTTTTTTTTGGGGGGGGGGGGTAATTTACGTCCTCCAACGTTAAGTCATTTCGGATTTCGGAGGATGAACGAAATAGGTGAAATGATGCTCAAATTAGTCCAGGGTCCATAGAGCTTAGAGATACCCAACATTCGCTTTTGAGAATAAGGGGAAAACCCGGAAAAACCTTCTCTAGGTAACCCACCCAACAGAGATTCCCACTCGGGAGCTCTTGAACATTAAGTGTGTGTGTGTGTGTGTGTGTGTGTGTGTGTGTGTGTGTGTGTGTGTGTGTGTGTGTGTGTGTGTGTGTGTGTGTGGTGTTTAACGCCCGCTTTTACTACATACGGCACCGCAGGCGGTGACACTGATGATACATGAGATGAAGATGGAGCACCGGTGGAATGAGATGGCGGGGGAAACCGGAGGTCCGGGAGAAAACCCGCCCCAGCGCCGCGTTGTGCATCACAAATCGCACTTTGCGGTCGCCTGGGATCGAACCAGGGCCGCCTTGGTGAGAGCAGACATGCTACCATCTCTTTCTATTCGGAATGACATTTGCGTGACTTAAATCTTAGAGAGATAAACATTTACTATACAGAAAAGAACAGCTGGTTAAAACACGCTATTTCGAATTATTTTTTGTAACATACAATTTATGAGATAAACCTTTATTTTATTTTTATTATTATTATTATTATTATTATTATTATTATTATTATTATTATTATTATTATTATTATTATTATTATTATTATTATTATTATTATTAAAAATCATCATCATCTAATCATCATTGTTGTTGCTGTTATTTTGACTTCTTGTTATGGGTCTGAAGTGCTTTTGCTATCCATATGCTTCTCGCGATATCGTGAAAAGAGTATGGAGTTTCAAATTTAAACTTTAGCTTATTGCTTCTATCTATAAAGAAATGTGTAACTAAACTATTTCTGCAAATAGCTTACACTGCTTCTGCTTTTGTCCTTCACAAACTATGAAGAGTAACCGTTAAACCAGCAAATAACACCAGGAAGTGAGGTGCTGCGTTCTATCCAAACAAGACATGTTTAGAAAAAGGTTCAGTTAACAGACCGCTAATGCCTAGGTATACGTATGTGTGTGAACAACGTAACTCAAAAACGAAACGTCATATAAATACCAAACTTGAAATTTAACTTCGGCATCTTCGATGGATGTAACACGAAGATTCTGAAGGCTATTTCTCCATCCCAAAACGCTTCGGATGGCAAACATTTAGTCAAATATAGTTCTAAAGACTTAATAAAACATACTTGCATGACTAACAGAATGTATACTAAGATTTAATGAGGAAACCTGAATTTCTCTTCAATCTGAACGAATCTTCTATGACTAACAATCCAGACAGACAAATCTTACCATACGAAGAATGCAGAGCTTATTCAAACATGCAATGTATGCTATATGAATTTTTTTCCTTTAGCTGTTTAAGAAATATTACTTAATATTTTGTTTTCCCAGCCTAATGACACGCAGCATCTATGAAACATATTAAGCAATTGTCTTTTTTATAAAATAAGTTCGTTAGTTTGATGGTGGACAATATTTTTGTTTTCGAATTGTGAATTCAAGCGAGGTCATTTTTCTTAATTTGAAATTATTTCTAGTCAAACATGAATCACGCACGATATATGTAACACATCAGAAGCCTTAATTTAGAGGCCTCATGTCTATGATATAAAGATTTTATAAGGTAAGTATATATTCATTTGTGATTACTTTAACAAAAATACATATTATGTATATCTCATTAATATGCGTATTGTCACGAGTGGTTTTGAATTTATCTAGGGAAGCTCAAAACCACGACTTGCATTTGTAGAGGCTACTTCACGAATAAAACAAGTTATTTGATTCCCTAAATCACATAGGCCTACATTAGTACATAACTGAAACCTAACCTCATAAGTCACGGCATACAAGATTAACAGCTCTTACAGGCCGTGCACAAGTTAAAAACTGGAGAAAGCAACTTTGGGCTTAAGGCCGTCAAGGTGGCGCTGATTGATTATAAGAAAATAAATTAACAGAACCTCTATTTTCAAACAACATGCTTCATTCATTTTAAACTACAATAAAGTAGCAATTATTTGAATTCCAATTATAAATGGAAATCAATTGTTCTTTCACACTGGCCGTGTGTAGGCTAACGTATGGAAAGATAGAGTCAGACTGAAAAATGCAATGCCATAGCCGGGATTTCAACCACGGATCTTCTGGTTGCCGTCCAGCCGCTCTAACCCTTGAGCTACTATGGCCAACGTGCTGACATAACATTAAATTCTCCAACCTTAAAGTACTTACAAGTTGTAAGTCACCATTAAGGTAGTTGTCTCTTTTTTTGTTGGAGAATTTAATGTCATGTCGGCACGTTGGCCATAGTAGTTCTAGGGTTAGAGCGGCTGGACGGCAACCAGAAGATCCGTGGTTCAAATCTCGGCTATGACATTACATTTTTCAGTCTGACTCTATATTTTCATACGTTAGCCTACACACGGCCAGTGTGAAAGAACAATTAATTTCCATTAATTGACCTAATAGTAAAGCCCGGGCACTAAGGCACTTCACGTTGTTAAGTCGCCATTAAGGTAGTTGTCTCATGTGTTTATGAGAACTCCAAAGTGGTTTACCGGAAAAAACACGAGTCTGTTGGAGAATTTAATGTCATGTCGGCACGTTGGTCATAGTAGCTCAAGGGTTAGAGAGGCTGGATGACAACTAGAAGATCCGTGGTTCAAATACCAACCATGGCATTGCATTTTTCAGTCTGACTATCTTTCCAATTATAAAATTGTCAATTATTGAAGTTGAATATTGCACCCAACAGTATACGAACATGTAATAATTGCTGAGCATGGAGTACAATTATCGATTTAACGTTCAGCGAATGGTCGATATTTGACGAATCCTAGTACCTGATTGGTTTATACGAGGATAGTGACGTATGTGTGAAATAGTGGCAATTCACTTGGGTCCATCTCTATGGAACAATGGATAACGTGCACCAAACGAGTTTCTGTTGAAGACAGTAAATGAGTACACAACTATTTCGCCCCATGAGTTGTCCCTTAGCAAATGTTTAGTAAATGTCATCCCCCCCCCCCCCATCCCCGATCTGGGTGGCTCAGTTGGTAGCAGCGGCCTACTGATCCTAAGTCACAGGTTCAAACCCGACCAACACTAACGGTTTTTAACTGTGTTTAAAAGCCACAGACTCGTAAAAGAAGGCTCAAGGGGATGCAAAAACAAAAGATAAAAAGAAAAAGAAAAAAAGAACACCTGTTAGAAGACATGCCGGCGCACCGAATTAAGATAAAAATCTCAGCTCTTTGAACTCGGGCTCAGTTTGTCAAGATCAAGTGAGGCTAAAAGTATCTCCCATTTATATACTGAGTTACACTTATATCTCTAGCTACCACAAACCTGGTCCATTTCCATATCCCAGCCATCTGAAATGAACAGCCCATCAATAAGAGTGGAAGAGGTATGCCGACTAGAGCTCTCGTGTCCTTTTCATCGCCATATTTCAAGGCTTCTAACGGCATCCACTGAGCACTAACATGGCAACAAGTTGTAAAGCAATAAATAGCCATGACGGTAATATACAGGTTCCGCGAAAGCAGCAGGGTATGCTCCTTTATGAGCCCCAAGTAAATTACATATGAACAACAAATAATACGCCAGTGTACTTTAAGAATCAACCGCAATTTAATTACAGTCGATCAGGCTCCTCATGTGGGTGCAATAGCTTTATGACTTGTCACTGGCTTTATTTTTCTGCATTCCCTTGTTTTTACCCGCAGCAGAGAAACCATTACATTACACTAAAATAAAACAACATAAATAAATGAAAGCATTTTAATAAAAAGTTCTCACGAAGCATGTCTATGAAAATCGAAGTCGTTTAAACACCAAACTTGATGTTCATCCACATAAGCCATCTGTGTTCATAGGCTAAAGTTTAAAAGGTCGACAAATTCAATGCCACAGTTGGGATTTGAACCATACAGCATATCCTATCAAACTTGATATAGAAGTTTATCGACTCCAAGTATGCGAAGCGAAGATTTTCAAGAAAGCTCCACCTCAAACTACCTTTCACGTTTCGACATATATTTCCTAAAAAATAAAGAAAAGTATTAAAATAAGAGCTCTAAGGATTTGCTAAAAATACGAATGTTTAAGATAATATGATAAATAAAATGTCTAACAAGGGAACTCACAGAGCTAATACTTGTACTCGTTTGACAGTTTGATGGCATCATCCCTGCTCTATCTGGGACCTGGGTGACAAAATACAGGTGCAAAGTATAGCTAGAAGTACCGGAAAATGAGTCCAGCATACGTAAGGATATAGAGGCATAATAACAGCACTGTACACGAGAGATTGTTTAGCCCTGCGGGCAGCGGTCTACACAGGGCATACGTAAGCAGCGCCGGCACAGAGCTCATGAAGGCTGTCCGGCAGCTACTTGCAAGTGGTCGCATGCTGCACTTTTCAGGCTTCAGTTTTGAGCGTTGCGGTTCCACTCCGCAGCAGACTTTTGGCGTACAGGCCCCACAACGAGCAAAGAGATAACATACTCCCAAGAGAATACAGATATGAGCATAATGATAGTTCTCTTGTAAGAGTTCATTCAGAATGACGTCTATGAATAACTGGTGAACTGCAGAAGTTCAACGGATCCTTACTATACAAAAAATGTTGATCTCATTAAAATACTTATACATCGAAAATGGCATGCGTTTAAGCATTTCCGTGATATAGAGTTTTCAAATCCTTACACAGATTTTTTCAAGTGGTATGTCACTATTTATTATTTATTTATTTCTGTGGCTATAAAAGGAGTGTAAAATTTAACTTAGCGGCCCGCTTTTTAGAAACCTGTTAATCGCTTTAATTTTCCATATTCATCTTAACACCTTTAACGAAGTATGTAGTAATTAGATTTTATGTCGATTAACAAAAGTATAAAAAAGGATTGGCTTTCATGAGAATAGTTTGTAGAATAACAAATATTTTGTTTGTTAACGATGCTGCCCACTGACGGGTTATCACCGCCAACAATGTGCCGAAATTTCACCCGATGGACTATTTAACAACTCATAGGTCTGCCACATGGGCCTGTCCGTTATAAACACACTTAAAACCATCGATCTTGGTTCGTTTTGAAACCACAACCTTGAGATCACTAGGCATGCCCTAACCAAATAACCGCAGTATTATGGTGCAAAAATAGAAAACTGCTAATACTAAAAGTCAGTAAACTAATTTCTTTTTTAATTAACAACTGGGAAGCTTGCTTTTCTGATAGACGGAGACTATATATCTTCCAAATAGATTAATTCGGTGGCCTAGTCACATGTCCGACGCTGTTCCACATTCTTTTGTGTGAATATTCAGGGATTCTTCAACGAATGGCCGGATCTGTACGAAATTAAAAATGATATGGTGCGAAGGGAATAATTCACCATAAACATTTTTTTAGTCCTCGTAAAATTACTTAATAAAGAACATGAGGTTGTAAATTAAATTAATTCTTCTTTGGAATTTAAAAATAAACGTTAACAGCCAATCAAAACTAAAGAAAAAAAGTCATCCACGGCATAACAGCCCGAAAGGGTTTAGACATGCCAACCCGACTACTGGCCTCATGTTCACACACGGAAGGCAGTGGTGGGCAATCATTCAACCGATTTGGGAAGATCTGGTCAGAATCTCAGAGCCACCAGTCAGAAATTCGGCTTTCTTTGAATGGGATTCGCTGTCTATTGCAGCTCCTTGAATTCCTCACGAAATTTCGTTTTGTTTAATTTAGCATGGCTGTTTTAATTATACATAGAGCAATCCGTGAATAACGTGAGAAGGATTTGTGCTTCCTCCTGTCAATAAAACTGCTCAGTCGTAATCTCCATAGTTACTTATGTGGTGTACATGATAACACCATTCTTTTCAATAAGAAAGCTTGCGTTTGTTTACGTCTCCTTTCATGACAATCTCAAATATTTTGTAGCATAAAAAGTGTTAACTGTTCAATGTATAAAATATTTTCGTACTTATGCCGCTCTTGCTGTAATTTCTAAAGCGGTTCTCATACCGTTTTCTGCGGTACATCAACGCAATCGAATCGAATAGCCTTGGTCTTTAAAGCGATAGGTAATGGACAGGTCATCCATTCAAATCGAAATGTCGTGAGTTTGAATCTCGGTAACTGCAGTCAAATGTGGCTGTGGTAAAGGACGGGGAGGGCCCAAGTAAAATAATCGGTGTCATCACACGCTTGGATGTTGTCGGGGTATTATTTGACTACAGTTGCTTGAATTTTGCCTTTTTACAGTAAAAACACTACAACGCAATTGTAAAAATAATATAGCATTTACAATGCAAAAGACTCAAAATTGTGTGCCAGTACATTATAATAACAAAAGAACTGCATTTAAACAGTTTTAATGCAGCCTAGTGTTGCCATACTGCAACACCATGCACTAAAGGGCTAAGATCAAGCTCTGTTAATCGCAAAGGGAAGGAAGTGGTAGGAAGGATAAACAGCTAGAGGGGGGGGGGGGAGCTCGATGTATTATTACGTTTCGTCTATTATCTCGCATACTTCTAAAGCTCAAAATATGTTACATTGAATTTTTCTAATTGCTTACTTTTCTGTTTTCAAGCGAATAATGCTCGATTTATTTCAATATATGCAATATATACTCGTACTTTCCATTGGTTACTAAGGCTGTGGCAGACACAAACCCTTTTGTGACATTCATTTACCTCAACGTTCTCGGTATTGCATGTTACTAAGCGGTTAAACACCGAAACTGTCACCACAGGTGTTTTAATATTCATTTTATTACTTTATTCTTACTTTAATTAACTCAAACAACATCCGTGTTGAGTGCGACAACGCACTATTATATAGGCCGGTGTTATATAAAAGATTACCATTTAAGATAAGCCTCATTGCGTGCCATTTTGTGGCCTAAGTAACAGAGCCTGTTTAAAGGACCAACTTGGAGGCAAATGCACTTGTTTATGATTTGTTTGGTGGTTTTTAAAATGTTCTAAGCAGTACATATGTTTAAGATCACAGAACGCGCCTATATGTTTGGCACTATGATGATGCAAGACGTTTAACAACCACAACATTATATTTCATTCGCTTATTCTCACAAATGTTCATTTTTCTCTCAAATTTGTGTTAACGCTGATAACATTCCTAGAAATTGTTTAAATATGGCATTACTATGATTATAAAATGTTATAGTCTGTGACAACTTCACTTTTAGAAAGCATTCCGATAATTACATAATTTTTTGAGATCTTTTGAACAAAAGCATTGTGTGTGTGTGTGTGTGTGTGTGTGTGTGTGAGAGAGAGAGAGAGAGAGAGAGAGAGAGAGAGAGAGAGAGAGAGAGAGAGAGAGAGAGAGAGAGAGAGAGAGAGAGAGAGAGAGAAACTATGAACCGAAAAGTCGAACTTGTCATTTTATTCTCCAACTGACTCGTGTGTTTTTCCCTGTAAACCACCAGGGGTTCTCATAAACACATGAGACAGCTACCTTAATAGCGACTTACTATGCTGTAAGTACTTTAAGGACCCGGTTTTATAGTTAACCACTATTAGGTACAATTAATGGAAATTAATTGTTCTTTCACATTAGCCGTTGTAGGACGCACTATGAAGGGGTAGAGCCAGACTGAAAAATTCAATGCACGAGTCAGTTGGAGAATTTAATGTCATGTTGGCCCGTTGGCCATAGTAGCTCAATGGTTTAGAACGGCTGGACCGAGACCAGAAGATCCGTGGTTCAAATCCAGGCTATGGCATTGAATTTTTCAGTCTGGGTCTACCCCTTCAGAGTGCGTCCTACACACGGCTAGTGTGAAAGAACAATTAATTTCCATTAATTGTACCTAATAGTGGTCCCAACTATAAAGCCCGGGCCTTAAAGTACTTACAGCATAGTAAGTCGCCATTAAGGTAGTTGTCTCATGTGCTTATGAGAACGCCTAGTGGTTTACCGAGGAAAATACGAGTCAGTTAGACAGTTTAATGCCATGGTGGCACGTTGGCCATAGTAGCTCAATGGTTTAGAGCAGCTGGACGGAGACCAGAAGATCCGTGGTTCAAATCCCGGCTATGGCATTGAATTTTTCAGTCTGCCTCTACCCCTTCATAGTGCTTCCTACACACGGCTAGTGTGAAAGAACAATTAATTTGTCATTTTAATTTCGAAAGGTGCAAAGGAAGATTTTCAAGACCTACCTTTTCTTGGAAAAAGTATATTTATGTTTGGTTTTCTTAAAATGGTTTCAACAGTTTTGATTAACATGTCAATATTTAAAATGTTCGCACGCCAAATAAAGTTTATACCTGAAGTATTCTGGGGATGGTTTTTCAAGTCTTCTTCAGTCTAAATGCATTTTGTATAAATGGTAAATCACATGAGTGGTAGAAAAGATTCCTACAAAACACCTTTATGTAAACATACATGTGAAATAAATTGTAACGAATGTTGGAGTGGTGTCTTCCACCACTGCCCTCCTCTCTCCTATTTCCTCTCAATTCGTCTCTTATTTTCAGGGAGTTGACTCCGGGACTATGTAATTCGATGAGGCGCAGATGGCGCAGGGGCTTGCATGTTGAAACTTTTCGGCTCCGCCAGAGCGTGGTTATTCGTTGCCGCTGGTAGGGAGCCTCTGAGTCACCCTCCGACAGCTTGGGCGGTTCGACGCGAGCGCTCCCGCCGGATGGTCAAGTCAGTAAATATTGTGACTCTGTGGGTTCGAGAAATTAAAAGTCCAGGTTATAAACACTAAAAATTGTTCTTTATTTTCGTAGAAACACAATTACGTCACATACACATACAACTTGCCATGTCATCGACCACAAAACAGTTCACTTTTACAGCTATTCACGCGCACGCGTCCAATTACCGACTGACTGATTGACTGACTGGCGGGCGGCGGCTCCTTTTATAGCTACTTACTATTCCAGAAATTCAGGGAATGTTCTCAAACAATCAGGACGGCGTTAGAAGAAAGACGAAATCTCCAGAAATCCGTCTCCTTCCCCCCACCGTTTCGGTAAGCTTTTATCTTCGCACTGTACTGTCCATCCCCTTGAACTGGTCCCTCGCGCAGCTTCGCCGAAACAATGCGTTCGCGACAATATTAAACACTTCCGCGCGTCTCTGCCCTTTACTTTGTCAGTTCCTGAAGCCAATACGTCTCTAATAACCCCTTCATCTCATCCGTTTCTCTCAGGGGTGGACGTACAATAATCCAATTTTGTTGGTCGAGGTGCTAGGTGTCCGCTCTCATACTTATCTACCTCTAGACGTTGAATATATCTTAGTTCCAAAAATTCCGTACTGTAATAATTTTTTAATCAAACACAATATTTGAGAACAGTGTGGAACAAAGGAAAGTGTTCCAAATTCATAATAGGGTCGAAATTAACTTTAACAATAAGTATATGATGTGTAACTGACGCAAAAACGTAAATTGAAACATATGTCAAGTTTCCTAGCTTAATTCTGTATTACAAATGTAATATGTCATAATATCCATTTGCTCGAATATCTGCTCAGCCGCTACCATGACAACAGCCTCTGTTAACACAATCAGCGTGCATATAATCACATTTATTAATTAATACGGGAAACAACAGTATCTGCATTAAATTAATCATAAAGGAAAACTAAAGAGCTTAACGTATGCATTTGTTAGCTCCGTTCATGTTATGCAAAAGCTCCAGCTTTAAAACTAATCTTGCTAGAGTATAATTACATTAAGTTCTCCTGGTGTGAACAGAAATAATATTATGAGGAAACGGGTGCCGTTATTTGAATTCGTTTTATTGTGCGGGAAGTAACACGTTCTCCTTGATCTGATATAGGTACTAGAATTATTAATTTGCATTCTAATGAAGCGTGCATGAATATTTATAACTACAGCTATAAATATTACTCGCTAAATGGTGCAACTTCAAGTTATCCGAAATACCATCAAAAGTTTACCATATTTAAATGCAAAATATGTTTATAAATGTTAACAACACTTATTTTACAGTATAGGTATCATTTTTAGTTTCATCAAAACCTTCAAATGGTATAATAAAAGCTTTCCTTATACTTCCAATCTATATTACCTGCCTTTTGTGCGGTAAGTTTATCGTATCACAACCACTCAAATAATTCCGATATCCATGTGATATTTTAATGTAAACTCAGAGATATTTCTAATAGGTTAAAGTGGAACTTTAAGCTTCCCATTTGTCTCTTTAATAGAATGAATGAAATAAGGCCACTTGATTCTGTACGACAAGAGCCTCCTACAACTGCAGAGGTAGCTACCTCACTAGGACCCTAGTGTTCTCGTATGGAGGGCCTGGGCATACTAGAGTTAGTATCTGTTTCATCCGTCATGCCAGGGCAATTTAAATTAACTCTCAGAGGTGGCTTCCAGAAAAGCGCATTTCATAATTATCATGTTCCCATGCACGATGAGTTTCTGTCTGTAAACCATCAGACAAAATCTTTCATATTTCTTTGCTACATGGCAAAGCGAGAAAGCGTATCGACAAAAATTCGCAACACAGAGATGTTTGTTTACCTTACCTTATCGCACATACTCCAACTACTCCAACTCGGTACTGACAGGCTGTTAACAGCTAGAAGGTTTTTGCTGCGTACCCACCCAGGTTTTGGGTCTGACCGCAGGTTGAAAATTTTGATGATTTACAGGATGAGGTGGGATTATTTTAAGGAAGAAATTTTGATGAGGTAGCATTTGCTCTTTATTTTGTACAGGATGCCAAACCGCTTTTCTGTTTATACCCTGGTGTTTTATTTGATTTAAAAGTGGGGTAAATTTTGTAGCCAAACAGCTCATTTGGAGATTTTTTTTAATTTCAGCTTATGCTGCTGTTGGATTAGCTCCTTTGTTACTTTGGGTGCCCGCATGCCATACGGGGTACAGGGTAAAGCCTGAAGCGGCGTCTCGTACCGTCGTAATCTCCTAGAGACCGAACCAGGGCGCTTCTGTGAGCTGGAATTTGAGCGTAGAATTTTGTCGCCCGGCGCCTAATTTCGTCCTCCACGTATGGGAGAAGAGAAGCTTCGTGAAGCAACCTCACGGGGAAAGAACGACCCACGAATAGATGGATCGGAGTCCTCTATTCTGTGTACGCTGAAGGTATCCAGCTATCTGCAGCCATGCCCCAGATTTCACAGGCGTACAACATGAGTGGGATTATCAGCGCTCGAAAGAGGCGTAGCTTTAAGCGGACTGGCATCGAGCGCGAACCCAGCATTGGGCACAGAGAGGCAATAGCCCCCTGTACCCGTGCCGATAGCTCCCTGATGTGTCCGCGGAAAGTCAGGCCTCCATTTCGCACATACACGGTGAGTCCAGTGTATGTACACTCTGTTCAGATGTAATCATGTCTTCTGGACAGCAATGTATCATACATCGGCAGGCGCGAGAAATCATGTCATATAGACACACGCAGCTTCCAATCGCTCTATTTGGGCTTCATAACTTACTGTACATCAACTTACTAATATTTCACTCTTCTAATCGACCAGATAAGATCCGATAAGGGCCGATCACAGCGCTGGTCACCTGAAAGTCGATACGCCTCAACGCTCTGTCGAGTAATTTATTACTGTCTGCCCACCACAAGAAGGCAAGCAGAGCATGAGGAGAAAGAGGGGCTTGAACTGTTTATCAGCTCTGTTAGTGGATCTGTTTACTACGAAATGAGAGTGCATATGAGTCACCCATGCTGCCTAATCTAATGTTTCAGTAACTGCAGTGGTAGGTATCATGCGTGGGTGAGTTATGTGACAACACCATTTAAATACGTAAATATGAAGCTATCGCCAGTGAAGCAAACAAATATGTACAAATATAACAATTAGTAACTTAAAACTTCACTTATCTAATAAGGAATTACGATATTTTATAAATTATCTGGGATCGCGATTTCATTTAAAACTTTTACACATCTTCAATCGGAAACAACAAAGCTGTCATCATCGTTACGAACGCTAGATGTCGATATGTTCTTGTCAGTACTACCAAAATCTGAAAATAAAACAAATTTAAAACAGAATCGACTGCCGGTATTTCAAAACTCATTACGCAATGTTTGTTTTTTTAAATATATTTTACCAAACCATTAAATCTATTGGACCATTTAATTGTTTTGATAATTTAACTTCTGGATTTATTTCATGGTTAAATGACCAAAAATGATCTCCTACGGCCGATTTATCAGTCTGTTTATACTTAATGTTACGAAAATGTTCTTTCGTTCTGGTTTCCTAATTACGTTTTGTCTTTCCAATATAAACTTTATCACAATCGAAACAATTAAATTTATAAATACCATATTTTTTATTATTAGGAATCTTATTTTTTTATTAGAGAAATGCAACAAAATTGTAATACTATATTTATTTTGAGGAACTAAAGTTATACCAAACTCTTTAAAAAAAAAAAAATTTTGAAAATGTTCATTAACCCAAGGATGGTAAGTGATTTTTTTTCTTTTATTTTTCTAAGGGTAGAAATATCATTAACAGTTTCTTGATATTTGAATTTTTCATTGTTTTATTTATAAAGCCTTTATTAACAGCATTGATTAAAGCAATATTAATAATATGTTTATATTCTTTATTAAATTCATCTTTATTCAGGGATATATTTATTAATCTATAAATCAAACTAGTGAAAACAGCAAATTTATGTGAAAAACTGTTAAAACTTTTAATTTTATGCAATTATCAATATGAGTAAACATCCTATAAATAACAAAGTTTAATTTATTATTTCTTATTACCTTTAGATCTAGAAAAGGAAGAAATCCATTAATTTCAGTTTCTAATGTAAATTTTATAGCTACATCTTGCAACTTTAGTAATTTTAAAGCATCATTTATAAGTTTATCAAGAACAATTGCAAAAATATCATCAACATATCTACACCAAACTTTAAAAATTACAGGGAATGCTTTAGTGACTTGCATTTCGAAAAAACTCATAAAAAGATCAGTAAGAAAAGGCGAAATATGTATTTTACATGAACCTAGCATCCTTATCATATCGCATCATACCGACAGTAAAAGTGTTTACGTTACGCCTTGCTTTCTTGTGTTGGGCAGACAGTAGGCACAACAGTTCAAGCTATTTGCTTCATTCCCCGCTTGCCTTCTTGTGGTGGGCAGACAGTACTTGTTTCTCACATTGAATACTGTTAGTCATCTAATATCGACAATCGTTCAAAGTTATTCTTAAGAAAAATCTAATGATAATGAATAATGCTGTTTGGCTTGCAGATTCGTTCTTTTGCAGCAGAAACGAAAACAAACTGGCTGCCGACACAGACACGCAAAGCGATGATTACGTGATAAAAGAACTCCACAAAAACAAGCCATTAATAAACTTCTGCACATGGTTACCGTAGGCATGTTGTACGACATTACAGGCTGACAAATGTTCTTTCAGCACGTGATGAGCCCAAGTCAAAGCAATCACAAAAGAAACACCGCCGTCAGCTTTTATACAGATATCTCGCAGAATGTAGTTTATTTATTTATTTAACTGCTAACTTTACGGTTTTTGTGATGCAAAATGTGTAATAAAATTACAAAGCTTCATAAAAGATTCTGGCGTTTCATTCGAATACTTTCTCCATATATTGTTTTATATTGTTTCTGTAAACTATTGTTACAGAAGTTTATTTCTTTCTCTAATGCCCACTTGCAGTAGATAAAACACAGTATTCCATTCTCGGAAATTCGATACTGTGGTTTAACCGGAAATAAATACTTTGAAGTCCTTGAACCCAAAAGTGCCCTTTTAAAAAATGTGCGTGTGTGAGTGACAGAGAGAGGGGAAGAGGGAGAGAGAGAGAGAGTGTGAGTGCGTTTCTTTTTTGTTCTTTATTGTTATCAACTGCATGCCCCATTACATTATAATATTACATGCATTACAATACATAGCTTTATTTTTATTTTACAAATTCAATTTTAATTTTATAGGCTTAACATACTTGTTTCGGTATTTATCATTTGAGATATACACCTTGAGCTTTGTCTAACCTATGTCTTTGCAGTTCCTTTCTCTAGTTCACTAGCCAGTTCTTACATTGCAGTATTTTATATCTTTGTAGTCTTATCACTAATTCATTTAATATATATATATATATACATTAATCTTAAAATCAACTACTTTTAATAAGTAAATTGAATGAATATATTTACAGGATGGTTTCAGGTATTGTGCAATAAGTTCCTGGTTGGTGGTGGGCCATTTTCCTCCTTTTTGTGCACTCTACTGTTGTGTGTCCTTACATTCAAATATTAAGTGTTTAAACTGTTTGTAGGAGGTTACTGCATGTACATTTTGGGTCATCAATAATGTGGAACCTGTATAGGAAGTCCTTATTTTTCCATGGCCTGACATTATAGCACTAAGTTCTGGTGTAATGGGAAGTTTTCCCTTTAACCTACCTTTGATTTTTGGAAGGAAAGTTTTACAGAGAGCCCCTTTGTTTTTGCTGTTCTACCTATGTTGCCATTGTTCGTATCCTCTTTCTTTTATGGCGGCTTTGATCATCGACCTGGGAACCTTAATGTAAATGACTGGTATTCCTTCATCTTCAGCAGCCGCCTTGGCGAAGTTATCAACCATTTCGTTGCCAGGTATTCCTACATGGGCTTTCACCCATTTGAAGTGGATTCTCCAACGAGCTTGTTGCAGGTATGTTAGGTTGGCTGCAATGTCCTCCACGACTGAGTTGTGCTTGTTGTTTACCAATGTTTCCAGGGTTACCTTGCTATCAGAGTAAATTGCTGCTGTCTTTTAGTGTGTGTGTGTGTGTGTGTGTGTGTGTGTGTGTGTGTGTGTGTGTGTGTGTGTTTGTGTGTGCGTGCGTGCGTGTGTGTGTGTGAGACTGTAGCCGGTGTATAAAACTATGTTATCCTATATGAACCATCACACCGGTTATTTTGCGTGGGTCCTCCCCTTCTTTCCCACAGAAACGATTGCACTCGCTGGAATTCGAATCAAAGATTTTCGGTTAGACTGAATGGTCAGTACATTTCTTCTTGCGTTAATGAGTACAGTTCAAAAAGCTTCCATTAAGATAAGAGAGATATTTTAGCTAAATAATTAATGCAATAAAAGGTTGTGTGTATGGGTGTGATAGCAAAGGACAAAGTGAGTAATACGTAGAAAATTTGACGAGGCTCTGTTTACAATGCTACAAAGTAAACGGACAGATAACAAAGCCTTTCTTTACTCAGGATGAAAACAATGAGCCTTGTAAAACAATCTAAGGAAACTGAAAACTTCTGCGGCAGAGAGGACAACAAAGAATTAGAAGGATTGTAACAAAGGACTGTTATAACTTGTGAGAATTCATCACTGACAATGTACTTTAGTGTAACAAATGAATTGTTTGATATTCTTCATACAACTCATATATAAATAGGAATAAATGGGGAAAGAAATACAAAAAATTATAGTACTAAAGATGGTGCATAAAAATAAGAAATAAATAAGAACCACCTATAAACAGTGTAACCCATTAGCGAGTTGCCGAGCAACTTGGGTGATGGAACAATAAAAACTGTTTACAAAATATTTAATGTCACTCACATGACATTCTTGTACAAACTATTCTGACAAACCCTTACTCTTCTATCTGCTTCATGTTAATAACAAATTGCAAAAAATTTCATACTGCTAATTTTCCTGTACGTGCAAGGGTAATATGGAAATACAGCAGGCTTTAAGTGATAAAATCTTTTAAAGAACTGGTCATTATGGGCTGTCTCTGATATTCCATTCTTTTTATATTGCGAAGAGATAAAAAGAAATGAATAACGAATTCCTATTTACTCCTTCGTCTTTCTATATTTCTCATCTTTCCTTATACATCATCAAACGGAAATACAAAATCAAGATTACAATTATAAGATCCATACTGGCAAACGCCATATATTCCTAAATTCTGAAAATCCAACATTGCTGCTTGCCACTGAATAATAATTTGGTCCTCATACACCTACCCCTAGGTTTTTGTGCATTGGAGGCCCTCTACTCCCTTTCACTATTTTGCCATTTCACCTATCCTAATCTACATTTTTCTCTTAAATGTTCTTAGCCATTTCTTTTTAACTTTCCCTAAATTCCCTATATTTCTCCTGTTCTTTTCCCCTTTTACTAATAAAAATATTTTCTAATTACTACTTCGCCCCCCAAATTGTACCAATTACGTAGCCAGGCCTGCTCTCTCCATATCTTTGTTTGACTACAATATAATGTACAATGGAAGTCTGCATTCACTTCTCCACACAATGGACATTTATCTATAAAGCTCCTTATCTTGACCTATACCTTTCAAAGTTTCTCACTCCTGTTCTCGCCCAAGCAAACCCCTCTCGCCCTAACTTATTACATATATCTATATATCCTTCCCTCCCCCAGGTTGTTTTTATTTGAATTCCTATTTAAGAAAACTGAGTATTGGAAAATACAAATTAATAGTAGCTGGGAACGGTTTATTTCACAACAAAATGTATATGAGAACTTATGTTTTAACGAATACTATATTTTTGTGTGTAAGATTTTATGTCTGTTACACTTTACCAATACTGAAAAGGCACTAGAATGAAGAGGACCTATGAAGACACTTCCAGAAAACTCAAAATATAATTTATTTTGTCAAGAAAATATAGCAGTTTAATGAAAATACATCACCATTTTCGTAGATATACAAAAGATAGTCTGGAGTAGAAAATTTTCTGAAAATTTCCGTGACTCACCCTTGAAAGCTAAAGTTAAATGCTCAGATTTGTATTTGATGATTTGCCATGTTTGATATACGCTGTTCACAAACACACGATCTTTTTTTCACAGAAGTGTACCTTTTTTAATTCAGGGAGTCTCAAAACATGAACTTCAACTTTGTTACTGGAATACGATATTTCCCCTAATAGCAATATGTACTATGAAAGTAAAAATACGAATGATGGAAACCAATTTGTAGGTTTAGAGGATTTACTCCTCTGGATATTCAGAGCACTAACAGCAAAGTATTGTTTCACAGCTCTCCAGAATAATTGGAGATATAAAGTGTTCGTTCCTAAGATTGCCTATAAATCTCCAGTACTTCCGCTCGTACTTAGTTACATTCCCATCTGGAACACCTTCACCTTTACCACTCTTATGGCAGGATTTCCAAACAGCCAGCTGATGACAGGCAATTTCCAAAGTGGTCTATATTTGCCAGCCACTTTCGCATGCATCTCCAACCTCCGTGATACATACCTTCAGGAGCTAATTAACTCTGAAGGTGTGTTTCGCTCAGCTAATATTCAAATGAAGGCGGCGTTACAAGTCCACTGTTTCTACAATAACACGCTCCAATGAACAAAGTGTAGGGTGATGCAACCCGCAATAACTCAAATTTTCCAAACACTATGACTGCCTTGTGCATATGTGTCATACTTCATTAATTACATCTCACTGCAAGTGAAATTTAATTAAAATTGTGTGTTATCGTATCTTTAAAGTGCTTGCAAAAGTGGTATACGGGATACAGGAGCCAAATTAAAACCTGTTTCTTATAACTTTGCCCAGCTAACATGTATGCTTCCGCATTACGTCTCCTTACCTTTACCTATAATTGGCTAATGTACGCCTTTGAATAATGTAAACAAGTTATGTGCAATGCGAGGATAGGTGTAAAGACTGTGCTTTCGTCAACCTCAGAGGCAGATTTAAACCGCAGGATCCTGTTATCCAAGAGGATAGTCAACTTAAAACATTAAGAGTACAAGACCAAACCACTTACTCTGAAACAGCTAGGTAGGCTGGGTCTACGATTCTGCTAGCGTTTAATCGGATACAGCATAGAAGTGTTGTTGGCCTGTTGACAGGGCACAACGCCCTAAAGAGATACCTGCATGTTATGAAGCTTACTGTCCTCCACAGGAGAGAAAGTCTCCAAAGCCTGAGACGCAGGGGGATTGCAGAAGGTTCCCACACCCTCCCTGGACAGGTTTATGCCACCCCATGTCAGTACAGTTACAGACCATTCAAAAACATTCCGACGGCTTCTACTTTTGTGAATGAATCTTCTCGATCTTATTGTACAGAGTGAATAGGGCGCATGTTTTTTTAACGGTTCCACTCGTGTATCATGCGTTCCCTGCCACTCTCATTCGCTGTCCTTGCCCCACTGTCTAAAGGAGCACATTCCTTTCAGGGACCTTCTTTGCGATGCTGGACAGTAGTGCAGACACTACATTCAGGAAGTGCGGTGGAGAGGATGGGTCTTCTCTACATATTTTGTGCGAATGTGAAACACTTGCTACACTTAGACACTTCATTCTGGGCTCAGACAAACTGAGACCAGATGATACAAGGAGTGCTCATCCAAACCTGGGGCATGGTCGCAGATAGCTGGTTGGCATGGCTTCAACGTGCACAAAATAAAGGGCTACGGTCTATCTATTCTGTGGGTCGCTATTTTCCTACCAGGTTGCTTCACGAAGCCTCGGGACTTCCATATGTGGAGAACGAAGTTAGGCGCCGGGCATCAAAATTCTACGCAACTTTTACCAACTCATAGAAGCGCCCTTGTTAGATCACTTGGAGATTATGACCCCACTAGACGCCGTTCTAGATAACATCGGCCCCCCCCCATGGTATGCGGGCACCCAAGAAAACCCAGGAGCTAATCCTAACAGCAGCTAAAGCTGAGATCCACATAATCTCCTAAGTTGTTTGTCAACAAAATTCTCCCCAACCCAAACTAAATTAAAAACACCAGGGTGCTCGGTATCGCATCCTGTCCTTTCATCCCGAAGGTACAAATTGTAACCTCACAAAATTCAACAACCTCAAAACCTACACCATATCCATCCTACAAAATCCCGTTTCAAATACCTTACCTGCGGTAAAACCCTTAACGGGTGGACACGCAGCAAAAACCTTCTGGTTATATACAGCCAGCCAGCACCACATGGCATGGCATGACTCATCCTGTCCTTTCTGAAGGCCACGGGAGATGAATAAGCACTTCAGTAAGAGGGGCACAATGGGCCCAACATGCGGCCTACATGCAAGGGACCGAAAGGGTCCAACCCATTTATTTTCATTCATTCACTTACTCTGAAAGAATGCCAGCATTTCACAACCTGAACTGCGGCGCGTGATGGATACATTTCTAAAGAGGTACCAAAGAGGTGGCTACAGTCTGATTTTTAAAAAAAAGATACGTGAAGGTCATCAAGCAAGGGACGCGAAGGGTAAGAGAGGAAGGTCGTTGCAATGGTACGTAAACAAAGGTTGCCAGATTGATTAAACTGGTGAATCATACTCTGATAACTCGAACCCTTGTTTATGTTTCAAGTGTTGAGAGGATAAAGAATGGGGATATTTGCATTACTTTCTGCCTGCTGTTGGGCAACATTGCGGAACCTCACGTGGAGAAACAAATGACCTTCACGTATCTTCTTTTAAAAATCAGACTGTAGTTTCAACATCTCCTTTCATAAGTAGCTTTAAGATGTGTGTGGTTTCACCAACGAGCGCCGAGAACGCGGCCCGGCAAAATATCGTGCAGTCGGTTCGGAGGTTTTTGTCTCTCACGTTATCTGTTGATCAGAATTTATGTAAATTGCAGATGTATGAAGTTTGTTACATAATACGGTCACCAATATGTACATATGACAATTACTTTCTGATGTTTATGTTAAGATAAGCGATCATGTTAGCCCGCCTCGGTAGCGAGTCTGCCTGACGTTCAAGAGGTTCCGAGTTCGAATCTCAGTCTGGGTGAGTTACCTTGATAAGGTTTTTCCGGGGTTTTCCCTTACCCTGAAAGACGAATGTCGGGTAACTCTAAGCTCTATGGACCCTGGGCTCATTTGAGCATCATATCATCCATTCCATTCATCGTCCGATATGACAACGTTGGAGGACGTAAATTACAACAACAAAAAGCGATCATGTTAAACAAGGAAAAGTTTTGTATAGAAGTAGATACAGCGGCCAATAGGAAGTGACAGTTAAGAAATATGAGGCAAAGATATGTGGAACAGACTTAATTCCCAGTGCAATCGCCCGCCCTTGGACGGTGGCAGCTGCAACATCTCGCTCTATCCAAACAAGACATCAGGGGGAGAAGTCCACAGCGGGTGGGGCAACTGCTCACAAGTGATTATCGAAATCGGGAACATCTACTCAATCAAGTGACATCTCACATGGTCCCCAAGGGGCTCACGAGGCCGAATACAAGTCCTGAGACTTCCCAGAAAAAGAAAAACTCCGTTCCTATATCGGGTGTTCCGTTTTGTATTCGCCGACGCTACCGCAGTGAAACGGAGAAATATCGCATGCTCTGAAATACGTGTTTATTAAATAGTCAAAGAACAAATCAACTCAACTGACACAAAATTACTTCAAGAAGGCTTAACTGAGCTACACTTTTTTAGGAATTTTGCTATGAATTTACTTGGACTCATTCAACGTCTTCGATTGATTTTCTTTTACAAGGTGAGTGAAGTTTTTATCGGTAACTTCCTGCTCACTAACTTGTGATTAAGGCATTTTGTTATTTAATTATTTGCACTTAATATTATTACCCTCAATTTGTAAACCGCCATCTGACACTTCTATTCGAGTGCGTGTTTACTTTCCCGTACTTTCCAACTCTAATCAATAAGTCTTTTCCGTGACTGCTACCTTGTTTAACGAGCTCCTTCACTAAACTAACCTTGATGCGGCACATCTTATGTAAACACATCCAGAGAACGCACCAATGGAGCATTACCAACGTAACAAAATAAAATGCAAAATTAATTACTGCTGAATATAAGCGCAAGTGGTTCAAAACCAGTCTCATAATTATTATTCCCGGTTACCTGATCTGAAGTACCCAAAATTGTGGCTCAAATCCATTGCGTCCTCATATACACGCTGCACATTTAACCAAAGTTAATTCGGATGCGCACTCTGCAGATTGCCTTTGTTTGATCTATTAGCTTAATAAGCTTCGTTTGTCAAACAGCTAACGCTCTGGGGAATGCATTTCGCGCTCCTCCAATTTATTGGAGAGTTCGTGAGATATGAATCTCTCTCGCTAGATTTATACGCTATGGGATGAAAAATCTATGGCATTACTGATTGAGTTTCGATATTTGTTTACACCTCACATCAATGATTAATAAACGTTGTGGAGCAACCGATTTGAAATTTGTTGAAGCTCATTTTGAAAAAATAACCGGATGCATCAATCCCGCATGCGGTTTTCCGTCCGTTACATACATTTACATTATGTTAGGATAACATTTTAATCATAAACAATTTCGATTTAAGCAATACAGCTTCATTGCATTCGTGATACATAAAATAAAAATTGTCATTTCCATATCCTAGAAAAGTGGATCCTATTTGGGAAAATCTAAAAGTATAACAAGATAATGCTGCATAAAGCGTAATTTAGTGCGACTCGTATAGTTCTATAAGTTATACAATTTTCGCCTTAAATTTTGTATTCTCATGTTTCACCAATATGACTCCGAATATTGGAAATTTTAGGTTATTCACAGAAAATTCATAAACGTGGTACATATTAGTTACATAACAATTTCATCATTGCTGTTTAAATCAAAATAGTACTTTCTTTCTAAAGCTGGATGGTTGGTTTCTTTACCAACACTCATGGCAACTTTGGCCTTCGGGGTAACCTCGTCCCACCACGTGATGACCGGATCCATTTCTCAGGTGGAAGCACCCAGAGGGCGGGCCCATTACCCCCAATGATAGGGTGATAGTGAAGATGACGGTGAGACGAGAGGACCTACAGCTTATTCCGTGGACTCCGAACCACGCTGGGCGTAGGGGGACACTTCACAGCGCTAGACAGAGTGGAAGGCGTGGTTAGGGCCGACTTAAAGTCGCCAACCCCAGAGACGGGAATAGAACCCGGGACACACTGCATGGGAGCCGCGAACGAAACCACTGTACTAAACCCGGCGCACTCCTTTCTAAAGCTTAGTCTGCAGTTTAGAGATTTTCTTTACAATCTTAGCTCGAGATTCTTAAAGGATGGCATTTATCAGTTTCGTTTTTGTTTTCCTTTTAATTTCACTATTAAACATTTCTTTAATAAATTTAGGAAAGGTTCGAGGTCTTATAGCGTGAAATGTTGATCTATAGAATATTTTAATGAAACGCAATACTTATTCTACCTTTTATATTTAGATGGAAGGGCGCCGGGGTAGCGCAGTGGTTTCGTTCGCGGCTCCCGTGCTAAGGGTTCCGAGTTCGATTCCCAGCTCTGGGGTTGGCGCTTTTAAGTCGGCCCTATCCACGCCTTCACCTCTGTCTACCACATGTGAAGTGTCCCCTATGCCCAACGTGAATCAGAGTCCACGTATAAGCTGCAGGTCCTCTCACCTCATCGTCATCTTCACTATTACCCTATCACTGGAGGTAATGAACACCGCCCTCTGGGTGCCTCCACCTGAGAAATGGGTCGATATCACGTGGTGGGGCGAGGTTATCCCGCAGGCATATTTAGATGGAAGAGAAAATAAAAAGTGGCATGTACATTTCAGTATATATGTTAACCATTCTGAATAAAATTATATTGTGAAAAAAAAAAAAAAAAACCGCTGTGATACATAGTCAATATATAAATGCTGAAGCTAGCTTTAATAGTATTTATATTGCAATGTCATATCTGAAAAAAGTGTTTTAAAATTACGACAAAATGTTTAATAATAATAATAATAATAATAATAATAATAATAATAATAATAATAATAATAATAATAATAATAATAATAATAATAATAATAATAATAATAATAATAATAATAATAATCTAATGAACTAACCATAATGAAAACAGCGGGGCAATATAAAGCAACCCGGCACATTCATAAACTCTCCATGACCAAATTTTCGGTTAGAATAGGCTATTTTGATTAGATTTCCTTTCCTTCCAGGGCTTTCTCTTATCTTTAGATGAAAAATGTCGGTTAGCTATGCTATATGAACCCCGAACTCATTTGAGCATACCTTCACCCGTTTCAGCCATTCATTGACTTTGTACAGAAAAAGATGATAAAATAAAAATATTTTTATAAACACAAATTGAGCTAACGGAAATTTCTGACAAGTTGACAACTTCACAAAAAAAAAGTAGAGATGTAACTTGATTTTTTTACGTCCTTCAACCTTAAGTCGTATCGGATGATGAATGAAAATGGTGAAATGATGCTCAAATGAGTCCAGAGTCCATAGAGCTTGGAGTTACCCGACATTCGCCTTTAAGGATACGGGAAAACTCCGGAAAAAAACTTATCCAGGTAACTCACCCTGACCGAGATTCGAACTCGGGACCACTTGCGCGTGAGGCAGACAAGCTACCATCTACGCAAACCGAGGCGGGAGCGATTTGATTTCAAACAACATAATATTACAGCATCATAATATAGGTTGGTTACAGAATATGTAAAGATCACTTTCGGTGCATGTGTCCACCTCTTTTGGAATTGTTCGATGAATGAATGTGTAGTATTTGACGCCAGCTTTCACTACACGCGGTGACACATGATCATGAAATTAAGATTGAGAATGGGTGGAATGAGACGGCAGGGGAAACAGGAGAAAACCGCTCCAGCGCCGTGTTTTCCACGACAAATCTCACTTTGAGGTCACCTGGGTTTGAACCCGGGCTGCCTTGGCGGGAATCGAGCGTTCTAACCACTCGACCAGGGCGCGGTTAAAGGCGTTCGGAATAGTGGGAAACCGAATCTGGGATACATTGTATATAAGATTTTTTTAAAAATCTTTTGTTACAGACCATGTCAAGAGTTTTCCACATTTCCATGAAAGAGATGTAACTTTTCGTTGCATTCTACAACAGATGGATGGACTTTCACAATAAGAGCACTTGAGCGTTTCGACAACCAGACGCGTGAAATACTACGCTGGCATAGAAAAAGAAAACGAATTTCAGTTTCATTCCTTCACTTCTTGAACTTAAAGTTTCAGTAAGCAGCAAAGTTTCCCATCAACTCAAGTCCTCAGCTAAAGTTACCAAGTCGCCCGATAAAAATTTCAGCTGCACTGCGCCCAGGGCAATGGACTCGTAACATCTCCCAATGTAGAAGGACTTGGCTCTCGGTCCAATTATTTCAATTGTATCGCCACATAGTATTGGGATTCCACTTTTAATATTTCTTATTTGTAAGAGCAAAAAACCATTCTAAAATCCATTATTCAAATGAATTCCCTGAATTCGTGTGAACAATGTGTTTCTAACAAGTCCTTAAAAATACTACTGGAAAAACGCTTAATTGGAATAGGAATGAATAATATATTTTTAAAAATACTGGAGGGAATCTTTATTGATTTTCGTCTGTCTGTTAACAGCGTATATCAAAAACGAAAAATTAACCAATACAATACACTCCCCATCTTCCAAGGATGCGGCACAAATATACTAAAAAGTGCTCGCATCTCGAACTATACATGACAACCTTCTAAAATGTTGACTTTCTCACAATTAACTAACGATTTTGGTTAAACTACTATATGTTTAAGACATAGATACCTATATCTTGAATCCCATGGGAATAATCTCTGAAGTATTTACCTCTCAATTCTGAATAACCTTAACCTAACTTCTACAATGTAAGGTATATATAAAATCTAACCGCTGATACCGAAATTAAAGTTTGCCATAAGTAAAGAATCATGATGGATGTCAAAGGAATGTTGGTTCTTTGTGACAATACGTGCAAGGCCAGTTGAGGCGAATAGCAGTTTGGGGGAAAGTTGTTATAACAAAAGCAATGTAAGAAACAGTGTCCTTAGCAGTTTTCTAAAGTGGCTCACTTGACTTGTGTGAATCCATCCAGAATGGCATGACAAAACAGCCACAAAGAAATTTTTGGTTGAATGAAGAGGGCTTTCAGAAAGTGAAAGTGACATATACACTCACACGCGCAGCTGTGGACAAGAGTCCTCGGCGTGGAGCCGATTAGAGCGGTCCTAGGCGTGAGGGCGAGTAGGGCAGTCCTCTTGTTCTGTCTTGGATATTTGTCGGTTCATATATACGCGAGGAACGAATAAAGTATATCGAGTAATAAACATTCTGCCGTCAGTAACTCTAAACAGGGATATTGGTAACCCTTGGTCGGCAACTTCAATTTCGATGTTCTAAAAAAAAGAAGCAGTGAATAAATAAGTTGGAAAAGGGCATTCCAGTGTCATTAAATATCCTTCTCACACTCGCATACCCTGTGAGAAACCTCATTGTTTTACCCTGAGCTAAACAAAAGTGCTTCAAACTGTATTGTCAAGTGGAACATTGTTCGCCACATATATTGTTGTATCAAATTGGCGCCTCAACGTAGAACTCTTTGTTCGTCAACTTATTTGCTCGCCATTAAAATATTGTATCACCGCACAAAATATATTGCACACAATGTCAAGTGCTTTTTTGCACAAATCCTTTCCGAGATATTCATTGTTATTAGTTTGAATTTTCCGATACTAACACTTTCCATGCAAATACAAAATGCCTCAAAATGTATACACACTCTGAACCGTCATACAAAATTTATGTTCCGTTCTATAAGGTTCAATTGCTGGAAATGGAAAGTTTAAAGTCAATTCGAAACGTAAATGCACTTTCTCATGCAAATGTGATCACTGTTCAAACTGATGGACTTCAACATCAATACATTGTTGAGTACCAGTCACCACTACTTCCGTACATCGTACCTATGTGTCCATTGGAATTTCTGCGCACACCACTTCAATCTTATTCCAAAGTGTTTATGGTTTTACATGGTTTATCTCATCTTTTACTATGCACCATAAGAAGCAATCCAGCGGCGTAAAGGTTGGAGAGCATGGAGGATAATAAAACACAAACGTACGTCCAGCACCTTGAGTTTACTTACCTGTCATTAACTGGTTTGAGTACTATAATGTTTTTCAAATGGGAAGGTGGTGAGCAACCAATCGGAGTCCTGCGGTGTTGTCATATTGCATTCCCGCTAAGTGGCGTGTGAGGAGCGTCAACCTAATCAATCTCTAATAAATAATATTTGCGCTAAGACAAAAATTCAGATTTTGCCAAAACTGGTCCTTGTGGAAGGTAGGGAGTAATGTATTTAGCATAACCATGAAAACCTCATACTTTTAGCTCAATCAGTTTTCCTGATACAAATAAAGTAGATACCATTATAACAGTGCATTACGACGTAAGCCCTGTAATGAATATCTTTATTGGTTGGCATGTATGCGTGAACGTATATTTGAAATTACTCAGAACTGAAACGTAAACATTTGACGTCATAAAAGAAATATGTACTTTGAATAAGCCAAGGTGTTTGTTAAATTCGATGAGAGGAAACGATACACTTCTTGCTAGGCTGGCAGAATGTGTCTGGTCACATTATATCTTTGTTTATCAATGGTTCGTAATCTCTATTTACTCTAGAGAGTTCAAAGCAGCATTATTCAGTTAGTCTTCCATGAAAAAGTGTATCAGCTGGATCAATGAGACGTGATCCACCTCCCCCCCCCCTCCCCATTTCTACTGCTAAAACAAACCAAATGAGTTAATGTGGGCTCAAATGATGTAAACAGAAATAATATTTTTAAACTGACTGACGCTGAACGACTTATATACAAAGAAATTGACATGGAACACAACAAGACTAGAAAAACTGCGTTAGGCATCAGATAAACTAAAATAAGATGACCTTTGGAAAGAAATAGCACGTATCGAGATTTTGAAACTTATCATCATAAATGTACAGTACTCATGCGTTGAAGGCAATGCCAATGACGAATTATCTCTTAACGTAAGAAATATTCACAGACATACAAATGCACCGCTGGTATTTTAAAATAAGAATTAAATTATAACATCCTTTAATTATTAACAAATTATTGGATCAGAAAAATAAGTAATTCATAAACTGTAAAATAATTTTAAACTAAATATTTAAACCATTTGCGTAATATACGAATATCCAAGTTGCAATTGTGATTTCAGCAACTGCATTGTTATAAAACTTTGGAAAATTCAGTTTGCGTTCCGTTACGTCTAGCGCTACGAACACTCGCAAGTGTGCGAGAGAGAGGGAGATATAAAAAGAGTGGGGATAACGAGGTGGCAACGGTAAAGGCTCTAACGCATCTGATTCGCTACAGTCGAGAACTCTTCCCATTTGAAACACATAATAGAGTGACAATTCTGCTGTCATCTATTGAAGAGAGATAATATTATTTAGTATTATCAGAAATTGAACCTTGTAGCACGGGAAATATGACGGTTCAAAGTGCGTATACATTTTTCTAACGCGCCCTGTATATTGGAATTTCAAAGTGATTACATAGCTCTTATACTATCGCTTAAATCTACAGCATTCCCATACTCCCAGTTTACCTAAATGGAAATATGTAATAAAAATTGTCTTATAAATATATCTCGATTAACACGAGCAAATAGAAGAATAAGTCTTTATAAGAATGTTTTGTACAAGAATGAATAGAAAAAGCCTGTGAGTGCAAACATAAATTTGTATTTTTAATGTAAATTTATACTGAGGAATTAATCCTTAAAGAATTAATCCTTTTAAATACATTACTCCGGTATATGGGTGATTTTTGATTAATTAGAGCCAACTGAAAAATTCAATGCCATGGCGGGGATTTGAACCACGGATCTACTGGTTTCCGTCCAGTTGCTCTACCCTTGAGCTACCATGGTCAACGTACCTTCCTGACATTAAATTCTCCAGTAGATCCGTGGTTCAAATCCCCGCCATGGCATTGAATTTTTCAGTTGGCTCTAATTAATCAAAAATCACCCATATACCGGAGTAATGTATTTAAAAGGATTAATTCTTTAAGGATTAATTCCTCAATATAAATTTACATTAAAAATAATCTACGATAAAAATCCTGGTAATTAAGTACTTACAATAGTAAGTCGCCACAAGTGGTTGTCTCAAATTTGAGAACCCTAAAGTGGTCTACCGGGAAATATGATGAGTCAATTGGAGAATTTAATGTCAGGAAGGTACGTTGACCATGGTAGCTCAAGGGTAGAGCAACTGGACGGAAACCAGTAGATCCGTGGTTCAAATCCCCGCCATGGCATTGAATTTTTCAGTGGCTCTAATTAATCATAAATTTGTATGCCTAGAAAGCTGGGTGGTTCAATTCACTTTCAAAAATGAAGAATATCTGTGACCCAAATTGTTTTACGTCTCATTGTTTCGTAATTTTCGAGATTTGTTTAGTTACCTGCAACTTTTCATAATAATATTTCTTATAATTGTTTAATTTTTTGTTAACATAGATCTCTTGTGATATTAATTCTTCCCTCATAAGATAAACTCCAGTTATAAATACAATGTTCATACCATCTTGCTATCATTAGCACAAAAAGAAAGAGTTCTAAGTTCTCATCGAGATACATGCAAGAGCTCGTCTGTTAATAAATTAAGACATTCATTCAGGCGTCATTATAAAACCCTCTGAAGAAACAACTCCAAAGAAGTCGAGGATTTATCAAATCAAAAATATTGAATTAAAGCACATCGGAAGTCACAATAGATGGATATTACTTTGATTTTCCAAATTCCAGGTTTTCTTATTTTGCAAGTGCCTCTTCTACATCACAAGCGTGGAGTTCAAGTTTGTTTAAACAATGGCTGGAGAAAGAATAAGAGCGAAAGGAATGTGGAAAGAATAGTGGGCAACCACCTGTGTGAGGGCCAAGGCAACACGACCTTGGAAAACACGAAAATGACAATGTAGGTCAGGTGGTAGTAGCTACTAGAGGCAATCGATTATCAACCTGCGCTGAGCGACTGCGATTCATCTTTAAAAATATATATAATGCTGTGTTACATTCGTACACTCGTACAAATTATTGTTATGAAAACAATTTATTTTAATCGCAATAAATCTTTGCAGGGATAGCTATGTACACCACACCTTTCTTTTTCCTTCTATCTGCCAGATAAACAAGTGACATGTGTCACAGTGGTGGTATTTGGGTTTTCGATGAAGCCTCGTTTGCGGCGTAATCAAATGCATACTTTTGAGTCAAAGAGTTTACTAGGAAAGAATTACAGGATTAATGACAATGGAAAATAAAAGGTGATGCTTAACGGCTAATACTGGCATTGTGTGAGAAATCGCTCTCTCGCCACATTACTGACCTAAGCCAAACCTTAAGCTGACAAAAGTAGTTCTATAAATACCTTTGTTTCCTTTTGTTATGGAATAGCTGTTATGCAATGCTATTTATTTTCCTTATGCTGTTAAATACTTTCTATATTGTATTAATAGTCGTCACAATTTATATGAAAAGTGCATTGAAATTGTTTGAAGTAGTCAATTAACTAAATAATAATGATACTCCCTTAATTGACATTGGTATCCTTGCTGGTTTCTATTAAATATTAACTTTTAAATGTCCGGCTGCGAACTAGATGGACACAAACGTAGAACACACTGAAGATGCTCATCCGAAACTCTACTGGATAGCAGGCGCTTGTTCAATGTCAATATGCTATACAGTTGTTCACACTGACAAGCAGTACCATACATGGACAGTAATTTACTTGCAAAAACATGCAGATTGGGAGATATGTGTACTAATCCAAACCATGTTTTCCTTAACTGCTTTGTTGCTTTGAAGGTTTACAGGCTCCTCCATGAGCCACGTTGAAATGCCTCTTTAGGGTGAAGCTCGTAATGTATCCAATGTTAGTCGGACATATCAAACACTGTGCTTTACCATCGTGAAGAACATTTTCTCAGTCCCGATTAGACATTCTTCCTTCATTCAAGTTGCACATGCAAGCCATGTCTGCATTGATAAGAATGTCATGCGACTATAAACAAACTAGAATCAACCGGTTTAGTTGGCTGTGTCTACCCAGCTGTTGAAAATAATGGGACGACAGGAGGGTAAAATTCACACTCACAGTGCCTTCCTTCCCACTTCTGTTGCAAATAATACAGGAACAGGCACACCCATATCTTTAAAACATGGACCCTACATGCTGGCTTTAAAATCCAGTATATCGGAAACGCCTTATTGCACTAAAAAACTTATTTGAAGTAACGCGGAGTTTTAAAGAGATCTATATTTCTGTGCATGGGCGCCGGGGCAGCGCAGTGGTTTCGTTCGCGTCTCCCGTGCTAAGGATTCCGAGTTCGATTCCCGGTGCTAGGGTTGGCGATTTTAAGTCAGCCCTATCCACGCCTTCACATCTGTCTAGCACAGTGAAGTGTCCCCTATGCCCAACGTGGTTCGGAGTCTACGGTATAAGCTGTAGGTCCCCTCGCCTCGTCATCTTCACTATCATCCTATCATTGGAGGTAATGGACCAGCCCTCTTGGTGCCTCCCCCTGAAAATGGGTCCAGAACGCCAAGGTTGCCATGTGGGGCGTGTTGGTAACCAACAAACCATATTTTTATGCAGTACGTTTTCGTCTATCGCGTAACGTTTACAAGTCATTTCCTAATGAAGAGGACTTTGTAAGCTTCTTCCAGAAAATTCAAGATACATACCCACTTTATTTTTAGTATGATGGGTTTAATATGCATGGGTCATTATTAGTGGCAACATTGTATAAACTGAGATTTTCACGGAAGGCCTATTGATATCTCTGTCTTTTAGACCACGATCTACAGGTGCGGAAGATAGAAACTTAGCTAATATTCACGGCGGCAATGTTTATAAGTAGCGCTATAAGCAGTAATTGATATAAGTTGTGCTATCTCTGAGTTTGCAGACAGCAGTCTTATTTAGCATATATTTAGTGAGTTTAGTTTGTCAGCTGTTATCAGTAGTACTCTAAAATGTTTAGTACACATTCGAACAACGATGTTTCATTAAAATTCAGATTAGAGGCAAGAATGTTGGTGGTAGAGAGACTTGATACTGTGGCTAGGTGGGCTCATGCATTTCGCAGAGGTTGGTAAGACATTCGCCAACAACGTGAAGTTGGCAGACCACAATCTGCAAGTGATGATGTGCACGTGAATGCTGCCAGAGCACTACTGGAAGAAAATCTCTGTTGGTCTTACCCAAACTAGCAACGGAAGTTGGAACTCATCCCAGTTAAATTTATTCATATACTTCAGGAGTTAAAGATAACATTTGCGTTCAATGGAATCTACACAATCCTGAAGAGAAAATCGAGGAACGCTATGGACATGAAGGCGAGCGCTTCCTTCGACGTATCATAGCTTTAAATGAAACCTGGCTTCAATGACACCAACCAAAATTAAAGAGGCAAATCTGAGTGGAGGCAAAATGATACCTCACCACCAAAATAGTAACGGAAAGAACAGGATCCACCTTAAAGTCATGTTCATAGTTGCTTCCTTGTCACTCATTCAGTTTCAGGCAGGAAATCGTGTGAACGGTGCATATTACAGGCACTTCCTGGAACGACATTTACGACCGGCTTATGAGTTGTAAACTATCAAATCTCCTGAATTCACATCATATTGTGCTATATACATGCTCACCCTCACATAACTGCTCATGTGGTTAATTTATATTGCAGGGAAATGAGAAATTCTGGCACCCTCCATACTTCCCAGATATAAGCTTATGTGACGTTCACCTTTTCCTGAAAATTAAACTACCACTTAGAGGAATTCGTTTAGATCCAACCAGGTTAAAGCAGGAGTAGAGCTGTCTGTTCGAACATTACTACAAGACACTATGGATGGCTTCTGTCATTTCCCTAAAGTGTGGAGGCGAGTTATTTACTTTTGAGGAGATAACTTCTGAGCACAGCCACAAGTCACTGTTCCAAAAACGTTGTCTTGTAAAATGTTGTCCTTAATTATTGAATGAGTCATGTATATGTTAAAAACATTTCTGATACAATAAAACATTGCCAAAATGTTTACATGTAAAGGGTGAGTAATTTCGAGATGGCATAAAAAATAGTTGAGACGCGTAGATGTTAAAACTACATGTGGTACTAATCCGTGGACTTGTTTGTAGGAAGCTCAAAACATGTTTTGGTGAAATTTCTGTATCGAATTGTTGTTTGGAATGCAGTGTTTCCTCTATTTACTATAGTAAATACACAGTAAAAGTAAAAACCAGGACTGCAGCGAACATGTAGTATGTAGTACCTCAGCCCACTCAGCTCCAGTTATGTTATATCGATGCAAATCGTCTAGGTTTGTGCAATTTGTGGAATTGCTCAACAAACACTCTCTCCATAGGATTGTAGCAGGTCCGTAACAAACATGACTCATGATGAAAAACACACACTCCTTCTTCGGTGCATGATTCACCTGCTAAAATACCAGCACAAAACCTGAGTAGAAATCATAATATCGTTTTAATCCGAATCGACCAGTCAACCACAGCAACTTCTATATTAGACACACGATACACAGCAGTGTAACTTTTAGTGTGAACTGGAGAAGGGGATAGAATCAGACTGAAAAACTCAAAGCCACAGAAGGGACTTGAACCACGGATCTTCCGATCTCTGCCCATGGCAACCTGCGGGTAAAACATGAAACTTTCTGACATGCATTTTTCCCAATAAACCATAAGGAGATCTCATATCATATTTGAGATAACCTACCTCAATGTCGTAAATACTTTATAGGCAACCTACATACATTATGTCAATCAATGAATTATTACTCTTTCACACAAGGCTGTTATGTAAGTTATCCTTTCGGCTTACCGTGATGGCACTTTTATCGAGTGAATTATTTTCACTGCTTCACTTGTCGAAACCATGGACTGACTACTCCGAATTCTGCATGTCCAGAGACTTCAGTGGGTGTTTCAAAGACAAACTTCATACTCCGAGAAGTGTTATTGAACTAGACGTTGCCAGTTCAATCACATGTTCCGCTAAAGAAAAAATATGTTCCTATTACATGGCTTTTTGTTACTCATCCACAACTTATTCTTCCAAAACGTTATTCCTCAATATACTTCCTGTTAATCAACATATAAGTTCGCTTTAACTTTGCATTTCTTTGAACTGAAATACAGAATTGTCAATCTTAATTTGTTTGAGCATATTTTCATGTTACAAATTACCATTTGGTCATGTCTCTATTAGCATTATATGAGCTAATTGTATTGGTTTGCTCTGTAAATCATATAATATGATTGATAAATGGAATCCATATTTTTGTAGACGTAATCCAATATAGGTCACGGACGGCAATTGACAGCGTCGCTAACAAATTAAATATTCAAATATTCAATGCCGGTATCCTGCCTTATTCGTGTTGCTGGGTGTATGTGCCGACTATACAGGTTAATTAAAACGATAAGAGCATTTGACCAGTTTAAGTATTTCGGGTCAGTTATCCATAAATCTGGTAATAGTGAAAAGGAGATCGATAGTAGAATAATCCAACTAGTTCGGCTATTAAACAATTAAATGGAGTGTAATGGGGTCGAAATATTCTACAAGAAACAAAACAGATAATTCTTAAAACTGCTATTGTTGAGTGTTCTACTTCATGGTGCAGAAAACTAAACTCTAAATGATAGTAAAAAGATAATCAGATAAAAACTGTGAGATATATGGATTACGGAGTTTACGTATAGCGCATTTAGAAAGAATAATTTATGACACCATTTTGGTAATGTTAAACACTAAAAAGTCAGTGACAGAATAGAAAATAAATCTATAAAATGGTAGGAGTATATACAGCGCGTGTCCCTAAAGATGGAAAGATGGCCTAAAGAAAGTAATAAATTCGTCAACTCCAGGGCGGAAAATGAAGAAATGCTGACGACTCACCTGGAGAGGAGGTATAAACATAAGCGATTAGATCTAGAGGAACACAGGAGGAATCTTGGAATGACCGTCATAGCTGGACACAGGAATTAACAGGCAACTGCTAGGAAGTGGAAAAGCATTTAAAAGTAATTAAGACAAATGGTAACCCGGATTTGTATCCAAAATGCACATTCTTTGTACATTTTCAAATATACTAAATGATATATACATTTTGTTAGTCACATTGTTCCAAAGGAGCAAAGCTAAAAATGGATAAATTATGCATATGCAAGGGAGAAAATATAAAGTGGTTAAGGAATCCTATATCTAGGAGTAAAGGCCATGCAGGAATTGAGGTAACATAACAGAAAGATAGTACAAATAGTTTTGATCGGATTAAAAATATGGAATTACAAACTTGAAATGTCACAAAGAGGATGAAGAGACTCTGCTGGAGACACCATGTTATATGGCACAGAAATCTGGGAGGTGGGCACAGAAATAAGAAACAGAACAGACCACAGTTACAAATTATATTGCAAAGAATTATTATAACTATAAAGCGCAGCACCATGGGAAGTAGCTTTGTTAGAAACAGGAAGGACAAGACGAAAAGGAATAATCTTGAAAATAATCACAACATTCTGGTAAAGAAGTTCAGCAAAAGAGAAGAAACGTGTCAGCATCAGCAAAGAAAAACGGTTAATAAAAACAGGTGGCGAAATGAAACAGAGAAAATGCTGGAAAATATAGGAGTGCAGATGTGGAAATTACCATAAAGAAATAAAGAAGGCTTTAGGAAAATGTAAGAGAAAGAAATAAAGAAAGCTTTGGAGTAAAAAGAGAGAACGGAGGAAGTACAGTACAAGACAAGAGATATGGGGAAATATAAAAAGCAAAACGTCTTGAGTTTCTGTAGAGCACTAAAAGAGAACGTGGAAGAGAGGGGTATACTGACAACTGCAATAAATGGGAGAGGAAAGGGTTGGCATGTATTATATAACTGGGCAATGTTTCTTAAAGGTCTAAAAGTGAAGCAGGGGTATGAGAATAGAGTGCAATATAAAACAATTTAGCAGAATTTGAGCAATCGGACCGATGGTTAATTAGGAAACCGAAATGAAAAACAAAGGGTTATGTAATATTTTAAAGCAAAATTAAAGAAAAATGAATCAAAATAATAAACAAAACAGATGCGAGAGAGAGAAGGGGCAGGGTCACATACTTGTAAGATATAAGGTTAAGACAGTTCAAGGAGATCACAGCGATGCTAAGGGCCAGGATGACAGTATCTCGGGGAGCGCAATAGGAAAACGTTCATATAAATTTGTATATAGGATAAACTGAAATTAAAGACTCATATTGTACGTATATCATAATGGTAAGTATGCTGGGTAATTTATGCCTTTAATTTCTCTTATCTTTGCACGAACCTGCTGGTGTGTTTGTGAACAGCCAGCGTCGCGACCTTGTCAGCATTCCTGTTGACTCACGGAGCGAGACACACCTCTTCGGCAAGTAACGCTTTAAAAGTCCCTACAGTTCATTGCGTTTGGAGGTGAGCCAGGTCATCGGGCTTCCAAAAACGGTTCTCTGCTACCGCTGGAATGTGCACTTTCCCCCTCTCCTGCACTGGTTCCAATTTAGTAAAGGACATGGCGCCGCGTCTGCGGTATATGCAAAGGCTTTTCACTTCCTATGCAACTTTAGTGAAAATGTTGAAGCTTCAGAACTCAGTTCTTTGCAGAGAGTTAGTGACCTCAGAAGGAAATTATATAAAAATAAATGAATTCTAAATATGTTAATACACAGGACCGTATCTGTAATACATTTGTTAAATTAAGTGACGCTAGAGGTACCAGAAGGAAACTCTGCAGTAAAGCACATGCTAATGCTTGTTCTTAATACATATTCTTATTATCAACAAAGTTTGCTTTCACTGATGGATTTAGCTGCACAAGCCCATATAAGACTGCAGTTTCCTCAATCCTTAGGATAAACGCCAGATAGTTTCAAGAATTTAGCTATCGAGTATTAATTTCAAACTTGTATTCATTTAGCTAAATTAATAACATTTCAGTTAAATTTTGTGTATCACCAAAAATTCATTAATGAAGGAGATCAAATTGATACACACAGAGTGTTTAGAAAGTTTAACTTACATAAGTGCCTGAGAATAACAACTTCATGCAGTGAACTTTGAAGACAAAAGTTGCGTCGTAACTGGACCATGGAGGATGACATTACTTGTCATCAACTCGTTCTCCCCTCTAACCGTGCACCCTGGATTACTGGAACCGGTTAACAATCAGGGCAGGGACGTATTATGGGAGAACCTCTAAGGGAAAGGGCAATCGCAAAAAGTTTAGTTAAAATAAGACTCGGGGAATTATTACTTCAGGAAGGAAATGTTTACTTCTCGAATTGAAAAATGTTTACAATCTGACAACATGGGAAACCTCAAAGTTATGCCTTAACTTTGGATATCTATACTCTTCTCAAAATATTAATTTTGAGACTGCTTTTGCAGAAAGAACTTTTCCCACACTAGACAATTATTAAAGACATATATCAGAAGCACTTCTGTCTTTGCCTTGCTCTCAATTATTGCACCATGATATTTATGTGTCTGATGATAAAGATGTAATAAAATGTGCTAATGTTTTTAAGAAAATATAATAAATAAAATCATTCCTCTTCGTAAGCCTGTTATTACTTCTTTTGTGTGGCATCCTTGATAAGTTCTTTCTCGTACAGCATCTCGTCATCATGAATTGTAGTTAAAGTTAAGATTCGATTTTGTGTTATTAACATGTCTGTACTACCAAACCGTCTTTAAAATTGAGAAAAGGAATATGTTAAACTTGGTGACAATTTTTGAAAATCCATTTTATATAACTCAACATATTTATATAGGCATACCACAGAAGGCTTTTTTTTTAAATTACGTCCTCCGACGTTAAGTCATATCGGACGGTGACTGAAGTGGGTGAAATTATGCTCTAATGAGTCCAGGGTCCATGGAGCTTAGAGCTACCCGTAATTTGTCTTTTTTTAAGGATAAGGGAAAACCCTGGACAATGCCTTATCCAGGTAACTCTCCCTGACCAAGATTCGAACTCGGGACTTCTTGAACGTGAGGCAACACCACAGAAGTAATGGAGATTTCTCCCTCAGAACCCTCCTCGTGTTGTATCATATTTCATTTCTGTATGTTAAAAAGGAGAATCTTCTCTCCGTTAATTTGGTTCCAAGAATTCTTTAAAATGTTTTTTTTTTTTATATAGTCGCGCAATATAATTAGTAACCGAAATAAATAACATGTGTTAACTTTTAAATAAAATATACTTTCGAGAACAACCATTTTTCAAAATTTAGGTATCACTTTTCCTTTATGTGGCATTATTTTAAAAGATGTTAATTTTACAAGGTCTTAAAATATTGTTTCAGGGACATATAATGTATATCTACTTAAATTTTCCTTTTAGCATCTTATCTTTCTTCTTCCTTATTTTCTTGATTTTTTCCTCTTCATTTTCATTAATTTTGTTTTTGGTAATGAATATAAAAATCTTGAGAAGCAGAAAATTCCAATCCAGATAAGAATAGTTGTATTCTTGAAATGGAAGTAAACATCAAGCAATATTCCTTCTAACTTTCTATTACGCAGATGAAGTTATTAAGACATTTAGACATTTGAAACTTCAACCATACACAAACTGCCATATTTATGACGAAATTTAAATGTTTTTCACGCTACTTGCGTGAATGTTCGACAAACGAATTTAGAAACCTAAGAGGATGCAATTACTTTACCTCGTGAGTTTAATATACAGAACCTGTGATGCGGAAGCAGCACGTATAAGGGCCAATATAAAACGTTTCCCGTTGAACTGCCAACTCCGCAATATCACCTACAGCTCGTATGTACTTAGGAATCAGGTCAAACACTGCAATACCGTAGCGTCGGGGGAAATTTCCATTAGAATTCCAGCGGAACGGCTGTAAACTGAGAAATCGTTAATAGAGGCAGATGAACAGTGTTCCCATCGGTCCAACCATTTTTCATTTTTACAGCTCCATGAGATCTTGCCGCCGCGGTGGCCAAATGTTCATCTTCTACACTTTAAATTATTACTTTATCTGGTCGTACATCCCAGGTCTTTACGTTGTTGCTCTTAAAAAAGAACGGTCTGCAGCAACCCATCTTCCTAATCAGACATTCACAGATTCGATGCTCGGCCGCCAGCAAAAGGCGCCTTTGTCCTGTTCAATGATATTTCCTTCTTTGCGATATGTGAACAGAGTTAAAAATATTGAAGTGCTCTATTCAGCAGTAAAAATGTGTATCTTCTTTTCAAACCTTCATTACAACTCTTTTCCAGGAAAATGTAACAAATGTAGTACATGTAATTTCTCTACCTTCTGCCGTAGAACTTTTGTAATTTTTTCTCTTTGTATCTTCCATTTTTTACTTTATTTACTCCTTACCTAATAAAGTATCCAAAGAACCCAAAATCAGATATAGAAATTTCAATAAAATACACTTTTTGAGGCAAGTATATAAAAAGTACTTTTAGAAAACTGGTGTACATGTATGTACACATAAACAGCGTAATTCAAAACTGAAAATCCGGATGACCACTTGACATTTAAATCCAGTGCTCTATACCACAGAACGTCTCCGGGGCATGAGACGCAGGGGAGTTAGAGAAGGTTTCCATACCCTTCCTGGACAGGTTTATGCACCCCATGTCAGTTCAGTTACTGACCATTCAAAAACATTCTGACGGCTTCTACTTTTGTGAATAAATCTTCTCGGTTTTAGCGTACAGAGTGAATATGGCACTTTTTTAACGGTTCTACTCCTTGGTAGCTTGCGTTCTTTGTCACACACATTCGCTGTCCTTATCCCACTGTAGAAGGGGGCGCATTCCTTTCAGGGAGCTTCTTTGCGTTGCTGGACAGTACTTTCAAAGTTGTGACAATAACATTTAAAAAAATTCCCCACACCAAACTCCCTTTTATACGGAAAATCTATAATTACTTTGGATTTTCTAAAATGTGGAATATGACTGACTAAACTTTTATACTTTTAAGATATTTAAACGCCAAGTAATATGTAGGGAGATACACATATCTGGAATTTGTGTACAGCCTTTGAATTCTCTTTATTCCAAAACAATATTGTATAATTTTGTATAAAGGGTACCGGTGTGAGATAAAATAAACATAACTTCGCAAAAAAATGGATATCGTTTCAGTGTGTTTTACTCAATCGTATCTCGCGATGTCAAGCGTGATATTTCAACAGAGCGTTGAGGCCTATCGAACTCAGGTGACCAGCGCTGTGTTCGTCTCTTATCGGGTCTTATCTGGACGATTAGAAAAGTGAAATACTAGTAGGTTGATGTACAGTAAGTTACGAAACACAAATAGAGCTATTGGAAGCTGCGTGTGTCTACTTGATACGTTTTCTCGCGCCTGCCGATGTATGACACATTGCTGTCCAGAAGACATGATTATATTTGGACAGAGTATACATACACTGCGCTCGCCGTATATGTGCGATAAGTTGAGGTATAGTCGCGCTGTTCCAGTGGTTACCCTGGCTTTATCTTTGTTAACAGAAACCTCTCAGATAACGCACTGATTATTCTTGTAAGAGTGAGAGGGGTACCGATGCACCTCCTGGTAGTGCGCTAAGAACCAATGAACGCATCACTTCAGCCAATGGAATTCGTAGGAATCACAAATGACATATATATGTTCACTCCACGTGGAGTAAAAGATAAATCCATGGTAACCACCGTCCGAACAGCGCGACTATAGGTGCGATTTTTTCCGATTCGCGTTCTCGATTTGCCAGGTAGTACATGTGAACCGCTTTTAAACGCCCTTTTTTTTAATTTACGTCCTCCAACGTTAAGTCATATCGGACGATGAATGGAATGAGTGAAATGATGCTCAAATGAGCCCACGGTCCATTGAGCTCAGAGTTACCCGACATTCGTCTTAAAGGATAAGGGAAAACCACGGGGGAAAAAAAAAAACGTATCCAGGTAACTCGCCCTGGCCGTGATTCGAACTCGCGATCTCTTGAACGTAAGGCAGACACGCTATCGAGGCGGGCTTTAAACATTTAGCTATGAATTTCATTTTCTATATCCCCTTCTCTCTACAATGAATTGCGCGGGAAAAAAAAAACTTCTGCAAAGGTTTATCTGGATTAACTTCAAGTAGATGAAAAAAAATAAGCTTTTTTACCAATAGTTTACAGATTCTACATAAATGTAAATGATAGTAGGCAGAGAAAGTAAAACATACTAAAGTAGATGTGTTTTTCTATCTGCACTGATAAGAGAGTTGCTTTTTATTTGACCAGCATACTCTACCTATAATTATGTGGCTTACATTTTCAATTTTTATTTTACTGTATGTATATTAATAAGCACTGATGAGTAAGAATTGTGAAGCATACCACCTGCATTAAAAGTATTATACCATTTATCATAATTAGTAGCATATTATTTTAATTTCTGGCATGCGGATGGTCACTGTTCGGTTAAAAATTAACATGTTTCACATAAATTTATTCTATCAGATTATGCACTAGCGGATCTCGAAACAATGTTCGTGATATTGCTTTAAATTCACAGATTTTTCTCCTCTATCTTACTTTCACACTCTCATTGATTCTTCCTAACTTTCTCTGCACTTCTACCTAATTACATTTGCATTTCTTCTTTATACCATTATCTTTTCTTCCTCAATGGTTTCTCTTCTCTCCCTCTATGTTATCCCACTCCCATTCCTTTCTGCTCCCACCCAAGCAACCTGTTATCGCATGATGCTTTGAAAACCAGTGATAAATTTTGTGCGTGTTTTTTTTTAATTAAAATGTAAGTAAACGTATAAAAGTACAAAAATTGTGTCTATTTCGTACCTTGGAATGGATCTTTGTTGTTTTTCAAAATAACCGGTTTACGTACACAAACAGCCAAAACTTCATATAATCTCTTATGCTATTGAAATTTTATGATCATGGAGCTTGTCAGAAACATGGGTAAACACATTAACGTTAAAAATACAAATAAGTCAAATATTGTACTTTCTTTTGTGAGAATAAAGTGCGGTACATTTTCTAAGCAAGATCTTGGGTATACACCAAATTTCATATCAATTGGTTCCACCATTCTTACATTACAAGGTAAATAAACACATTTCTTTTGATCTGTGGTAACCGATTATCGGATGTTTTATCAACTGTACAAATTAGCACGCTACCCTTAAGGAACGGCAACGTTTAATTCACCGAAAGAACCAATATAATGACACCTTACATTTCTTCACCACCTATAAGCAACACCTCTCACTCTTGAGAAATATTTGCTACAAAAGTGAAATGACACTTTGTACCTACCCACACACCAAGTATGATTCAGCGTTTCAACATTATTGCTGGTAGTTAAACCAGGATATGCTATTACAATATTTTATGTGTATTGCAAATGCCACAAGACTTTATATGATTCAAATAATACATTAAGATGCAGATGCGTAAGGTCACCTTTGCAGAATGAAGAAAATGGCTCACAGGATTAAAAGATGGGTATGTCATCTGTTTTTTATTACATTTTAACGACAGGGAATAAAAGAAATATTTACCTCAAAACAAAGTTAATTATTATCAACTGTTCAAAAGCAGTACCAAGATCGACGCGCTAATCCATCACCTTTAAACAATGATCGATTAGCCAAGCTAAATAGTGCAGTCAACAACAGAGATGGCTGCTTGCACCAAAATAGTTATACTTAAATGCGGTGTGAATTAAATTGTAAGACAATCCTAAAATAAAGAGGAATAAAGTCGGTACGATTTAAATAGTAAAAGTCAACAATCAAATGGGATTATGCAAGTATATTTATTGGTTTTTAAAACTTCGGGGATGCTCTCCAAACAACAAAACAGTACAAAAAAGTTCACATAATTTTGAGTCTAAAAATCAGTTTTCTGATAAGGGAACTATCACTATGTGGGCTTGCAAGTTGAATGGCATCATCTTTGGTGTAGATGGGGCCTGTGCGACAAAAGTCGGATGCATTGTGTAGACCAGAAACGTAGGAATACAGAGATAATAACACAGTATTAAGGAAGGGATTGTCTACCCCTAACGACCAGTTCTCTATATTGCATAGGCCACGCCGTGGCTCAGTGGTTAGACCGCTTGGCTCTCACCAAGGCGGCCCGGGTTCGATCCCAGGCGGCCGCAAAGTGAGATTTGTAGTGGACAACACGGCGTTGGGGCGGGTTTTCTCCGGGACCTCCGGTTTTCCCTGCCATCTCATTCCACCGGTGCTCCATATTCATCTCATGTATCATCAGTGTCATCGCCTGCGGTGCCGTATGTAGTAAAAGCGGGCGTTAAACACTACACATTTCATTTCTATACTGCATACACAGGCGGTCGTCCCTGCCAAACGGAAGGGACGAAGGATGCCTAACAGCCAATTGCAAATAGTCGGACGTCACACTTTCTAGGCTTTATTTTTGAGAAATATACATTGAATTTCTATTTATGGACGCTCTTTACTGCTGTGGTTCTTATATCAGGCTTGAAATACCGCATAATTTTGTTCACATGCCTCCTTATCAGGCCTGAAGATATTTTACATGCCGTAATTCTATGATATCGGACCAACCAACTTTACTTCTTTTCCGAAAGGAGCCAAAAGAAATCGATCGCCCTCAATTAGCTTTGAACCCACGATATCGGGAACTTGAAGCTAACATGACACCCTAGGTAACAGAGGACGACTTCATTTTTGGGTCTGGTAGTTGTACATCGAGGTACACTTTGGTGCACAGCAGTGGTGAAGCCATCAAGTATTCAAATGTATACACGTTTAAATATAGTGAAAGTTCCCTTGTGAGTTCTAAGATAAAACCGAAAGTTATAAAAATCACTGGCTATCCTGTTCCCTGTTGCAAATTCGGTAGTGTTGCATATTTGATAAAACCAGCATGGACACGCTCTTGTGGAACATAAGCCACGAACTTTAAATGTCCCCAGACGACGAACTCCATTAGATTCAGATCCGCCCGACCCATCCATCTATACGGAAATCTATTATTCAAGAAATTACCAACTATCTCACCGAAATGAGCTGGCGTACCATCGTGTAAAAAACCACATTCAGTGGATCACATTCAGAGACATCAGCAGTTAAATTACTTCAAGGAATTTCTAAGAAACTCTGCGTTCAGGCGTGATCATTAATCATGAATGATTACACTTCAAACGTTTAGACAGAACCTCTGTAGATGTCTATCCTGTCCTAACATCATGAAGATTTTAATAGAAAATTGAAGATATCGTCGCGAATAAACTCAGTGGCACCACCGCACATGGTGCACGCTAATATATCATAATTTTGTGACATGGGATGGTACAAAGTTCTTGAGTTAAAGACTGCAACATTTAATGCTTGAAACTGACGGTGATGCAGGTACGGAGGATATTCGTGTAAAATTCTCCAGATAGTCACGTGACTAATGCTTTTCCTTACTGTAATGTGTTTTGTGCTACCCGATGGATTTATGTTCGCTTCACTGAGAACTCTTCTTCACGGTCGATGTTTCGTGTCTCTCTTGGCTCACTAAATCCGAAACGCTGCTCTCAAATGAGCGTTCATAAATTCGTGAGAATGTTTGTGAACAAGGTAACTGCCTTTCGGTTTGTTTACCTAGAGAATACACTTTTTCTGGTTCTCTGCCAATTTAATACATTATTTATTGTGTGCGCTACAGCAAACAAACCAGACAAAAACAATCAACGGACACTAATTTAATTCAATGAATTATTATTGGTGTCAATAAAAGGAAAATCCTTTAATAATATATTCATCTGAACTTTCTTCAGAAGTGTTTTAATGTTAGGAAATATTTGACACCAATAAAAACACACCCTTTATTACAAAAAGTATAATATGAATAACTGGAAGACGAAATATATTTTATTAACATCTGCACCAAAAATTGTAAATGCACGGAATACAAGGATTTCACATGCATATAGTTGAGCGCGAAGTGCATAAACTTCGTTGAAAAATGAGTGTACAGAGAGTGGAAGTTCTTAAATCCACTACTACTGGAAAGTATATGTAAACTTTTATTATTTTTAATTAAGAAAACTGTT
>CM060957.1:36061195-36133137 GCA_030765055.1 Mantis religiosa
AGATCTTAGCTTTTCTAATAACAGACCATTGCCAATTTACTTTTGATAACTGTTCAAAGGCTAGTTAAATGTATATGTATTGAAGAACAGACAATAAATGCTATCGATTGCAAATACAATGTAAAATGTCGTGAAGTGCTACAAAAGCCGAGTGAAAGTTAATAGAAATAAAAAGTGTTTTTATCACAGATAACGTCATTTTTTAAAAGAAAACCAATTATTTTAACAGTGTTCTGACAAGCAATTAACTAATGTTCAAAGTACAGATCATCAGATTCTACCAGTCTCTGGTTTTTGATCCGAAGAATTTGCTGACAACCACTTGCCCTGCTTCAAAGTTGTCAAATTTCTTCCACGTTTAAAATGGGCCAGGATCGAAAAAGATGATAATCTAATGTGCGAGATCAGAGCTGTATACTGGGTGTGTAGAAGTTCGATTCTTCCTAATTCCTGATTTTTTTCCCCCTAGTTGTTCATGCAGTATAGGTTCTTGCATTGTCCTGTTGCAGCAGAACTCTATTTCGGTTAATTAATGCTAGGTATCTCCGTCTCAAAATTTCATGATCTCGTTCCAGTTGAGAATAAAGATCCGCATCAATCGCTCGCCCATTGGAATAAACTCCCAGTGAATCACACCTCCAAAATTTCACCACACAAACAAAATTACTTTGGGACCAAACTTATTTTTTTAACGATAACTTTGGCAGGTTGGAGGGGATGAAGCTGCTGTTTCGAGGAATCAGGTGTTCGGTAATATAATGCACCCATTTTTCAAAACCAGTGACAATTCTCTTGACAAATCTATCATCCATTGAATTAAGGATAAGTTGACGACAAATATCCATCCTACGTTCGGCCTGTTGAGGTATCAGTTCATGAGGTACAGATCTACAGCTTCTATATAATTTTCAAGTGTCTTAAATAGGCCATGTATGGTATCTTTTGATGTACCAAGTTCTTCTGAAAGTCTACGGGCACATATTATTCGAGCTGCGGCAGCGGCTTTATAATCTTGTCTCCAGTAGTGTTTTAGAAGGGCTGTAAGATCAAACTTTGTTATCTCCATTTTGTGATTGTTTATTAACAACTGAAGACATATATGCTCGAAATGTACGCTATACTAGCCATGGCTTCCTGTAAATAGCATTGCCAAACCTAAGAAAGCCAATAAATTTTCCAAGACACCAAAATCCAAATACCAATATTACATATGAGACAATCTAATATGATTATCCCTGCCTTGTTTCTCATATTGTTTTCCATATTGTCTGTATACGCGAGGGCTGTTCAATAAAGAATGATCATAATTTATATACGGTCATAATTTTTCGAACTAAAATTCAACCTTATTGTATTCTGTTAGCTTAATATGAAACAAATACGCCGCAGTAGTTTCATTCTTGGTACTCCCGGTTCCCGCTTGTGAGAACCAGGCAAGTTCAGACATGTTCAGTATCGCCTACCAATGCAATGGAGCTAACACGTGAGGAACAATATGCAGCTTTTAAATTTGCTTTCGTCTCAACAAAACTTCAGTTGAGGCCTATACAATATTACAAGAGGCCTATGGAGAGTCTGTTCTTCCCTGCAGCACAGCTCGAAGGTGCTTTAAAATGTTTAAAGAGGGGAGACAATTTCAAAGGAAGAAACCATCAACACTACTGCTGCCATTGTGAGAGAGGATTCACGAATTATCCTAAGATCACTTTTTGAAATACTGAACATTTCATTGGGTGCCACATATCCGTGAAGCAGGCTGGATGCTGCACCACGATAATGCACGGCCGCATATTGCCAATGCTGATGCTGAATATCTTGCAAAACTCAACGTGAAATGCACCCCTCACCCTCCCTACTGTCCGGATTTAGCCCCATGTGACTTTTTTCTACTTTCTAACTTGAAGACACGCCTTCGTGGGAGGCATTATCCATCATCAGAAGATAAGGCTGCGGAGGCGATTTTGAAGGATATTTTAAACATTGTTCCCAGCATGTCTTTGAAGACTGGCAGAAACGCTGGGACAAATACATCGCATTCAGGGGAGACGATTTTGAGAAGGACCATCAAAATTATGAGGATGAGTAAAGGTACGTTGTAAAAAAAAAAAAAAAAAAAAAAAAAATCATTCTTTATTGAACAGCCCTCATATGTTCCATCTTCAGTTTTCTAGTTAATAGTATAGCTCTTCGACATGTTTAATGTTCACAGGTCTTTCGGCTACTAGTGAACCCACTAAACACAAATCTAATCTAACCTAATCATAGATTTATTGCTGCTTAAATTTAAACACGCATTCGCCCATAAATTTAAGTTAAAAAAAACAATTCCCAAAAACCTTGGCAAATTCGCATTTCGAACCTTTCACCTCTAATCCCATAACAACAAATTATTTGAAGTTTAACATGGTAAGTTTCATAGCAATCGGTTGTGCCGTTCAGTAAACTTGGATAGAGAATACATTTAGAAGTGAAAGTAGCATTCTTGATGTAATATTGGAAAAAACAACTTGGCCTCAGAGTACTGTTCATAGTATTACTGCTGACTAGTAACCGGAATAAGGCAATGTCTCTTTTCCATTCAGACGCTGTTCCGGAGCGCCTGGCGGTCGCTATAGAGACGTCTGATTTAGTACTAACACATCGAAGGTCAGATTCCATACAACATGCTCTTTTATGCATTACAAACCACATTTCGTTCTCCAAAATAAACTTTTGGAAATAAAAAAAAACTAGAGCTTTTCATGTCCCGCATTCAATGTCCTCCAGACGATGAATGACAGAGTAAATAGGGCGTCTTTTGGCGCCTCTACTTATTGCAGCATTCCTCCTCTTTTCAGGACGAAGAAAGTCAGTGGAAGAAAACCTTCACTCACGTTGCTTGGACCAAATAGACCAGCAAACGAGCTTTCTTGCGTCTCCTTGGGTAATTGCACCTTAATTTAAATCAGCCAGAAGACGATTTCACAGCTACAAGTAATGGAGAAGCAGCAGATAAAAATCTCACGCATGCCTTTCTTCACTAATTACATTTTTTCACATACTTCAAACTAATCGTGTTACCTAACTACAATATAGCCTCAGTTATACATTTTCAAATCGAGGAAGCTAATATAATAAATAAATGATAAACGCAGAACCTTTTAGGTTAAAATATTACTCAAACTAATATACTGATACCCAGTGGTGGCTCGTGCCGAAAAATAACAGTTAGCTGGGGAGAAAAGTCCATGCAACTCACCTAGTTTCGAAAAATGACGTCCATGCGCCGATGTTTCTTCATGGTATAAAAAGAATTTCTACTTCCTTTTGCTTTTTGCGCAATTTTTAAATCGGGTATTGATTGCTCTAACATTTTTATACTAACCCTTTCTTCTCATTATTTATTGGTTAAAGGTTTCGTAATATTAAATTACTCAAACACTGAATAAAGTGAATTTATAACACGTTTCACACTCACACACAAATTAAAGAAACTGATATAGCCACAAAATAATGTTACACAGAGAAATACTTGGATATAATGCGAGCATGCGAACCAAATGCACTTATGTGGGATTCTCGTTATGGTCGCGAATGCAGTATCGTGCCAACATGATACGTGCTCACAAACAATCTGCCATGCGATTTTATAACCAATAGGTATTGGATCTGTTTACGTAAGAAGAACGGAAATAGTTTCTAGAACTAAAATATAAAGCAATGATAGATTGCAAAGATAGAGTCAGACTGAAAAATTCAATGCCATAGCCGGGATTTGAACCACGGATCTTCTGGCCTCCATACAGCCGCTCTAAACCAGTGAGCTACTATGACCAACGTGCCGAAATGACATTAAATTTTCCAACTGACTCGTGTTTTACCCGGTAAACCCTTAGGAGTTCTCATAAACACATGAGACAACTACCTTAATGGCGACTTACTGTGCTGTAAGTACTTTAAGGACCGGGTTTTATAGTTCAGATCACTATTAGGTCAATTAATGGAAATTAATTGTTCTTTCACACTGGCCGCGTATAGGCTAAAGTATGGAAAGATAGAGTCAGACTGAAAAAATCAATTTCATAGCCGGGATTTGAACCACGGATCTTCTGGTCTCCGTCCAGCTAGATATGGCATTGAATTTTTCAGTTTGGCTCTATCTTTCCAAACTTTAGCCTTCACACGGCCAGTGTGAAAGAACAATTAATTTTCAATGATAGATTGCTACATGATTTTCAATGCATATTCAAGTTCTACAGCTATGAGTGCTGGCGGCCCTGCTTCACCGTGCAACGAATGATCGCCGCGCAACACCCAGATGCAGCACGTATTTGTGCGAAAATCTAGGGAATTCAGGACATCGGGGAGGCAAGAGGAGAAGTTTGTACGCGTGCGCAATAACTGATTACCGAGCTTGCTGGCTCTCAGCACGTTGACGTCACGGATGCGTTCCACTAGTTACGCAGATGTTTTCCATTGGTCGAACTCGATTCCCTATACTTATAATAATGCATTGTTACTTACATGGTCTTTCTACAATGTGATTTATAAAACAGAAAAGAGCGTGCTGCTGCACTGCAGCACGTAAGGACGAGCCGCCCCTGCCGATACCACTAAAGAAAAATTTAAAAAAAAATAATAATGCAGTTACGCTTTACACTGTTTAAACAAAATCATTATGTCTTCTCTGCCTATTTCACTTTTCTCGGTTATGCCGTCAATTAAATGCACTAATCAGACATGCTGGTCATCATTTAGACTTTAGATCATAGAAACCAATATGTAACTTCTAGAGTTACGATTGCCTCATGTACACTTAGAACATTTCCATTATTTTATCCTATTCTTTATTACCAACCTATCAGTATCATCTTGGAGAAGAATGACCTTACCGAACATACGAGGCCACGCCGTAGCCGAGCGGTCTCTCGACTAAGGCGGTCCATGTTGGATCTCAGGCAACCGGCAACCGCATGTGAGATTTCTGTGGACAACATAGCGCTGGGGCAGGTTTTCTCCGAGATCTCCAGTTTCCCCGCCATCTCATTCCATCTGTGATCCATCTTCATAATATCACCAGTGTCACCGCCTGCAGTGCCGCATTAAGCAAAAGCGGGCGTTAAACCTACATATTCACTCCGACAGTATTGTTAAAGCGTGGGCAGCAACAATATTAACACTTGCGGCTCAAAATGGACAACTGATATGGTCTTTTGGTACAAACTAGAAATCAAATCAGTTTATTAGAACCTGGTAAATTGATAATAATAGGAATGGCTCTAATAATACGTAGTAAGGTGAAGCATAAAATCATTGAATGCTAAAAGAGAAACTTTAATTACATTTTCTCATGGAACGAACTGCGAGTCATGAAGTGTTATCAAAGAAGTAGCACATAGCTACTGGGTCATCGGGAAGTCATTAAGGTTTACGCCGATTTCTACCAAAACAAATTAAATATTATACAAATTATATATTTATGAAAAATACAGAAAGGCTATATAAAACACACCAGAGAGAATTAGAGGAAAGCATTTTGATGTACGTAAATAGTCCAAGCAGTTAACAAATGCATTTTGTTAGAAAACTTATTTAGTTCTGTAGGGAGCATAAGTGTGATAACTCACACATTTTGTTCTCTCTCTCCCCCTCTCTCTCCATTTTAGGAGTGTTAAGTGCTTGCTAATTCGTGTAACAGAATCTGAAGTGAAAATACAATTATTTTCTTATGTCATGATTACACTAGGTGACATTTTAAATCCCCGTAGTCCATAGTTATTTATATCTGGTTCATGATTTCGCACAAAATAACTTGTATAACAAAGATTCAGAACTTGCCTGAACAAAATTTAAGTGGTCTTTACGTTCAATATAGAATGGAAGGTTGAGAACAACGGCAGCGAAAAAGCGCCCAACAATAAACATTCAAATTATTTTATTTATAGTTATTTAATAACTTAAAGGTTATCCAGCTTCCACGTATTAACATATACAACGAAATATGGTGAACTTGAAGATTCTGTCCTCTCAGTCCACCAGGTGTAAATATAATGGGAGAATAATACATTATAATATAATCCTATAATAAATAGGAGAAATTGCCAGTTTTTGACTTTATCTTTACAAATTACTTCATATGATTGATGAGCCTAACCTAAGATAATACGTTTCTACATTCCAAATGTTGTACCTAATAGATTGTACTGATTCATATAAATATTCACTATGCATAGAATGCAGTTATTATACAATAAATTACATCCCTTAAACATTTTTGGTGTGTGTGCGCGCGTGCGCGCGCGCGCGTGTGTGTGTGTGTGTGGAAATTTACGTCCTCCAACATTTAGTCATATCGGACGATGAATCAAATGGGTGAAATGATGCTCAATGCGTCCAGGGTCCATGGAGCTTAGAGTCACCCGACAATCGTCTTTCAGGATAAGGGAAAAACCCGGAAAAACCTTATCCAAGTAACTCCCCCTGACCGAGATTCCAACTCGGGACCTCTTGAACGTGAGGCAGACACGCTACCATCTACGCTACCGAAGCGGGCTTGATATATTTAGTATGAAAATTAGAAAATGTACATTATCCTGTAATTATTACCAATAGTAGAATGACTGACTCCCTGTGCATGGAACTAATGTTGCCGACTTGTTTGTGTTTGTTTTTGTTTTATCACTTGTTCTGTAAGTAATTTTGTGTTGTTTTTTATACATTTCATATTGTAGCTTTATAGTTAACATTATAATTGGGGAAGCCGGTAACGTTTACATTAAATAAATAAATAATTTGCGAAAATCCATAACAATAATATTCCTAATTTTTAATAATGGTTCACTGATATCAGCGGTTTATTTTCTTTGTATACAGTCATTTAGCATTTCTGGATAATGATTTTTTTGTTGTAATTTTACGTCCTTCAAAGTTAAGTCATATCGGACGGTGAATGAAATGGGTGAAATAATGCTCAAATGAGTCCAGGGTCCACAGAGCTTACAGTTACCCGATATTCGTCCTTCAGGATAAGGGAAAAATCCGGAAAACCCTTATCCAGATAACTCACCCTGATCGAGATTCGAACTCGGGACCTCTTAAACGTGAGGCAGACATGCTACAATCTACGCTACCGAGGCAGGCATAATGAACTTGATCATACAATTAAATACAAGGGAAATAACGCAAAACTGTCTAAAAAAAACGTTCTTTTGTTGTTATAATATTGTACTGGTCTTTGTCAATCATACACACAAAATGTTAACACCTTTGAATTGTAAACATTATATTATTTTTACAATTACGTTGTAGTGTTTTTTTTAACTATAAAAAGGCAAAATCCAAGCAACTGCAGTCAAATGATACCCCGTCAACATCCAAGCATGCCATCACACCTATTATTTTACTTAGGCCCTCCCGGTCCTTTACTACAGGCACATTTGACTGCAGTTGCCGAGATTCGAACCCAGACGTTTAGCTTTGAAAGGATGGCCAGTTTATTAAAGGTCTGGCATTTAAAACTTTCAAAGCAATACATTCATAGCATTAGAATACAGGTTAGTCACAGCTTTTAATGAGCACACATAAATATTTACAGCTTTTGATAAATAAATCAGAAATAAATCTACATATTCGTACAGTTGTGAAGAGGATTAAATTATCGCTTAAGTTATATCTTCTGTTTGTTTAAATGTTAAACGTTACATCATGGTCATCTAGTATATAACGTGTGTGCGTGTGTGAGTGCGCGCGCGCATGTGCGAACAGAAAAACTCAAAAACGAACAGTCGGTTAAATAACCGGTTTGATATTTAAGTTCAGCATCTCCCAAGAAGCGACTCGAAGCTTTTTCAAGATAATCCACCATTTCAGATTCCCGGTTACATGGAACAGTTTTTGAACATTTTGATTTTCTAAAAAATATGTGGTTTTAACGATTTAGATTAAAATAACTTCTTCTTTTCATTTATGCGAAAAAGAATTCTTCCATCTCATTTCTGGTCTTCCTGGACTACGTATTTTGGTATTCCATCTCTGGCCTTACGTAATAATCTGTCAGGTTTCGATCCACATGATCATTCCATTCTTTCCTTCTCCCATCAACCCACTGTTCCAGCTTGTAATTTACAGGCGTCTCTTACTGTTACATTAGGTACTCTACCCCATCTGGTTTTTCCTTTTTCGTAATATATTCAATCCGGTTACAATTAGCATTTGTTTTGTTTTTGTGGTTTCAGGTCTGGTTTCTACAGCATGTCATTACTATTGAAATGTCATGCTAAAGAAATATATTTTCTGGGAATGTCCATTCTACATGACTTTTACGTAACTGGCAAGAGAAGACAAAACCTTCTTACTCACAAAATGAACTGGTTAAATCACACAATTCACATCAAATACATTTTATTTATTTTATGAGTGAATCATTTGCAAGAAATTCCTTGTTATTTGAACCGTTCAATACTTTTCTCAAAAGGGAAGGTGTTATTCATTTTTATAGCTCTTGGACATGAATTTCAAATGAATCACACAGTGACCAGCACTTAAAAGATCGAACTATAGCTTAAAGCCTACATCTTCCCACACTTTCCTTACATCTATAAGAAAATTAGCAATGAAGGTAATGTTTGTCTAGATTAATATGAGATAGGTAGAGGAAGAATCGTTTATAGTAATTGTTTGTTCCCGGGTATAGGACCGCTGTTCACTCAGCATCGTGAGGAAATTGAGGAACTACGCTAGGTAGCGATCTCTGGTCTGGAAAGCCAACTTTCCGTCTGGGGGTGCTGAGATGCTGACCACTACTCCCCACCGTATAGGTCGGATGATCAGCGACTTCTGCTTTGTGTATGTGGGCGTGAGGCCGGCAGTCAGGTTGGCAGGCTGGCTCTCTTGTGGACTGTTACGCCATGTGTTACTTTTTTTATCGAATAGTTTGCACAAGAGCACATAAAGTCATGTGAGTGCAATACATGTTTCACTCCATGGCATTAGCGTAAAAAGTAATGGGGCTGTTTCAATTTGAGACGAAATAATCAAAATCAGTTGAAATTTGTTTATTGTCCTAGTTATATTCCCCGTTTAATTAAATGGACACATATCAGCGGCCTTTGTTTAAAACATATTGCCATACTGACAACGGTGTATACTGTATGGATTTACTATACACAGTCTCTCCCTCCCTCCCGCCCACCACCCGAGGCCCGACGGCCGCCGTCCGTCTATCCATCATCTATCTCTCATTTATACTTCCAGAATTTGCAAATATGGAATAATCTTGGGTAGAGAAAATTCCCACTCCCAACAGGGATGTGAACTTGGGATCCCTCGAACAGCACCACTTCTTCCACAGACTGAGTTAGGAACGAACAAAGCCAGTTTTTCTTTCTTTCCTTCCCCCCTCCGGTTCTTGGAGATTGCCTCACAGACATACACAACAATATACAAACTGTCTTTCATTATAATATTAATATGGGTAGTAAAATAACATTGCCGTCCTGAAAACTGTTCTTGCGTAGGATTTGTGTTCATGAGAGTCCTACAACAATGCTTTTCTATCCCCCATTTTCTCTCTCAAGCACTCATAGGCTGAGTGTATTCTAGAAGCCCTTCTAAAATATTTTGAATGACAGCAGTTGTTTCTAAAAGCATTCTTACTTCGACTCCGACCTTGCAGCGATTATGCAACATGGCCACTGCCAAACACCTGTTCAAGGACATTTGTGTTGCGTAGGTCGCTCATCAATATTAACCGCCTGGGGTGAAACATTATGTAACACCCTATAACACGCGGTTACGCCCCATGCTAACACCGGCTGACATGCGTACGCACACAAAACGGATCCATACCGACCTGACCTTGTGTAACCTTGGGTGGGGCGAGTGTGCTCTCAGCTGACTACGCCGACGTTCATATCCCGGAAACTTCATCGTTTTTTCACTGATGCGACAAACCTACAGAGAAACTTGTCTGAGAAAAGAAAAGAACGTGAAGCCTAGAGTTTCGGGCATTATGGCGATTTGCCAAAATATCAGAGCAATTCCGAGGTTTACTAAAATGGATTCTGATACCATAAAAAGTGATTAATGATCTTGGCTATCAAACCATTTGAGATGGGGAGGGAGAGCTCTTTTAGTTTCTGTGAACTCCAGATGGTGGTGTATAAGCTAAATGAACTTTCAAATGTGCCCGGATCCAAAGAAAATTACCCGACATTGTATTTCCAATATACAGAAACCACTGAGGAAATGAAAGGTTAACTAACCTACTCCAACTACTGAGATCCAAATTCGGGTCATATGCCGACTAGGTGAACACGCTATGTGTCAGAATTCGGGGTACTACCTCCAAAAAATATTTTGCATGTATAAGCGATGCTATCATTTACTCGGATCATATTAGAGCCGCTGGTATACCGGATTTTTTTTCCTCCGAAGAAATTATTTATAGTTATAAGTTATATAACTTATAAGTTATACCACACTTTTTTTTCAGGACTGGAGCCAGATACGAACTTACGTTAAAAAAAATTACACGTGGAGTCTGTGAATGCGTGAGAGATGGCAGCACTGCATAGTGCATAGAACCCTAGTGGCAACGACGAGAGTTGGACTGTTTTTGATACTTAGACTGTTTTCATTGCAAGAACAGCGTATAATCATTCGTTTTCTCCATTTTCGTGGTATGACACCTATTGAAATTCATCGCCAGTAGAGTGAGGATGTGGTGATGGTACCATAGATGTGTCTGATGTGCGTTCCTGGATGCAACAGTTCAAGAAGGCAGAACATCGTGTGACAATAAACCAAGACAGTCACGGCCTCGCACCAGCCGGTCTACCAGCATGATCCAGCGAATGGAGAACGTTTTGGAGGATCGCCGATTGAGCGTTGCAGACATCGCCTCCAAAATTGGTATTTCCGTGGAATCTTTGCACACAATCCTGCATGAAGAACTGAAAATGCAGGTACAACATGCTGATACACCATTCCATGAATATCAAAGAATGAGATGACCATAACTTTCACAGCAGAAGCAACCACTTTTGCTTTTTGAGGGGTTGGTGATGAAGGAGATTTCCCCACTGAGCTTTGCTGTTTGCTCTCAGGATCAAAATGATGTAGCCAAGTTTCATCAGCATGATTACATTTGAAAGAAACTCCGGATCTTACTCTAACATCGACTTTAACTGCATGTTACCTCCATTGCAGCGGTAGGCGATACTGAACATGTCTGAAATTGCCTGGTTCTCATAGGCAGGAACCAGGAGTACCAACAATGAAACTACTACGGCGTGTTTGTTTCACATTAAGCTAACAGAGTATAATAAGATAGAATTTTAGTGCGAAAAATTATGACCGTAAAAAAATTATGATCATTATTTATTGAACAGCCGTCGTAGAATGTGCGATGCTGGTGAGCCACCTGGAAGTGCTCTGCTTGACATAAAACGAAATATATCAACATATAACGGTACAATGTTATAATATAACCAGGCAGAGGAGTTTAGTACTAAACCAATGCGTTAAAAACGGACCTGGGGTTGATGGGAAAGGAAGTTGAATGTTCTTGTAATGCTCTCTGTAAACAGGTATGATAAACACTTGAAAGCACTATCGCCTGAAAGCAGCAATAAGAAGCATCGGAAGAAAACAACGTATATTTTTTTATTATAATTTACATCCTCCACGTTAAGTCATATCGGAAGATGAATAACATGGGTGAAATGCTCAAATGAGCCCAGGGCCCATAACCTTATCCAGATAACTCGCCCTGGCCGAGATTCGAACTCGGGACCTCTTGAATGTGAGACAAACACACTACCATCTATGCTACCGAGGCGGACAAATTTGCAATACGATTTTTACAAGTGCACTTATGCATTTGCGAAATACATGGAACATAATGCATATGCGATTGGTACGCAGACTTTTTTCCCCTCCCTTAAATGCAAATACAGATATACATGCATGTTATTGTAGCTGCAATATTACTAAAACGTAGCTGAATAAACAAACCTGGCGAAATCATAGCAACATTCTTCTCTTCTTAAAGACATTAATCACATTAACAACTTTGTCAAAATATTGTGCAAAGTATACTACTGGTGTCTTGTCCCCCACCAAGTTACAACTGGTTCTAGTTGCAAGGGAATTCCACGTGCTATTTCCTTAAATATTTTAATTCTTGAGGGTGCCTTGAGAAATATATTCTTCAGGATGTCTGTTAAAGTATCAGAGGCCGGAAAACAGCCTCTAATTTCTTCCCAACTCAGTGAAGACCAAGTGACTGACCTCGATGTAGAGATATCCCACAGATTAGGTCTCCAGATCTGAGAGCTTACGATATTTTCTTTGTGGGTGTCTGGAAGAGATCTTATCTCAGCGACTCTATATTATCAAATAACTAAAAATCATTCAACGTGCTATGGGTTTAGTCACACAAAATATGAAATTCCATATTCTAAACCAAGCTTGCTACACATATCCATGGGAAACGTGTTCTTATATGTGTAGAATTAAACGTATGTGACAAAAGAAGTTCAAAATACGAGTATTTTGGTGACTATAAATTATAGGAAACTCATGATATTTCTTCATATTTTCTATAACATTTACGACCTCTTTTCTGTTACAATACTTTTCATTTACAATGAAGTAGGCCTTCTGGATATTCTATCCCGGCAATTTCCTGTTTTCTTTCCATTTAGAAACTCAAGTTACTCTTTCCAGGAAAAGCGTCTGGAAAAACTCATACGAGCATTTCCAACAAATCCGTTACAATTTGAGAAAATGTAGCATTTCCTCTGTGCGGTTTCCTCTATTGCAGAATTTTTATTTTTCATTCTTCTTCCCAAGTTTAAGGATTTCATAAATTTTAAAAATTATAAATACCATGTAATTTTAGTTAATTGATGGAATTAAATCATTTCTTCAGACTAGCCGTATATAGGCTAAGGTCTTTGATAGAGTCAACATGAAAAATTCAATACCATGGCCGGGATTTGAACCAGGAGATCCGTGGTTCAAATCCAAGCCATGTCATTGAATGTTTCATGTTGACCCCATCTACCATGCAGTTTGTTGCATTTCCTTTGATAACATTGTTAAATACAAAACTTTATAATCTTATTTTTAAACTTTCTGATAACAGGAACTGCTCCAAATTTTTAAAGTAAAAAAGTTTTGACTTTAAAATATATTTCTGCTTTTTTTAAACAGCCTGCCTATTTTTATTTTCTCTACATGCATTTACAGTAAGTAGCTGCATTTTATTCCAACCAAAGTTCATCGGAAATAGTGGATTTAGGACATCCTGAATAAAACAAAAAAGCACTTTTGAAAAAGGCGTGTGCATGTGTGTGCACGCGCTCAAAAACAGAAAACTGGTTAAATACCACCGTGTTCCAAGGATGCGACACGAAGATTAAAAAAACATTCCAAACACCTTTAAATTGAACATGTTTTTTTTTTTTTTTTTTTTTTTTTATCTTCTCAAAACTGTTTCTTAAGGTTTTAATTAAAGTGTCATATATTTAATACATTTTCATGATAAATGAAATGTGTATTTTGAATTTTCATTCTGAATCACATTTCCATAACAATAAACCTAAGAGATAGACTCTTACTACATAAAAAATGAAGTGTATAATATATTACAGTATTAACGAATATTCCTTTGTTATTGGTTTGAATTTTCAAATACTTAATTATTTTCTCAAATGAGAAGTCGTTTATTTATTCTCTCCCAGTCATGAAAAGAGAACGGAATTTAAGTCATCACTAGGACCGAAAGTTAAGCAAAAGTAAACAAAAATAGTGACGGGGTTATACACTACCTGCGTCTCGTAAACATGGGGGGGAAGGAGTTGAGTGCCATGCAGTCGCGCACGTACTCATACAACCAAGGTCACGGACAACGGTAATCCATCAAATGTAATCATATATTTGTATGAATATAAACAAAAGAATCATTAATTTTCAAATATGTTCAGTAAATGGAAAGCTAATTCGTTGCGACAATACAACATTATACCTGTGCAACGCCTCATTGTGCTCATTATAACAACGCTACATGCGCTACAGTCATCCCCATACAATCTGTCGTTTCGTCTATGGAAACGCATATTTTGTTGTCGGACGCGGTGTTTCTAATATCCTGAGGTGCGTGTTAATAGCACAGCTGTAGGTATTCCTTGCGTATTGTAGACCTGGATGGCAATATTTTCCCTGTATATTTTTCTAAAAACTGCTTGAAATGACTATTTTTTGCTTTCCAAAGTCACATCGGACGATGAATGAAATGGATGAAATGATGCTCAAATGAGTCCGGGGTCCTTGAGGCTTAGTTACCCGACATTCGTCTTTCGGGATAAGGGAAAAACCCGGAAAAAACCTTATCCAGGTAATCACCCTAACCGAAATTCCAACTCGGGACCTCTTGAACGTGAGGCAGACACGCTACCATCTACGCTAACGAGGCGGGTGCACGAGCTATAACGTAGTTGAGCACAACTACACGAATTTCTGGCTAAAATAGCGGGCCCTAGTCATCACATAGCGATCAATTCTCAAAATATTTTACTACGACTTAAACCCACCCCATTCGCTATTACCATTATACCTGCAAGGAAATACGTACGTAATATAAAAAATTTACCTTGAATAACATGAAGCAGATAAAAGTATATGCGTCTACTCCACAAGGAGTAGAGAGAGCCATGTCAGTGCAACATAATGCTTTTCTTCATATTTTGCATGTTTAATTATGAGGAAATTCCGCGGCCACATACAACAATCGATGCCAATGTGGGTGACGTTATATTCAAGAAATGGCACGTTATGTAACTGCCCAAGCTATTTTACAGCAGCCTTTTCCACATAGCTATAGGATAGAGTTAACATTCTAAAGCTACAAATCCATGCAGAGGGGGTTAGTGAAACACACACTACTCGCGAGAATATGAATGGTAGCACTAATGAATGGCGGATGGTAGTGCATGCGCACTGAAGTAATCCCTAGGTCTCGAGGGGTCACTGCAGCTTATTTTACAAATGAAATACAAACACTGCGCTAGGAATATCCTGCAGCTTATTACACGCTGCTCACAAATCAGTTCTAGGGAAAGCTATGTCATGAACAACAATGTGCTTACAAGGAATGTAAATGTAAATCTCGCTTGGGATTTTAGTGAAAAATTAGCAACTGTCAAAAGGGTTTGGAAAGCCTGAAAATATAATGCAATGTGCAATTATTGATTACAGATGCCGCTTATAACGTATGGCTAATTCTAAAAATCACAGTTGTCGATGTGAGAGTAGGATATTTCTTCGAATCACAAGAGTATGCAATGTGCAAAACACCATCGAGCAGCAGGTAATATAAATGTCTGACATGCTTCGTACACATGACTTTCTCTATAATATTGTTTATATTTATCTAACTTGCACAAACTATTCTTATGAAAGATATTTTGTCATCCTTTATGATCTAAGAATCAAATACAACCTCTAGTTCCGAAATTGCGGGTTCAAACCCGGTGCAGGGCTATAGATTTTCTCGAACGTAAAAATTCTTAATATAGCTTGCCTTCGAAAGGGATATAAGGTCAGTGCTCGTAATCTTCAGTAGTAAAAGAACCTGAAGCTTGATAAGTAGGTAGGTCTCTGTGCTAAATTAAGCATTTCAAGCTGAGAACCTTAATAGTTAAAGAGCACCTATAAATAAAAGCTCAAATTACTTTTGCGAAAACCTATTTTTTTATCTGCTCTTCATAACTAGTTTCCTTACATATTTCCCTGAAGGTACGAAGAGGATGGAGGAAACCGAATCGATATACCGATGCTTAAAAACCGGGTCGCTATATACTGGACGCTTACGGACGCTTCGGAAGTGGCTGATGCCACACAAAAATTATTTGACATAAATTGTGTGTTTTAAACATATCTATATTTATTGCGTAGTAGTCTCTTATTGTTTGTCCGTTATACAAAATTCGTTTCGAATGGAGAGAGCTGCAGAGGCCTTTTAAGAGCTATGTGATACTTTTGAAATAATGTTCTCTTTGTACGGTCAGTAGGCGGAGAGACGATCAGGGAGAATTAAAGAAAAAGAAAAACGAATGACTTCCCATTTTAGAGGAGCACAAATATTGGAAAATGCAAACTAATAACAGGAAATATATCAGAAATAGTTAACTCCACCATAAAAAGCAGACATAGTAAATTTTAACACATACATTTTTTGTTTAGTAATATTTTGGATTTACCATTTATGCAAAAGTCATCCAGAATGACCAAGACTTCAGGCTATTCTTAGAAAAATCAAGATGTATACGTAATTTATTATGATCACATCTTAAAACATAAGCTTATCAAAATCGTTATGGACATTTTTGGGAAAATCGAAATTTTAGAAAACGTTTCCTTGTACCGGATAATTTGGAATGAGGAAACTTTCTTAAACAACTTCCTGTCATAACTTTTGGAAGGTTAACTTTATCTATCCGATTTTCGTTTCTGAGACTCAAAATAGATATCTCCAGTGAAATTGAAGTTTTAGGTGGAATACATTACTTCCTTTTAATTTCTGTACTAGAGAAAATAAAAATCCCATCATTTTAGACAGAAAAAGTCTAGAATGTTTTACATATTTGTAAGTATTAAAGCCGTAACCTCCTGTACGCTCGTCGCAAGAGTAGTGTCGTATCAAGCTCAACTTTCACACCCTGTCGTACCGAATGAGATGTCTTGTCGGACGATCGCAGATTTCCCTCGAGAAATAGTGTGCAGCTTAGCATTCAAATGCCCAGAGAGAAGTACAACCCAACGTATCCTTCTTGTCCAGAGAACACTCTTGCATTTTATCGACATAAGCATAACCTAAGATGCGTGTAAGAAGGCCTTTAGTAGATATACTTTGGCACAAGTCTCATGTGAAATTACATGTACATACAATTTGTCTCAAACTAGAAAGATCCTGTTGTAACCATATGGAACGAAACAAAGAGACAGATATTGAAAGGTAGAGTCTGACTAAAAAATTCAATGCCAAAGCCGGGATTTGAACCACGGATCTTCTGGTCTCCGTCCAACCGCTCTAAACCATTGAGCTACTATGGCCAACGTACCAACATGACATTAAATTCTCCAACTGACTCGTGTTTCTCCCGGTAAACCACTAGGAGTTCTCCTAAACACATGAGACAACTACCTTAATGACGACTTACTATGCTGTAAGTACTTTATGACCCGGGCTTTATAGTTCGGACCGCTATTAGATCAATTAATGCAAATTAATTGTTCTTGCACACTGGCCGTGTGTACGCTAAAGTATTGAAAGATAGAGTCAGACTAAAAAATTCAATGCCATAGCCGGGATTTGAACCACGGATCTTCTGGTCTCCATCCAGCCGCTCTAAACCACTGAGATACTATGGCCAACGTGCCGACATGACATTAAATTCTCCAACTGACTCGTGTTTCTCCCGGTAAACCACTAGGAGTTCTCATAAACACATGAAACAACTACCTTAATGACCACTTATTATGCTATAAGTACTTTAAGGCCCCGGCTTTATAGTTCGGACCACATTTAGATCAATTAATGCAAATTAATTGTTCTTTCACACTGGCCGTGTGTACGCTTAAGTATTGAAAGATAGAGTCAGACTGAAAAATTGAATGCCATAGCCGGGATTTGAACCACGGATCTTCTTGATCTTCTCGTCAAGACCAGAAAGAATAATTAATTTCCAAAGAGACAGATACTTTAATGGTATTCTCTCAGCTGCGGGTTCACAGAGGGGAAGCCACTGATGTTTATAAGCAGTTTCCTTAGCCGGAGAGCCCTAACAGCGTTCCGTTAAAGTATGTCTTTACTTGACTACGGATGAACATAACCAGTTATGCACTCCCATCCAATCATTTTAACAACCTTATCACTGCCTATGATGAACTGCCGGCATATATATACATATATATATTAATTTAAAATAATTCTTAAACTTATTCATACTAAAAAACGAACTCAACTTTTCTTGTACATATTTCTACACTTATGATTAACTTTCATTACGAGAGAAAAAATGATAAACAAAATCATAATACAAATGTTTGCACGATTTTTGAAGAAATGAAATATTTCATCATATATACATTTTCAAACAATCCTATTCATACAATAAGCACGTGGCAACGGTTCTGCGGAATACCCTAGCATTTTAGGGTAATGATAATGATAATCAGCCACGCCTTAAAACAAGACATCAGCACTTTCCACCTCTGGAGATATTTCTTCCATTAAAACTACATTTTCTGTTATCATGTATAAAATTTCAACATGAAAATTATCTACTTCAATGGGCAGTACTTGCTACAACTTGGAACAATTTTCATCGTACTATTTTACAACCGAAACACTCACATGGCACTCTGTGTCATTATGTTCACTCACCACCAAAAAATGGACATCAACTGCTGGACGCCAACTTACCTGAAACAAAAGAATACGTAGTATTACAGTTTCAATTAATTTCGTTATATTGGCATATTACTAATAAATACTAGGCAATTTCAGAACCAAATTTGGTTCTGTTTTACAAACTTTGTTATTAAACACAGCAGGAAAAGATGATTGCAAATTGAAAAACCCATCACTTGACGTATATACAGCAGTATATCATATATACATATTTAACTATACGTACAGCTGTAATAATTATTACACTGGGCGACAGTGAAAATGTTTCGGGCTTCAAAATAGTGAATTTACATGTATTTCCATTTGATGAACTCAAAAATCACCATAAAAATGACAGATTAGCTCTTGTTTTGAAGATAAAGTGACATTTCCTTTTTTAGAGTGAAGATTTTAAATTTGGGGGATTTTTTTGGGGGGGAGTTGACACACCTGTCAAATAACAACACACAATGAGAGAAATTTTGGAAATTGAGTGATGCAAAAGTTAAGGAAGGTATTTTTGTCGGACCACAAATAAGAGAACTTGTAAAGGATCCTGCATTTGACCAAATTTTGGAGGGGAAAGAAAAGGAAGCTTGGGAAGCCTTCAAGCATGTTGTTCATGGATTTTTAAGCAACAAAAGAGATGACAACTACAAGCATTTGATGACAGTGCTCCTGCAAAAATACCGTAACCTTGGATGCAACATGTCCCTTAAGATCCATTTTCTCCATTCCCACCTAGACTTTTTCCCTCCTAGTTGTGGAGTTGTTATTGATGAACAAGGAGAGAGATTCCACCAGGACATTTCTGTTATGGAACAAAGATATCAGGGCCGTTGGAATGAAGTAATGCTTGCGGATTACTGTTGGTCTTTGTATAGGCATTCTGCGGAACTCCATCACAAGAGGCAAGCTAAAAGACGACGAAGTCAATAGGCCACCACATGATTCTCTTCAGACACGACTATCTGCGAAGTATTTTTCCAGCAATACAGAACTCTTAGCAGGTATCCTTTTCCCTCAATCCGTTAATATGCAATACTTCCACCTTATGTATATCATAGAAACCAGAGCTAATAACAGTACTTCATTGTCACATTTGTTTTTCTCAACCCAAAATTAGTAGGAATTGCCTCGTGAAGTGCTCGAAACATTAATTTTTTTGTCAGTGTTATTATAGCAGGTACTTACGTAAAATGTGGAACACCTTTTTATGCAATAAAGAATAACCTTTTGTTATAATTTGATTTGCCACTGCTTTTTTATCAGTGTCATGATGTTTTCTCATAGTAATTTACACTGAGGCATTCTCGACTAAAGTATACCCTCTGTGGACTTTAACCTAACTGCGTTTATACAATGTGACATTTTGCTATATGAAATTAAGTGCAAAACATTTTTGTTTTCAAAGATGATGAATGCTAAATGGATATATGTGACGTAACTACCTAAGATTATATACAGCTTTAAGGTGAAGGACAAATTACTTTGTAATCGTCACACGCTCCTCTGAGTCAGCCAGTGAAGGGTCTGGTATCTCTAGGCCAACTTTAGGAAGACAAACACCCAGGTCAGCGATGATTGATTACTAAATCCGGAGACCTCCGGCACGTACTTGTGTCAATCACAAAGTAATTTCTCCCTCATGATAGTAATGTTTTAATGAGAAATAATTTACTATTGAATCATAATTAACACTAATTTATATTCTAATTTTGCAGGTAATGAGCAGTTTGAAGCAGTTATGTCCCGAATGAAATGGTTGCCACAATCTTGAAGCAATGCTTTACATTATCTAGTCCACTGGGTTCTCGAAGTCACCTATGCTGTTCTGCCGTCGGCTGCTTCTTCGGCTTCCACGGTAGAGTTGTGAAACCGTTCTTTCAGGGTATGCGTGGATGTGTTGTAATTTTCTGATAAAATTATTTATTATTCAAGATATTTGGCTAGAAGGGTTGTTGACTGAAAGAAGTGAAGCCTTAGTTACCGTACAGGACAGATATGACCACCTCGCTAAAGCACAGAACAGTAAGCGATCTGTCACTCGAGGAGTAAGTGTCCTGAATCCGTAATATACACTCCCAGCTCTGCACAAACCACCCCTAACATTTCTACTCTCATCAGCTTTCATACATGAGTGGACTGTATTATATCTGGCGTATGCGGATGTCAGTATACAGTAACACAACTTTTAGAGCGAGTGAAACAGTGAACCGGGAGCGGAAACGGTTACTACATTGCGGATATTATAGCTTACTTATTGCAATCAAATAATGAACGGTGTTATTAACTGTAATTGACTTTCAAAACATTTTAACGTGAGATGAAGTGAAAAAATATGACGGCTTCTGTAGGAGCCAGACGTAAACAGCTCTCAGCAAATCAACATGTGTTTGCTGGCGGAGTGATACCAACCGCATGTGCATCCAAGCTTTAAGCCCGGAAGTACTTAATAGCAAAAATAAAACTACCCTACATTACGCAGTTAAATTCTACGAATTTTATACGTTTTCTATAGAATTTATAAGTCTGAGCCAGCGTAACCTCAGCATATTTGCCTTCCGCGAATCATGTTGTTACTTTAAATAAAGTCTATTTAGTTCGCGTGTGCAGTCCGACCGCAACCTTTGACGAACCCTTATAATCGTTTTACAACACCGGCCCTCCTTCTTCCAGTCCTTTCTGCAAGGTTACAACCTTTCTCAATACGTCATGGGTATCGTACGATAGAAACTTCCTTAGTTTTGACATACACACACAACACACACACACACACACACACACACACACACACACACACACACACACACACACACACACACCGCTACAATTCTACTGGATTCCATAATAACCCTTATCTTATTCAAAGTGCGGTATTTGAAACCCAGCTCCCTTGGGAGTCCGCGCAAAGTGCAGTGCCCATAAGGAAAATCACAAATTTCTTGCAAATGTGCAACCAATTCACCTAAGGTAGGCGCTCTACCTTTTGCATAGAACTTATAAATTTCTCGGCGAATTGAAACGCATGGGAAATTATCCACTTTAGAGAAACGTTTCCTTTTGTTTTCACACTTGATCGGCGTATTTGGTATTCCTTTCATCACAATTTTTCTCACTGTATTTCTGTGAATACCCAGAATTTTTGCAGGTTCATTGCATGATCCCTTACCAAGATTATTTTTCACCACATATTTATGTGTTCAAACGAAGCATTTGAATTTGCTTAGAAAGAGTTCCCGTTATAACTTTGTTTTTTGAGGCTTCTCCACTAACATAACTCGGCCCAGCAACACTTCAATTTATTCACATTATTGCCGGCCCTTGTAGCCATGGTCGCTAGAGCGTATGTTTCCAGCGTTTCGCCGCGTAGAGAGTCGCGGGTTCGAGTCCCGCCTTGGACATGCGTGTCTATATGTATAGTGTTTATGTGTGAAACAATAGAAAACAGACTGAAATAAACGGAAACAATAAAAAAACTGTTCAAAAGAAAAAAAAATGTGTCTTCACTTTGATTATTCTCACTTGAATAAACGTTATCTACTATTCCATTTGCATTAAGCACTGCATTTCCCTCCCACGGTCTCCACATCGTGACACACAACAAATTTTTGCACGTAATGAAGCAGGTCAACTGGAGGTTGGAACTTTGACAACCGAGACTCCACTTGGAGTAAACATACGACTGTCATTTCCAGAAAATCAGGGTTGCTATTGGTCTTCAACGACAGTGTTCCATTTCCTAAGTGTGGAGATAGATTTATGACGGTCATTACTTTGAAACAGGAACTTTGGTCCTCGGATCAATTATTCATTTAATTATGTAATATGTTTAATAATTATACATAAATTTAAGAAACTACCTATGTTAGTGAAAGTAAAATTGTAGACTTTGATGTAAAATATTGTAACGAACCTGGGCAGATATACGTGAGAAACACTGCACTCCCAGGTGACAGTCTATGAAGGGCGGAAGTCAGACAATAGAATGGAATGCTAGCTATTTTACTGTACAGTAGTTTCCTTGTGACGCCGTGCTGTGTATATAAGAGGGTAGCAACCCCATTCAGTCCTAATTTTTTGCTCATTGCAGTCAAGTGCATTGTATACGGATGTCTGGTGTGTCCGACGACGTGCCGCGTCCAGTAAACTGTATTATAAAATGTCCGCCGAAAGTGCAGTTATTTAAGGGTGGCCGGGTTCCACAAGTGTAAGAACAAATTAAAGCAGTTTAGAGATTATCGTTGGTTTGTGTTGTTGCAACCTTAACACCCTGAGAACCTAAGAAGAGTCCATGTAGGAGACAGCAGCTAGAGCCAAGGGTAAAGCAAGCAGCAGACGACGACCTGGAGACCGAGGAAGGAGTCTCGGCGTCGAATCCAGGTACGTGCAGCCGTGAGGCGAGAGAAAGTACTGCCGTAAGTGGGCGGTAGGGTCCATTTCCCTTGTGGAGCAACTGCACTCGCGTTGACTAGACAGACTTTACCTGTCTGCCCATTTGAACTTGTTCCCGAGCCAACGAACATACATTGACTTAATATGCAGAATTATTGTCATTATTTATACTTTACTATCATTTTAAATTTAATTATTCATTCCTTCAGGTTAATAAATGCGGTATCAAGTTATTCGTATTAGACATTAATATGAGATTATATGATTTTCAAACCAGCGGAATTTATATGTAAACAAATTATAGTAAATGCATCTAGAGACAAACAAGCAACACATCAAAATATATCTCTTTTAACCAAATTTAGCATACAAATTTGTATGCTACATTCCCCTGGCTTTTCTACCCACAATCGTTTACATTATTTTTGTATTCACTTCAAATTATTCATGGTAGAACTTTCCGGAATAAGTTTCATTAAGCATTTCCTTGTAAGTGCAAAGTGGATATACAACAAAGAGTAGCCGAAAGTTTAAAAAGAAGTCGCTATACTCTGGAAACTTAAACAATTATTGATAACAATTTAAACGTGCGTCGCATATTTGGATATGAACATGAAAGTCTGATATTTGTCCGATTTTGTTTTTAAAGTATGTTCTCTTTTTTTCTTTTTTCTCATGAGTGCACGCACGGTTTTAAAAAAATACTTTTGGTTTATTTAGAGACTCAAAACATGATTTCCATTTGAAATTTCGATATTGAATTTTTGATTGGATTGCAACACTTTAGGCCTGTATAAACATTGCTCTAAAACTGATACTTTTTATTAATACAATCGGTATGGCTGGATCAAAACACACAAACTCGAACGTAAACGTGTTTTCACAAGTCAGCAACAATTTCTGTTTTCATTTCAAAAGCATATTCTCGCGCAACTTCACGTTCCTCGGCTCTTGGATATGCTTTCAATATGTAAAGTGGGCGTTAGCTTTTTTTACCCCCCTCGTCGGCGTTCTGCATCATATCTATACATTTCCAGTCGATGAACGCTACACTGCGATTTATTCAGCTTCTTTACAATTTCGCACACAAACGTTTTAATAAACCCTACAGCAATGGAGGGTTGCCTCTCACGCTTCAATCTCTAAAATAAACTATGATCGTCAGCTTAAAAACACAAGCATATGAATAGCTAGCAATCGACAAGCATATCAAATTAAATCACTTATTTCGAATGCATCTGCTTTGAGTAAATGCTTTTATATGTTAGACACGTATAAAACACCGAGCTTTTGAAAACAGAAATTTTGCTTTAAAAAGGCAGATTCATAAACGACGTGTTTATACAGGATGTTCTAGAAGTTCAGCATCATAGATTTCATTATAATTCCTATTTCTTCAAACGCTGTGCCAGCAGTATCAACTGATATAGCAAATGCCATAATCATTTAAATATGCAACTTTTACTTTCTTTACTATTTGTAAAGTAGGTACAAGTAAGTTATTATTCCGGAAAAACACGAGTCGGATGTTATCTCTAGGTCTTAAACGAGACAACGTAAACACAAATAAAGATAATTGGCAAACACCGATTACCCTGTAATGATACATAGCATCATTTACGAAATGTTCAAAGAGGACCGCAGGATCGAATCCTGGGCATACTTATGCCTTATTTTTCTAATAATTTCAAAACTAATTCTGATACACGCCTCTAATAAACATTACCAAAAGTACCCACTACGAAAATTAACTGAATGAATTGTCCTTTATATGAAACACCTAGTTCGAGACCTGGAGCGTTGATCTGTATACGTTCTGAACGAATGACGCTAATAATCCCGAATAAACTATATCACTCTGATATCATTAAGGAGGCGGAATATGAGTTATATTATATACCTGGAGCCTCTTGTTCGAGACTCGAGCGTCGAATCAATTATCAACCAAAAATTAAAGTTTTAAAAATCATTCATCGTTTTGTTGGATCCAGACTAAGACGTGTACTCTTTTTATCGATGATGGTGTGATCAAGAAAATGAATGACATAAAACTGTGCCATTAAACAGTAAATCCCATTTCAGAGCCTAGTGAACATAGATTACTCATAGGAACCCCAATAAACTTAAACCAGTTTCGTCTGCATAATGTTACATCTATGGAAGTCAACAAAATTTATCTGCATACGATAGGACAGTAATCATAGATGAAGGAGTATCCACCTGAACACACAGCATTACTCCAATAAATGTGTTATGCGGGCTTTTTGGCCGTGGTCGATTGGCTGAAATAGCACTTGACGTTTCGCCCGTCTCTCCGCCGGGCATCTTCAGAAGTTGACTCGAGCAGTTGAGACTCCCTGAATCTAAAAAAACAATTATTTTTAGAAAATTGTGTGTCTGTGTGTTTTTGTGTGTGTGTGTGTGTGTGTGTGTGTGTGTGTGTGTGTGTGTGTGTGTGTGTGTGTGTGTGTGTGTGTGTGTGTGTGTGTGTGTGTGTGTGTGTGTGTGTGTGTGTTCCACCAGACACTCTACATTACTTTGAAAAGGAACTGGCTCTTTTTTAACGATGACTTTGGCAGGTTGGCGGGAATCAAGCCACTGTTTCGAGGCATCAGGTTTCGGCATATACCCATTTGTCATTAAAAGTGGCAACTCACCTGACAAATCTATCATCCATAGGATTACAGATAAGCTAATGATAGATATTCACTCTACGTTCAGCCTGTTGAGGTATCAGTTTATGTGGTACAGATCTACAGCTTCTATATAATTTTCCAAGTGTCTTAATGTGGTGATGTACGGCATCTTTTTGATGCATTAAGTTTTTCTGAGAGCCTACGAGTACGTTTTGCGGATTTTCTCACAAAATTTGGCGTGTATCCTCAATATTCCACACTTTAGGTATTCCATAACGTGGTAAATCTTTAGCGTTTTCGTCTCCATTGTTGAAACGTTAGAACCATCGCTGTACCACACTCTAACGACACCTCCTTTCACTTCATATATTCTTCCAGCTGCTGCAGCGAATTTATATAATCTTGTCTCCAGTAGTGTTTTAGAAGGACTACAAGCCCGCCTCGGTAGCGCAGATGATAGCATGTCTGCCGCACGTTCAACAAGTCCCGACTTCGAATCTCGGTTAGGGTGAGTAACCTGGATAAGATTTTGCCGGGGTTTCCCTTATCCTGATAGACGAATGTCGGGTAACTCTAAGCTCCGTGAACCGCGGACACATTTGAGCATCACTTCACCCATTTCATTCATCGTCCGATGTGACTTAACGTTGGAGGACGTAAATTAAAAAAAAAAAAAAAGGAAGTTAACTTTTAATATCTCCATTTTGTGATTGTTTATTAACAACTGAAGACTGACATATGGTCGCAAAGTACGCAACACTCGTCATGGCATTCTGTAAATAGCATTGCCAAACCAGAGACACCCAATAAATTTCCCAAAACACAAAAGTCAAGAAACCGACTTATGAGACATCTATTAAATCAGGCAGACTGGACGCACAATAATACAAAATCTACACATATAATAAAATCCTAATATACTTATAAATATTTTGGTATTTGTTTTTTTTTTTTTTAATGTTGCATAAAAAGTATTACAACTTTTCTGGTAAATTTTTTTCGTAATAATTTCATTATGACTTACATAAGCATTTTTCATAAGCAGCATTTCCGCGACTGTACAGAAAGCATATGGAAGAGGCATAAGTTTATGTAATAGTAAATATTTTAGTTATATTAATGGGTAGTGATCCCGTCCTCTCTACTGTTGTGGCTACTTGGGACAGCCACTATCCTTTCACCTCATCCTTCCTCCCTGGGATGCACCACTTGGTGCACAGGTACAATAGATCATGACTGAAACTCCGTGCCGAAGATATTATCGTCCAAAAAAGTAAAGGCCTTAATGTCAGTTTTCAAAACCCTTATGCAATTACATGACAGAGAGAGGAAATCGAAAAAAGGCGACAGAGGAGAGTAGAATTAGAAGGAAAGGTCTCAGCGAAAGTGACTAAGAGAAGGGAAGGGGGGAAAGTGAGAAGTGAAAGAGTGAGAGAATGAGAGATGGGAACAGAGTAGAATCTCTACTAAAATATATTACGCATCAGTGTTCTAATTATTCAACTTCACTTGCAGAAAAATCAAATAAGAGGCGAAATGACTAATACTGTGGTCATAATTACATCAACCGAAAGTGGTGTGTGTTCCACAGGGAAAGTTTCCCAACAAACAAAATTATTACGCAAAACAACGGCCATCCACGAGGTTTTTAGTACACACGAACTTATACACAAAATCTATTGCTGCAGAATAAAATAACAGACACTAGGCAAAAAGGATTGAAATGCAAACCGAACAGATGCTGAACGGATATACATGAACGCACGGAGAGTAACGAATAAACAGGAACAAAAGGCAACCTTTAATTAAAGAACGAAACGTGAGGAAACATAATCCAATTGTTCGCAACATGTGCTCAGCCAAGCCGTCAGCGCGGAGCCAGGAACTAAAAAGGACAATTTTTACACTTCGTAACAGTGATTGTAACTGAAGTCAGACGAACTGCCTCTCTAAGAAATGAAGTGCCCAGTCTTTTTGAAGGGGAGGGAAAGAAAGGAAAAGGGGGGGGGGCAAAGAAAGAGAACAAATAAATATTATAGTTAAAGGGGGTCATTGAAATGAAAAAGGAACAAAAATCTACTCAAAATATAATTTTAAATTGGAAATATTTTCTGGCTATTAATTAGCATGGAGCAGTCGTAGTTATACCTATACTGCATCCGTCTTAAGAAACACGCTTTTCGAATTACTCTGCGCCCACGTGCACAAGCGTGGCAAATGACAGTGACACTTTGCCCCATGTGTTACGTCATATTACAAACAAGGACTTTTTTTCTGTAATTTACCTCCTTTAACTTTTTAAGTCACATCGGACAATGAATGGAATGGGTGAAATGATGCTCAAATGGGTCCATGGCCCATGGAGCTTAGAGTTACCCGACATTCGTCTTTCAGGATAAGGAAAACCCCGGGAAAACTTATCCAGGTAACTCACCCTGACCGAGATTCGAACTCGGGACCTCTTGAACGTGAGGCAGACACGCTACCATCTACGCTACCGAGGCGGGCCCAAACAAGTTGTATGCACAAGAGTAGCTTACCAGTAGGTTTTGTTTTGTAAGTTTTGTTCGCGGAATTGCTCAAAGGATAGTGTGATTCTTAGGGCCGCAGGAGTAAATATTCAAATTGGATGGGAGCGAATCAGCAGTTTTAGGCATTCAGGACACACTTAACTGTACAGTAAAAAGAATATTTGATGCTAAACGGAAGTCTTTATATGAAAAGTACATGCCTCAAAACATGTATTTCCGATGAAATTTCCATAACTAATCTTTGAGTGAAATATAACACTTTCCCCTACTTACTGTTTATAGTAAGTATTCTACTCTGTAATAATAAAGTAAAAATGGAACACAAACGGGGTTGGAACTAAGTTCACGGGCATATGCAAGTAGTGCATTTAAGATGCAGCCCAGGCTTGATAGGCGTGCTTAAAATTAGTGCTGTAGATAGATCAAAATCTTTCATCGATTAACCTTGTTACTTTAATCGATTAATCGAGATATTTGTTTAAAAAATTAGGTGTAAACATTATATAAAGTACTTTAATACTCTGTACATTTCATTATTTAGGCGACTTTTAAATATTTAGTTTCAAAATTTGTGTTTGAATTAAGTGCGCGTGCTTTATATATGTACTGAATTAGATCTACAATATTTTTGTAAGTAATTATTTAGTACGTATTATATCAATATCTTCTAAGATTTGTGAAACTGGCATGCAGTTGTTTTTTTTTTTTTTTAAACGTTTGTCCTTGTTTTAACTTTTTTTAACAAAACTTTCATTCGCTGTCACGAACTCAGAAACGTTACTGACTTACTGCAGTTAACAGCACAGTACACTACCACCAGCCCTAAGAAGAGGGATCAGCTATTGTTTCCATAGCTGCGTGAGCGAAGTGTTCGGTTCAAAGTTGTACAGCTCAGTTTATGCTAGCAAGCGATAAATACTCAGTTGTATACGATATGTTGTCACAAGTTATAAGGAGAGAAACCTCTCTGTCAGCATCTGTATGTAGTTATGTACCTCTTAGAATATTTCACAACAGAAGTGTTATTTAGACTTTCTCGGGGTTCAGAGTGATTTCTTTTACATATCAGGAGTTATATTATCTCAAAGTTCGAAGAACATTACATGGTTTGATGCGTTGGAAAGGCTGTTTAGGTTGGAAGCAATACATCAAAACAAAGAGGGCCAAATTTGTTTAATTGTAATCGATTAATTTTAATCGACTGGATTAATCGATTAAATCACGCAGCACTACTTAAAATCATTCGTGTAATAAATATGTACTAACTTTAGAAAAAATAGAGAATATTACGGTATAATATATATACAGTAAAATCTACCTAAACCGAGCCCCTTATATACCGGAAACCTGAAAAACCTGAAAATAAATTTTGGAATGGAGCTATTTCTCATGTAAAATTATACTCTAAGCAGGAAAACTGCCTAACGCGGAAACGGAAACATTTTTGGGGAAAGGTTTGCATAATTAACATGATTCAAACGGATTACTTTATGTGTAATGGGTTACACCTACGTGTTTTAAAAAGTGCAATAACCTCTTGGGCGATTGTGCTTGCACCCAAGTTCCATGAATCTTAAATTCATAAACTGTAATCCTTTAAGGAAACGGGAAAACAAATCATTAACTCTCTTCCAACACACATGGTAAAGGTACAGCCGTCTTACAGTGTGTTCATTCACAGTTTCGTTGTTACAAATGATCAAGTACGAGTTCAAGAAAACTGTAACTTTGGTTATTTTTAAGAACATAGGTTGTAGTACACAAATTCTGTAAAATGAGTTCCAAACATAAGACATCATTGGAGGAAAAAAGTAAGGTTATTTAAGAACACGGAAACAACAAATGTACAGCTAAAGAATTTACTGTGTTGTTTCAAGTGGGAAGAACTCGGATTTAAGGGATTTTTAAAAAATAGAAATTAAATATGAATAGTTAAAGGGAACAGCAGGGTATGTGAAACTTATCACACAACCTACCGAGTATAACGCGCTGTGTTCGAGTGGTTTGTTAGTGTGCGCGCTAAAGGAATTCCCATTTCTGGACATTGCTTCAGACCCAAGCTTTAGAGACAGCAAGAAAATTAGGCAAAGACAATTTTAGAGTTTCCAATGGATGCTTCGAGAGTTCCAAACATCGCCATAACATTGTTTTGAATGCTGTGTGTGGTGAAGTAAGTGATGATAGGCAGAAAGTAGCAGATTGGAAAGAGAAAATGTATTATTATTGAAAATTATAATATTCCTTCACTGTAAACCTTGCGATTATTTCGTGATTTCTTTGTATTCAAACATAACCCTCTGTAAGACAGAAACCTGCGTTCCGTTCTTAGAGAGGTTTTGTCGCTTTATAGTTGTCACTTTCATTGTAAACTTTCTCGACTGCTTGTGCCTCTTGAATTAGAACAGCAAGGTTCAAAATGTTGACCCGTATCTATATTTAAGATGCAGCTCAATTTTAATTCCAACTTATTAAGGCAGCGTAACTGGAGAAGGCAGGGTGTAGTCGGTTAAGGTCAGGGCCATTCCAACTCTAGCTGCATTGCGGGCGGTATTGATCCCGGGGGAACACACTGCTCGCACTTTCTCTTCCGCTGTGCCATTCACACATTTCGATTATTACCGAACCTTGTATGCATATAGTAGCATAAACATCACATTCCGCTTACAGAGGTGCTGTAGTAGGTAGAGCTTGTGTGATTCCGGCATAGCTTCGGGAGCTCCTGCTCTCGAGGGCATTGCGCACAGATCCTGAAAAATTCAGTATCTCTGAACTGTAAAACTGTATAGTGCCCATATGGGGAGAGGGTTTTACAGTAAGAAGTTTTACCTCTGCAAGTGTGATGTCTTCGAGAAGGTCTCTTGAGGTACTTATGTGTTTTTATCTTTAAAGAAATTGGGAAATACAACTCTTATCTCCTATTTGTTTCAAACTAAAAGTTAATTGATTATTTTCTGCTAATTTCATGCAAGCCTCAAATTAAAATGCCTCTCTGTCATAAAAAATAAAAGCTACATTCACATTACTTTCTCTGCCAACTATTCAAAAGACTTACCTTGGAAAGCTTATTCCTTTACTTCTTTCGTGTCATCGAGGTAAACATTTATAGCAAATATTTTATGATTTTACTACAATTGTGTTATTGGTACAACTGGAATATAGTCAGCTTAAGGGGTGATTAAAAGCCCTATCCCGCCAATGTTAAAACTGCGAAGTGCACTTTTCTCTGGAACTACTGCAGATATCAATGTGCAATTTTTACAGCTGTTTCAGCATATATTTCTAAGTATGTGGATCTATGTTTTTTACATAAGGTCTATTTATGTAACTGTTAGAATTTTTTCTACAACAGCAATTTTTTACAACAATATTTCACTGATCAACACAATTTTTTTTTAAAGTTAAGTCCTCCAACGATAAGTCATAATGGAATGGATGAAATGATGCTCAAATGAGTCCAGGGTCTATGGATCTTGGAGTCACCCGACATTCGTCTTACGGGATAAGGGAAAACCCCGGAAAAAGCCTTATCCAGGTAACTCACCCTGGCCGAGATTCGAACTCGGGACCTCTTGAACGTGAGGCAGATATCCTACCACCACGCTACCAAGGCGGGCTCTGTTTAGTGTGCTCGATATGTGTTGAAGTGTTGAGATATTTATCTTTAATAGTTTTAGAGTAAACTGTAACTTTGTATCACAAAATGTGTTTTACGGGGATATAAAAATTAAGCAAACAAAGAAACCCCCACTTTTAAAATTCCAATGTTCACTATTTTTTTTTTTTTTTTTTTTTTTTGTATAGGTAGCAGCCATGTTAACAGTGGTGGTAACCACAGCAGCGTAAATTCCACTACAAAATGAGCTAACTTTCATATTTTTTACCCAATTGGTTCAAAAATTCATTTTTTCCCTAAAATGATGAAAATGAGGGTCCGATTTTTTTATTTTTATTTATTTTTTTTATTTTACGTCCTCCAACGTTGTCATATCGGACAGTGAATGAAATGGATGAAATGATGCTCAAATGTGTCCAGGATCAATGGAGCTTAGAGCTACCCGACATTCATCTTTAAGGATAAGGGAAAACCCCGGAAAAAACATTATTCAGGTAGCTCACCTTGACCGAGATTCGAACTCGGCACCTCTTGAACGTGAAGCAGACACGCTACCATCTACGCTACCGAGGCGGGCATGAGGGTCCGATGAAGCAGAATTTTCACAAATATATTAAAAATATTCGTAATGCGTTTCTAACACTAAATTAATAACAAAATATTCAGAAAATGTCAAATAATAATAATAATAATAATAATAATAATAATAATAATAATAATAATAATAATAATATAACCCTTAAAACAGAAAATGTAATTTTTTAACCCAACTGACCTTTTTATCTCTCCTTTATCGATAATCGAAAGGTGAGAGAACTGGGCAGTTAAAAAATATTAATAAGATGTCATTTCAAAACAATAATAAAGAACGTCCAGAAAATGGTCAATACCACAACAAATATATTTGACTTGTATTTTAACAGTAGTTCTTATGCAGTGACTTTTTATCCAAATCTTCCGGTTTATAAGTTACACAAGATTCATTCAGAATGAAATGGATTTCACAATTCACAGAAATTCAAGATGTGTATTTTATTTGTTGTGCGAATACATCAAACATATTGCATTTTAATATAAATCATTAACTATTTTTTATAAAATTATAAATAATTAAATTGTTTTTGTCTATAGTATTTTGGGACGGAAAGACTTTCTTGAAAATATTCCTATCGCATCTGATCTCTTTATTTCATTTCAGAAAGATGAAAACAAATACATATACATACATATGTATACACATACGCGGACATACGTCTATCTGTGCGAGGGGATTTTAAGAAGGCTCAAAATATTATTTCCTATGAAAGTTCGTTATCTAACTATTGAGTGTAATGCAACTCTAAATCGAATTACTTTAAATATATAGTAAATAGCGTTGAAAATGTTTTTTTCTCAAAACTCATTTTCGGGGTAATAAATGCCCCTTGAGGTGCAATTTTTCTCCAGTGAGAAAATCCCCCAGCTGTTGTGCTCGTACAGACCGGTACAAATAATATGCTTCGTTATTTTCCTTCTTTTTTAAAACATAACTGGTGGGTTAGGTGGAGCAGTGAGAGAAATGGATACTTGATGATTAAGTGAGCTTGGGATCCATCATATCTGGCAGACCATTCCAATTATAATTCGAAGTCGAGCACTCCGGAATGACGCGCACACAGAGTACCCCAATTCTGGCGAGAATAACCTTTAGGATCCCTCTTTTTCTGTAAGCTAATGGGCACAGTAAATTAATTGGTTCCAAAATCCTGCATTATTTTGGTTTGTAATATACGGTAACAATGCTAGTGGAAATATTTAAACAACCGTATAAAATATTCGTAATTAATCAAGTTGTAAACTTGGAGTAAAACTTTCCTCAAATGATATGCAGTGTTTCCAAATTAAAAAATGGTGATGTTCAGAATAAAAATGTGTATAATAGCTATCTTAATGAAGTTTATATACATAGATATGTTTGGTGACTGCCTCTGGCGTCTCAATCAGAGCTCCTATACTCGATTTCTGACTGCGGCGAGGGATTTTTCTTTCATCACCCATCACAAAGTTCGAAAGTATAAGCGCCGAGGTGAGTGTGATTGTGTTAAATTGCATAATAAGTTAAAAGTCAACATAAGAAAATCACAATTCAGCGAGAACAAAACACAAACACCATCAGCTGTATAAGTCAAAATATCTGTTATCATGTAAGTTACAGGATGCTATATAATTTTAAAATAAAATAAAAAATATTCATCAGCTTGGTTAACTTGAAGAACATTGAAATATAGAATATCCCTGCGTATATCCTTAGTGACTTAACTGGTCTCAGGACAAATCCATTGATGAATGTATGTGTTAGCAAAAATTTCAGATTACCAATCATCTGATTTATACAAGTGTTTATTTGAGCAAATGCGACATTCAAGTATCGGTAGTTCTCCAGCTCTTAAGGAACGCCCTTAGGTGCCAAACAAGCAAAACATGGCGGTAGGTCAAGCATGTCTTTCTCAGATAACTTTCTCCTCTCTTGTATCAACTTTTCTTGCAACCGTTTATTCTTCTATCTACTTCATCTTAAACGAGATAAAACTTTGTAGAAATAGTTTTATTACGCACTTCTTAAGAAAGAATGGGAATAGTGCAATATAGTAGTCTTAAGTGGCGGTTTTAAGACGTGATCGCTAAGTGCTGGTTTTGAAATTTCGTTCTCTTGCATAGCTAATAGACAAAAAAATTAAAAAGAAAAGGAACGACTTCTTATTTTAATTTGAAAATTTAAATAACAAGAATTATCTTAGAAATGGTTACCTTAAAAATATATACAATTTTTGTATGGTAAAATTTTCTCTCTCTTACAGTTTCTCGAGGGGATGGCTCAGGCTATTTCGTCTGTGGTGCACATTCGGGAGCCCTGGGTTCGATTCCCGTAGGGTTTTCCCAGGTCGCCAGGTGCATGCTGGGTAGGTTAATTACATCCCCCGATTTTCCTGTCCCTACATTTCATCTCCTTATCAATTCACATTATCTCTCATCTGATGGTCTCTTTCAGGGTAGAAGTGTCGGTGGGTGTCTCGGTGCTGCCGTGACTCCTTGGGTGGGACGCCCGGTCTCCTCTCGCCTCATCCTTCCTCCCGGGGATGCCCCACATTGGACTTAGGTACAATAAACCATAGGTTTCGGTGCCAAATCCCCTCCATAGCACTAATCGTACGGTTTGCCGACTATGCAAAAGTCATTCATAATAAAGGGGACTTCAGAGGCTATTCTAAAAAAAATCTCTCAGACACACACACACACACACACACACACACACACACACACACACACACACACACACACAGACACACATCCCGAAAATATCTTAAATAAATGATAACTTAATAACAGAGCAGTTTTGGCGATAAATCGCCTTTTTTTTTAAAAAAAAATCCATGTGAAGGGCAATTTGAGGAGTAGGGCTTTCATGAATCTCTCTCTCACACACACACACACACACACACACACACACACACACACACACACACACACACACACACACACACACACACACACACACACACACACACAATTTTTATCTAAACGTGTTTGAGGGAGTTGTTTTCGGTGAAATCACGGTATTGAATTTTTGGGTGAAATACAAATACTTCCTGTATTCCTGTTTACTTACTGTAAAAAAATAGCTGAGTACAACATCTGTAAGAAGAGTTTGTAAATCTATTAACAAACTATAGACGGCGAGAAAGTCATCTGTTTGTAACACCAGATTTCTTTTTCTTTTTCTACTGCATTACTCCCAAATATTCCACATAAAAATTTCATCGGAGGGATATGATTTGAGACTCCATGTACCGAAAAGAAAACAAAAGGAATTTTCAGAAAACGCTCTCTCTCACTCACTAGGTGAGTCTGTCTGTGACTGTGAATAGTATTAATAAGGAACTAAACGTAGCTTAAATACCTACCAAATTCAAGGATTCCGCATGAGGATACGCAATAAAATCCACTTCGAACTATCTTTAACGTACGGAAAACACTTATTGTGTATTTTCCCAAAAAGGTTCAAACAATTGTGATTAAAATACCACTGTTAAATACATTTTCATTGCAAATAAAATGTACCTCTTAAGGTTTCTGAACAAAACTTATAAAATCTTAATTCGGAAGACATTTCTCCTAGTTTGGTATAAATGGTCAAAGTTACGAGATATAATAAGAGTACCTACTACACAAAAAATCACAGACCTCTTTAAGACACGCAATTTGCTTTAAGTAACGTGTTTGCGAATCAGACAGTTCCCGATACTTATTGGTTTAAACGTGTTAATACTTCGCTCATATTTAGAGTGTTGTCACACAGCCACAGCACAGTGGTGTCGTTGAAGGTGAACCTCCTCCTCAGAGGAGGGGCCTTCGACGTTTTGCCATTTCGGGACATCGTCCCTTACTGGCATGGTGGTGGTTGTTTAAGATATGACGGTGGGTGGATGGTGGTGGATATGTTTTAAGGGTTGTTTGGTTTGTTGGTAGGAGTTGAAATGTAATGAATATCTGGAGGGGATTGTATGGGCCTATGGTGGTGCAAGCACTAGTCTGGGTCGCTTGTAGGTTTCACCGGGGTCTAGGTCATATTCACCCAGACCGCGGATTAGACTGTTGAAGCTTGAAGGGAGCTTGTTATAAAAATTTTGAGATAGGTTAAGGATGTATTCTGTGATTTTTGGGAAGGAGAGATCTGCATGGATATTGTCGTTTGGAATGTACCAGTCGGAAGCTGTTGCTATCCGAAGGTAGCGGTTCTGTAGGACTTGTAGCTTGTAGAGATGCGATTTTGCTGCAACTCCCCAGAAAGTGCAAGCATAAAGTGTTGTCACTATTCAATTGTCTCGAGGGATGCCATGAGAAAATTTTAAGGCCAGCATATAGGACTACTTTTAAACATTTGAACATCGATTCAGTTTCCACTATCGTCGCTCTACCTAGTAAAACTAAATATACAATGAAACTATAATTCGATGGTTAAGAAGCAGAAAACCCTTTCGTAAGAGTGGTTTTTAGAAGCTACATAAAATTAAGGACTGTGGACAAACAAAGCCACGTGAACGTAACAAATCAGATGATTTTAATATGCGGTTCGAAAAGAAACGCTAATTGTAGATATAATGTTGCATCGCCATATGACAGTTACAAGTATATATACCCGGAATTGTCTCTGCTTCCAAAGCAGGCGGAGGCCACCAGAAATCTCTCCGATTGTTACATTTAATTATGCTACTGGGTGAAAGGCAATTACGTGAGGCGCTATTACAGCATATGGGAAATTACTGATGATATTGGTATTAATAATGAAGCTGTTGCTGGTGATGCCGATAGTAGTTTTTGTCCTAAATTCCTTTAACGTGAGATAAGTGAGCAGTAATTAATAGTATAATTACTTATTAATGCAACCTTCAGTTTTCTTCTTTCTCTTTATAAGAGGGTTGTTCAATAAAGAATGATCATAAGTTTTACGGTCATAATTATTCCCACTAAAATTCAATCATATTATATTTTATTAGCTTAATGTGAAGCAAACACGTCGTAGTAGTTTCATTGTTGGTACTTCTGGTTCCCGCCTGAGAGAACCAGGTAAGTCCAGGCATGTTCAGTATCGCTAATGACGATAACACGCAAGGAACAATATTCGGCATTGAAATTCTGCTTTCGTCTCAACAAATCTTCAGTTGAGGCCTACACATTGTTATAGGAGGCCTATGGAAAGTCTGTTCTTCCCTACAGCACAGCTCGAAGGTGGTTGAAAGAGGGGAGACAATTTCAAAGGAAGGTGGATCCGGTGCTCCAATTACTGCTCTTACGGAAGAAAAAATCAAAACCGCTGCTGTCATTGTGAGAGAAGATCGACGAATTATCTTAAGATCACTTTCTGAAATACTGAACATTTCATTGGGTGCCACCTACACGTTGGTGACAGAAACATTACACATGAGACGTGTTTGTGCGCGATGGGTTCCAAGACTGTTGATTCCAGAACAAAAGGACATTCGCATGCAGTTAACGTTGATGTTAGAGGAAGATCCGGTTTTTCTTTCAAACGTAATCACTGCTGATGAAACTTGGCTACATCATTTTGATCCTGAGAGCAAACAGCAAAGCTCAGTGTGGAAATCTCCTTCATCACCAACCCCCAAAAAGCAAAAGTGGTTGCTTCTGCTGGGAAAGTTATGGACATCTCATTCTTTGATATTCATGGAATGGTTTATCAGCATGTTGTACCTGCACACACATCAGTAACTGGACAATACTACAGGCATGTCCTGAAAACATTGCAAGTCCATATCAGGCGCAAAAGACCACACTTCCGTGAAGCAGGCTGGATGCTACACCACGATAATGCGCGGCTGCATATTGCCAATGTTGTTGCTGAATATCTTGCAAAAATGAACGTGAAGTGCATCCCTCACCCTCCCTATAGTCCGGATTTAACCCCATGTGACTTTTTTCTATTCCCTAACTTGAAGAAATGTCTTCGTGGGAGGCATTGTCCATATTCAGAAGCAGTGGTGAAGGCTGCGGGGGCGATTTTGAAGGATCTCTAAAAATGGTTTCCAGCATGTCTTTGAAGACTGGCAGAAACGTTGGGACAAGTGCATCGCATTCAGGGGAGGCTATTTTGAGAAGGACCATCAAAATTACGATGAGTAAAGGTACGTTGCAAAATAAAATTTTGATGATTCTTTATTGAACTGCCCTCGTATAATTGTTGGTATTTTTATTATTCTCTTTCTAGATGATTTTGTGTTCATTTATATATTCCTTATTTGATTTTAGTGTTTAGCTATTTTACACATTTATGATCAAAATTGTAATTGGTCTCAGGCCTGTCATGCTCATAAGAATAAATAAAATAAGTTAATAACAAGCATATAGTCATATTGTTGTAAACACTACATTTCATGAGTAAGGGACGGAAGCGTTTTCCAATGTTAAGTATTATCCAGGAAAAATAGCACTGGGTTTGTTTATTTGCGGCCATCGGAGGAAATACACGTGTTCTGGCTAAACGGTGTACAGATTACGCATGTAAACAATGTAAACATGATAACAGCGCCACCAGTTCATGCACATTGCTAAATGTTCCGAGTAATAAGTGTTACAGTTTGATACAAAACAACACGAGCCGGTTAAATAAAGTAACAGTGGACCAAGTGTAATTCGCTGTTACAGTTATGCGTGCATCGATCGACTGTGGACCCTTAAATGTTGTTCTGGAATGGTCGGAATGTTTACAGAATGAGTTAGTGTGTGAGGTTTAATGGCCCGTCGACAGCTAGGGCACGTTCTTATAGGATAACAAAAATTGTCTTGCCTCTCAATTTTAAGACTTTCCACTGCATTGCCTCAGTTAAATAACGTAAAAATGTTTAACATAATGTTGCTCTTAGCTGCGAAGATAGCACGTAGATAAATAATGTTTCAAAAATAAAAATGTGCAATGATTATCTTGATAAGTACTTGACGTATAGATCCTGATTTTCGGCTGCATTACGAGAATGATATATAAGCAAACATTTATTCCTTTGGAAATAAATTGTTCTTTCACACAGGCCGTGTGTACGCTAAAGTATGCAATTAATTATTTCCATTAATAGACCTAATAGTGGTTAACTATAAATCTCGGGCCTTAAAGTACTTACAGCACAGTAAGTCGGCATTAAGGTAGTTGTCTCATGTGTTTATGAGAACTCCTAAATGGTTTACCGGGAAAAATACGAGTCAGTTGGAGAATTTAATGTCATGTCGGCACGTTGGCCATAATAGCTCAATGGTTAGAGCGGCTGGACGAGACCAGAATGATCGCTGGTTCAAATCCCGGCTATGGCAATGAACTTTTCAGTCTGACTCTACCTTTCCATTTATTCCTTTGCAATGTTTCCATACACTAAACCGCTTAGTCAGAAATTAACTGAGATGCCGGCCCTCGTAGCCATCCATGGTCGTTAAAGCGTATGTGTCCTATGTTTCGCCGCGTACAGGGTCGCGGGTTCAAGTCCCGCCTTGAGCATGGGTGTTTATGTATATAGTGTATATGTGTGAAACTAAAGAAGACAGAGAGTAAAACAAACTGAAACAATAAAAAAATCGGTTAAATAATAAAAAGAAAAATATATATTTATGTATATACATAGATATATGTATTTTTAATATAAAAAAGAAAAAAATATTTACCAGGTAAATCGTAAATCATGTCACTGTTATCTGAGGGGTCGCCAACCATTTGTACCTTGACCTCTGTTAATGCGTTTAGAAAGGGGTACAAAGGTAGCAAAGGTAGGTAAGTGTTAGATTAAAGCGGTCAGGCCGCACAATGCAAACATGCCAACATATTCGAAAGACATTATACGTCATACCTAGATATGGTATTAATTTATGGAGTACAACTCACAAGTCTGCAGATGCTAAAAGGCCTTTAGTATTTAGATGAAAAAGTAATTGTATATTTTGCAAAATAGCATTTATTTAGTTTCATCACTATAACCCTAAACTGTAAATTTAGATCATAATAAAATAATGTTGTAAGAGAAATGGCAATATGAAATACAACACTTTATTCTACTACGCTGTTATTAGCATAATAAATTACGGCTATTCATATGTTCAGAAAGTTTAGACCAGTATACTGACATACTGATCTACATAATCCAACCCCTGTCTAGTCTTCATAATTAGTCATTATACTAGAGGCTTTGACTAGAGGTTTTAACTATTTTTTCTCCCTATTTAATCAATAAATGTCAAGATATATTCGTTTCAAGCTTCCTGAAGCAGAATGCAAGAACTACTTGATTTTACCTAAACACCTAAATAAGGGGTGACTTCTCTTTTCTCACCTCAGAACAAAAATAGTAATTTTCTATTGAAGCTCACTGTAAAATCATATCAACCACTATCCATACTTTAAGCATTAGGACGAAGTTCGGGTTACTACCTTTGAATGCAGCCCTTGAATATGTTAAGATAAATTTGTTTTAAATCAGCAGCAATTCTCAGATAAGACGCCCTTCACTGTGCTCTGAATGTCATTGATGATGCACCTGCATCACTTGAAGTTGGCGAATCTTCACTGCAGAAGATTATTGAATGGAATCGTGTCTTTGAAGATATGAAAGTCAAACTCTGTATTACGATTATAAAATTATTTAGGAAAATTTCCTTTAGAACCTGCTACATTGGGATGGGATGGGATAGGATCTTATGGAGAGTATTCGGTACGTCGACCAGACTTGATTTATTGTGCCTATGCCCGGGGCATCCCCGGGAGGAAGGATGAGGCGAGAGGAGATAGAGGAGGCCGACTCCAAGGAATCGCGACAGTGAAGACAGGTTTCCTAGTAATGACCAGCTGAAAACTCCCCGGAAGGCCAGTACAACCACATCCCACCCACCACGTTCCTGAAACGGCCCACGGTCGGAGACCGTCCTATCGGAGAAGGAAGTACTTAAAAGAAAAATATCATCTTGCCATGCGGCGCCGAAACTCCCGCCGACACTTATATCCTGAAAGAGACCACCAGATGACAGATGATGTGAAACGATAATGAAGATCAAACGGAGGGATAGAAAATTCGTGGGATGTAATTTACCTACCCAGAATTCACTTGGCGACCTGGGGAAACACCCATGGAACAGTTTGCCCGCCAGGGGAAGTGAACCCGGACCATCCAAATATTGGCTACACACGAAACCACCTGAGCCATCCCGCTCGGTTTTATAATATAAACTTTTCGCGGATGGGAAGTTCATATATCAATGTATCCCACAAAAAAATATAAAATGTTTGTGGCTGTAATAATTAAGAAAAAAATTAATTTAAAAACACAATAGACTTAAAATAAAAGTTTATTGCATCTAAACTCAGAGCCGCAGCCATTACATTACCTACACGTGGCACCGAGCAAGTGACAGGCAGTGACCGTGACAGTGACCGAGCAGTGTTGATTTGTTTACATACAAATCTCAAGCTCTCAAACATTTTTAGTACTATACAAGCTAGTGGAATTAAAACAAACTCTCGCGTCTGTTGACATCTCTAAGCTTTTGCAGCGTTGCCCATTAATTACTAACTTTGTACTCAATTTATTAATTAACTAGCCACGTAAGTATACAATGTCACATAAACATTTTTCTTCTTATTGCAACCTGCATTCCCTTGAACCTGCACATTTATTCCACTTCTAACACACACGTGCGCGCGCAATTCCCGGCTGAGCAGTTAGAATTTTTCTCTAGTCAAGATTATTCTTTATCCTCCACAGAACCTGAATGTGAACAAGTGTGCGAATGTGTGTGTGCGTTTGTATTTTGTAATACCTAAAATTCTCCCCAAAATTCTACTACAATTATACACGAGTTAACTCTTAAATGCATGGTGTAGCAGATATGCAACACTAGGCTGTATCCAGCTTGAGAAATATTTTAATGTGTGTTTTTTTTTTTTTTTTATTAGGATAAAGACACCATATTTCAGATAGGTGCTCAATTTCGGATGTTAGATTTTCTGCTACGTGAGCTAATGTACTCCCTCGGAAATCATGTGAACAAGTAGGAGGAAGTACCAGGTGAACTCAGTGAACCTCTAGCCATAATTCAGTTAGTTGTGGTGAAGTAGCATTCGTAAATTGTTTTGTTCACGATCAGAGTGTTTGGAGACCACTTTTCAGAGCGATTTCTTGAGCTTAAGGTAAGGTCCTAAATCACGTAATTACTGCCACTAATATGTTAGTATATAATAGTTTTCTTACATGCATTAACATTTGAAATTACTTATATCTTGTTTAATCCAAACTCTTATTTATCCAATATGGCGGAATTCTTAATATCGGTACCACAGGGCATCGTAATTTCGGATATCCGAAATTAGGAATGAGCATCATTTTACCGATCTAAAAGACGTTTTGTTCATCAGATGGCATCAAGGCGCAGAAGGAGGTGGTCAGAAGAAGCAATGAGAGAAGTAGTTAAGGCCGTCAAGGAGAAGAAAATTGTATTTTCAAAAGCTTCCAAATGGTATAGCGTACCTCGCTCTACACTAGAGAATTATGTAAACCACAAACAGAAAGATAATGACTACAGAAATCGGAAAAGAGTGCGCACTTGGTGAGCAGCTGAAAACGGAACTGGCTGAATACTGTACGGTTATAGATTATCGCTATTTTGGACTTTGAAGGACATTAGACAAATGGCATTCCAGCTAGCTTTGATCAACAATGTAAAGCATCCATTTGATTCCAGCAGCGGTATGGCTTGAAAAAAAAAAATGTATCGGGGATTTTATGAAAAGACACTCTCAACTGGCTTATCGCACTCCTCAAAAGTGTCCGAAATTAGGCACCATTTTTGTAACCTAATCCAAATGCTCTTTAATGGTTTTCATTATATCTTAAGTGAACTTACTTTATAAAACATTTTTTGACTAAGGGACTGTAAGGTAATATGAATAAAGAACGTTGTCACAAAATTTCGTGTCTATTGATGTACTATAACATGTAGAATGTCCAAAAATAAAAATGGTATCCGAAATATGGCGCCCTTACCCTATAGTATTGTACTGGCCTTTACCAGTTACACAAAAATTTTCAGATTTTTGAATTGTAAATATTATATCACTTTTACAATTATATTGTAGTTTATCTTTAAGTATAAAAAGGTAAAATCCAAGCAACTGCACTCATATATTACTCTGTCAACACCCACGCGTGTCATCACGCCTATTACTTTAGGTGGACCCTTCCCGTCCTTTTCTAGAGGCACATTTGACTGCAGTTGCCAAGATTCGAACTCACGACGTTTGGCTTTGAATGGATGGCCAGTCCATTATCTATCGCTTTAATGACCTGGGCTATTCAAGTCGATTGCGTTGAGACACCTCAGAAATCGGTATGAAAACCGGTTGATGAATTGCAGCAAGATAATAGCAAAATAATTCATGCACTTAAGGGTGCACACAATTCATGCACACCCTTACTTGTAAAAGGTCACCGATATGACCACTGGAGTTAAAGGAAGACATGATTGTCCAATACTTCTAGACTACGGAGTAAAGTATTACCTGCATGTCTCTTTAGCAGAAGCAAGTTGTCGGATGTAAGTAACGATAACATCTTACACAATTACAGGAAGCAACAGGCTCAAAGGAAAAGAGCAATCCATTCACGAATGTCATAATCTCAATCAATCAACTGCAACTTGAAGGAGGACGATTCTATTCGGAAACGTGCCGTTACAACTACCAAGGTGTAAAAAGCCTGAAGCAAATCGCATGCAAACGATGCTGAAAGGTCAACGAACGACTAGCAGAGTATCGGAACTACTGCCAGCCGCCAGTTGGTCTGAAGCCGGAATAGAATCGTTAGCAGTGGCGTTAACAAGGCCTTGTACCTTTCCCTTTCTTTGCCAACAACAGTACTTGCAAAAAGTCGGTCGGTGATTGGTGCACAAGAGAATCTACTCTACATGAAGAATAAAAAAACGTTAATATTCGAAGACCACTCAGTACAGATCATATAAATGTTACTATACATGAATAGTAATCCTTTTTCTTTTTTAATGCAATAGCAACTGCATTTATAGGTTATGTTTTACCACGAGGACAAATATATTTTTCATACCACCGTTTAGAAAATGAAACATTTTGTATTTATCATAAACTAAACAAAAAGGTTTTTATCTGGCCTCGATAGCTCAGTCGGTAGAGCACCTGCCTGCCGTGCGAGGGGTCCCGTGTTCGATTCCAGGCTGTGGCTGGTGATTTTTCTACAACCAAGATAATTCCCCAACTTCCTCAGAGTCCGGAAGTATGAATGAGAGTGCGAATGTGTGCGTGATCTAATGATTAGAACAAAAGTATACGAGTTAACACCTTCGGGACAACGGCCGCCGATATGGCCATTGCAGTTAAAGGCGGGATATAAATGGGAAGAAAAAAAAAGATTTTGGTGACGTTAACTTCAATTCTTTAATGAATGTACTGTTAGACAACTTTGAAATAGAAGATGAAAATAAACACAAGAAAGAACAAAGTTATAGGAATCAGAGGGAGGAAACAAAATAATGTTGATGACTGGAGATGGTGGAATGTGGCATTTGGATTGGATTAGATGTTTGGGATACTCCAAGGACCATTTTCAAGAAATTAAACTAGAGTTCAGTAATCACAAAGGAAGCTTTTACAGTAAAAATGCATTGTTACCTTGAAGGAAATTAGGAGGAACTAATATAAGCACCTATAAGTGCGATGTATGCCAATGTATACAAAATGCATTGTTATGAAGCAAGGAAGACAGGAAATATTCGCTATCGAGAAGAATGTCGTGTGAACTGGAAAGACAAAATGGAACCTAGGTCGAATGAGTAATAATAGTAAGACAGGTCAGAGGAAGAGAGAGAGAGAGAGAGAGAGAGAGAGAGAGAGAGAGAGAGAGAGAGAGGTGGAGAAGGAAATATAGTACTGACCACCCAATACAAGGCAAGGCAGAAGAATGTGTAACGTAACCACTTTTGCTGTCCGTATGATGTTTATGCTCGCTGTCCGGATATGATAAGGATGCTAGGTTCATCTAAAATACATAGCGTTGTCACATAACTCAGACATACATAATACTTATTACTGCAGTTAGCCCGATATGACTTAGCGTTGGAGGAAGTAAATTTAAAAAAAAAAAATCACTGCATGGGTAACTCATATGCACTCTCATACGCTCATGTCGTAGTAAACAGGTCCACTACCAGAGCAGATAAACAGTTCAAGACCGCCCGCCTCGGTAGCGTAGATGGTAGCGTGTCTGCCTCACGTTCAAGAGGTCCCGAGTTCGAATCTCGGTCAGGGTAAGTTACTTGGATACGGGGTTTCCGGGGTTTTCCCTTATCCTTTGAGACGAATGTCGGATAGCTCTAAGCTTCATGGACCCTGGACACATTTGAGCATCGTTTCACCCATTTCATTCACTGTCCGATATGGTTTAACGTTGGAGGACGTAAAATTACAAAAACAGTTCAAGACCTTCCTCCCTCTTCAGACCCTGCTTGCCTTCTTGTGGTGCATAAACAGTACATGGATGAGAAGGTTGCTGAGAGATGCATTAGCTCTGTAGCGTGGTGGTAGCTTATCTACCTCACGTTCAAGACGTCCGAGTATGTATCTCGGTCAGGGTGAGTTATCTGCATAAAACTACTTCCAGGGTTTTTCCCTTGTCCTGAAAGACTACTATCGGGAAACTTTATGCTTATGAACCCTGGACTCCTTCGATCATTATTTCACCCAATCCATTCTTTGTCCGATATGACTTAACTATGGAGGATGTTAATTAAAAAGGGTGGAGGGAAGAAAGAAAAAGTAAGAAACGAAATGGTGAGTATTAAAAATTTGGGGAGTAAAAAACCAGATGCAGGAATGCAAACTCTGAACACATTCACTAATTTGCGGCAAATGGTATGTCAAAACTCTTTATATAAAAAGCAATGAATGGCAGAGCTAATTTTAGTCAGCCCGCCTCGGTAGTGTAGATAGTAGCGTGTCTGCCTCACAATCAAGAGGTCCCGAGTTCTAATCTCGGTCAGGGTGAGTTACCTGGATAAGCTTTATTCCGGGGTTTTAACCTTATCCTTTAAAACGAATGACATGTAACTCTAAGCTCCAAGGATCCTGGACTCATTTGAGCATCACTTCACCCAATTTATTCACCGTGCGATATGACTTAACGTTGGAGGACTAAATTACAACAACAACAATAATAATAATTTTAGCCATTTTAAATATTCAACCATTTCTAACAACTGTCATTCTTCACAGTCTAAACAGTCATTGAGATTTTATTCACTTTAAGTAAGCATGTCTTTTTTAAAGTACATAACAATTTGAAAATTCTGTTTATATGTGGGGGCAATAATTTTGTGTCCTAATGTACGCAGATTGGGAGGTGGATATTTTCAAATGTGGGAAGCAAATTTAGGTGGAAATTGTCAAATGATGCAAGCATTAAAGCATATAAAAATTCTGTAAAACATAATTGACAGTTTTATAGAAAAGTGCGCCTGAATATTCCCATAACACTGACAATTTTGAAGTTTTTAATTCTGTTTATAACAAGTTTGTAGCATTGCCTTTTAGCATACAATTGTTGAGAAAGTGAAAATCAAATTCGATATTAAAATAGCAGTCAGAAACTGCTCACAGCTACTCAGTGTGCTAAACCCCAATCTAATTGACATTTAAGAAGTCGCTAGTTCGGATCTCAGCTGGTTTGGGTGATCTAGAGCTTTACTGTCCTGGAAAACTATTGATTGACATATTAAAACTTAAGAGATTAACAGTTTTGCTCGTCAGCCAGGGAAAACAGAAGCAACACTAATTCGCTGTGCCTGTAAATGAATCAGACTTCCGTAAGCTGTTTATAAATTAAATTCCATGTCTAACCTTAATACACTGCAGCTTGGTGCCTGGATTAACTACTGGGAATTAGCTCTGATTGTTATTAACTAGGAAGGGAAGAAAATCAGGTGAAATATTCCTTAATGGATTAAGATTGTAAGCACTAGCTAGAAGTTTCGAAACTCTGCTGGTGCGCTTGTTGGGAGTCATAAACTTTCAGCTTAAAACCTCGCGGTGTGTCTTGTTTGGTTTAGGAGCCATGAACTTTTCTGTAGAAAGAGATAGCAGAAGGAACTTTCGGTCCCCTTTCCAAGAGATGTTTGCGTAGCTGGAGCTGAGTGAAACGATGCGTTTATAGGTAAGCTCTTCACGGTCATCAAATTGCCACCTCACGTAGCTAGAAAAATCCTTTTTTTGACTTTCCATTTTCAGACTTCTTCGCCTGGCGAGAAAGATTACGTCCCTTGGGAATTATTTGCTAGCTCTACTGGAAAATGATAAAGCTTTATCGTTCATTTGCAGCAACCATTAAATAAGAGTGATTTTAGACACATAAAGTTCACTTTATTGAAATACATGCCTCTAGAGCAAATAATATGTTTATTTCTTAAAGCTCTTAGATGCATTGTTTAAAGATCGTGATCGTGTTGCCGATAAGGTAGATGTATATGGCTTTCTACGCTAAAAATGAATCAAACCCATATTTCTGAAGTCAAACTTAAATGCACCTAATCCAAATGTTTCGTTTTACCTACATTATCTACACAAGACGCGAAGTATTTACTCTTCTGAATAGGTACCAGTCGATTGAAAAATCAAATGCCATAGCCCGGATTTGAGCCATGGATCTCTCGGTCTCCGTCGGGTTGCTCTTAAGGATACCCATCTGTGGAAAAATAAAAAACGCCCACCCCGGTAGCGTAGATGGTAGCATGCCTGCCTCACGTTCAAGAGGTGCCGAGTTCGAATCTCGGTCAGGGTGAGTTACCTGGATAAGGTTTTTCTGGGGTTTTCCCTTACTGAGCATCATTTCACCCATTCCATTCATCGTCCGATATGGCTTAACGTTGGAGGACTAATTTACACACACACACACAAAAAAAACCTGTGAAAATTGGTCAAACGTGCAAAAAAAAAAAAAAAACGAATGAAACTTTTTTGCCGAGTTAAGTACAGTTATAGCTGAACTTCAATTTCCTATTTTTAATGCCATGCGGCTCTTTAAACTGTCACGTGACGATTTAAATGACTGACTATAAGTGGACTGATACTTTAAATCATCTATTTTGGTGATTTTCTCGTGTTTTTAATTTCCAGCGCTTTTCAAATATAGATAATTCACAGATGCACTTTACAAAAATAGAACCTTGAAATTTTTGTGCTTGGATAGAAATAGTACCAAAGGAAATTGAAGAGATGATTTTCTTATGTGACCAGTTCTTCCCCCCCCCCCCAATTTACGTTCTCCAACGTTGTCATATCGGACGATGAATGAAATGGGTGAAATGATGCTCAGATGAGTCCGGGGTCCAAGGAGCTTAGAGTTACATTCGTCTATCAGGATAAGGGAAACCCCTGAAAAAACACCGGTTTTGGCTGCATTTAAGGACGAAAACAGAAATATATTTATATTGTAATCACAAAATGCAACTCATATTCACTGCCACTTCTTTCAGAAGTTAACAAGCAGAAATGGAACTAGATAATACTTTGTTTTCAAAATAGTGCGCGAGCCACAGACATATAATAACACTGGGCAACAAAAAATGACTTTTGAATGCTTTGAGCACTTCATGAGGCAATTCCTACTATTTTTGGGTTCAGAAAAACAAATATGACAATGAAAAAATTTTACTAGCTCTAGCTTCTATGATATACACAAGGTGGAAGTATTACATATTAACGGATTAAGAGAAAAGGATACATTTTAATTACATACATGCTAACAACAATGAAAGTGCATTTGATTCTTTTAACTGGTAATTACATGCCAGGAGTTCTAAATTGCTGAAAAATACTTCGCAGTTAGTCGTGTCTGAAGAGAATCATGTGGTGGTCCATTGACTTCGTCGTCTTTTAGCTTGCCTCCTGTGATGGACTTCCGCAGAATCCCTGTACAAAGGCCAACAGTAATCCGCAAGCATTACTTCATTCCAACGGCCCTGATATCTTTGTTCCATAACAGAAATGCCCTGATGGAATCTCTCCCCATGTCCATGACTAACAGCTCCACAACTAGGAGGGAAAAAGTCTTGGTGGGAGTGGAGAAAATGGATCTTAAGGGAGATGTAGCATCCAAGGTTACGGTATTTTTGCAGGACAGTCACCAAATGCTTGTAGTTGTCATCTCTTTTGTTACCTAAAAATCCATGAACAACGCCCTTGAAGGCATCCCAAGCTTCCTTTTCTTTCCCCTCCAAAATTTGGTCAAATGCAGGATCCTTTACAAGTTCTCTTATTTGTGGTCCGTCAAAAATGCCTTCATTAACTTTTGCATCACTTAAATTCCAAAATTTCTCTCTGGTTGTGTTTTGTTATTTGTCAGGTGGGCCAACTCCGCAAAAAATTCCCCCAAATTTAAAATCTTCACTCTAAAAATGAAAGGTCACTTTATCTGCAAAACAAGAGCTAATCATTTTGATGGTGATTTTTTAATTCAGCAGATAGAAATACATGTAAATTCACTACTTTTAAGCCCGAAACATTTTCATTGTTGCCCAGTGTAATCAGAACTAAAGACCGTGTGAAACTGTATTAAGATGTTTCGCTCTTTTCGACCCTGCTCCGTAGTATTGTATAGCTCCTCAGGTTACCACCGTTGGTATTCAAGTCTCCACCATTGTCACAGCATAACACCGAATGCGGCTTTAGAACATCTTTAATGCAGAACAGTATTACGTCAATGAGTCTATGAAAAGTGTATTTGATATTCAAGAGTATTATTTAGAAGCTACTGACGGACTGTGCTGTGCAAAAACAGTAATTGCTCCATTATTTATTACCTATGTTTGTGAACAAAACCTGTGTATTATTATGATTCCCACTGGAACGTGCATCCTGTGTGCTTCTATTAAAAATGTGCAAACTTCTGTGAACGATCACACATTAGTAATTATTGGTCACATGCCATCACCTAGAAGATAATTTGGTCTCCTGAATTATTTATATGACATTTCCATGATAATATGTGAATAACTGCAGTTGCAGCTTTTGTATACCAATGTAGTTATTATTTATATGGCGTAACAACCTCGTGGAACAATATGTTTCCTTGCACAATGAATGTATCAGCATGCATTACGGGCGATTGGGAATCCAGGCAAATATCGCGAGGGTGGGGGAATAAAGGAGATATACCGTTTTCGCGTGCACTGTGATGGTATTCGTTAATCCAATTTTGAACTATACTTTCGCGAGTCCCTCCTCATTCAATAGATCTGGCTTTGTTCATCGAGTGGCGCTACAGCCCCTTCTGGACCTTGGCCTCCTTCAGCCTCCATTCCTCTTTTTCTCCAGCTCTCCTTCTCATTCCCAGTATTTGCTGAGCATCTCTCTGTATGGCATCCTCCCATCTCATTATCGGTCTTCCTACTGCTCTTGTGTTATATACACTGAGTTTAAAATAAAGTACTATTCCAATTTATAGTACATCCCTCGACAGCAACCTTCATTGGCTGGAGTAGAGTTCGTTGCTATCCCGCTTCCATCTAATAGGAATCGATTCTTATCTAACTTAGCAATAAGACACGCCAGAATATCTTCCCCACGTGGAGTAAATCACATGTAAAAAGCTAGTTCCGCTTTACTGCTGTGAACCCCTACTTGGGATGTCAGCCTAATTATAAAATACTATACTATGGGGGTGGAGGGGGGGGGGGGGTAAACGAGCGCTTTCAGTATTTCAAACTGACAGTCCATGCTGAGAGAGACAGAAGAGGGAGAATGTATCGAATAGCTCATCAAAATTTTAAACACGAACATTTGCGGTCGTTGAATCAGAAAACTGCCAAAACGCTCAAAACTCCTAGATATTTTATTCATGTATAGTCTGTGTTGGCTGTACGGCTTGCAACCAAATACCATATAACGGGACAAAAGAATGTTTATATTCCTGGTATACATGGAAGGCTTTCATTTTCATAATCAAATGTCTGCTACCAGAATACAAAGAGAAATAATTAGTCTCATAATGAGCTACACACATTTACCTTTTGGGGAACAGAAGGGCGTCCGACATTCCCTAAAATCTGAAGAGATAGAATTGCGATGCATCAGTTCTTGTATTTACACAAATTAAATAAAAATTATCCAGATTGACTTAGAAACGGAATAGGTTCGTCTAACACAATTTATGGCAACTACAATTTTTCTAGCATAAACTATTTTCGAGATATTCTTGTTATTGGCTTGAGTTTAAAATATTACTTTCTCAAATGGAAAGTCGCTATTCGTTTTTTTTTTTTTTTTTTTTTTTTTTTGTAGCCATGCAGAGAACGCAGAATATCACAAAACGGCCCGCTTTTAAAAACCTGACTACCAATTTAGCCTACACTATTCTTATATCTACAGGATGTCCATAAAGTTTTTCGACATTACAACTTCCTATAGAATTAAAACTATTACAGCTAGAGTTGTGTGGTTTGTGGCAGATGAAAGACAAACTCTCAAAGCTTATTATATACATTGTTAGTACACTTTGTCGCCCTCTTAACATCTAAGCAATGTTCAGTTTCTCGCCATACATTCTGCAGCATTTCGTGGGTGATGCTTGCAACAGCATCAGTTATCCCTCTCAAAATTTTTCATATGAGCACCGTCAATACAATGCCTCAACGGCCGCCCCTGCTCATATGAAAAATATGTATGTATGTATGTATGTATGTATGTATGTATGTATGTATGTATGTATGTATGTATGTATGTATGTATGTATGTATGTATGTATGTATGTATGTATGTATGTATGTATGTATGTATGTATGTATGTATGTATGTATGTATGTATGTATGTATGTATGTATGTATGTATGTATGTATGTATGTATGTATGTATGTATGTATGTATGTATGTATGTATGTATGTATGTATGTATGTATGTATGTATGTATGTATGTATGTATGTATGTATGTATGTATGTATGTATGTATATATATGGGTTGTTAAAAAATAAATATGTGTACCAATTTCGAACGAAAGTTCTGTACCAAACAGAACGTACAGGGAAATGGAAACAGATATTTATTACATCCGTACGCTTGTTACACACAGGTGTAACGAGTACAGTAAAAGTTTGATAATACAGTTCATGGAGAATGTGATACAAAGCGTTCGTGTGCGATTTCGCGACAGAAAGACAGTTATCTGAAGTCCCGAGCTTTACTGCACTCTAACGGATGAAGAGTAAGTTATGCGTTGGAGAAACCTCGGCTACACCTTCTCCCATAAGAAGCCGTGTATAAGCAGACATCCTAGCCCTTAACACTGGCGCTTATAAGCGTAGATGGTGCCATTCTGGAATCGGCGCCAAGCCACGGAAAACAACCAGGACAGAGCGCTTGCGTTTAACGCGCGTATTTACACGAGGGAGCAGATACTAAAAAACAATTCCTATACACTTCTCTTTCTTTCGTTTTCATACAGATGGTGCCATGGCACAGCGGCACTACCTCAGAAGCCGCCCCTGCATATGAGGTACACGTGTTGCACATGCCCTGTCCTATACATAATCCCAAAGAAAACAGTCTTGGGGGATTATGTCTGGGGATCGTGGTGGCCAGGATGTTGGACCAACGCGCCCAATCCATCTGTTAGAAAATGTTATTCAGCAACTCACTGGCCTTTAATCCCCAGGGTGGTAGTGCGACATCCTGCTGGAATATTACCGTGGGTTACAGGATATTAAGTTGCGGTACAACGTAAATATCATCAAATAAATGTTAGCTGTTATTGAGTTCTCAATAACAAAAGCTTTTGTTATCTGAACTTTATAAGCATACAGAAGAAGTTGCTGGTGTAACACTTTATGCACTGTAGACCGTGGCATTCCAAGTTCACAAGATGTACGAGGAGTAGACTTGGAAGGGTTCTTTGAAATTCTTGTTGCACTATCTCATCGCTCGCTTCTGTAACGGATGGACGTCCTGATCGTGGACAGGTGGCTACACTTCCAGTCCCCTTAAACTGACAGATTTGTAATCGGGTGCCGCCTGTCCATATTCCCACCAAAACCTATGACCGAGGTGGGACCGCGCCTCATGGTACTATAAAACATACTGCGCTTTCTCCTGGCTTGACATGTTAGATTATACCGAAACAAACAAAACAAAATATAAGAGCTTCTCTCTTATCCGGCACCAACCAGACCACTCTAGCTTTAATAGTTTTCATTCTATGGGAAGTTTTAACGTTGGAAAGACTCTATGGACACCCTATATAACGAAGTGTGTAAATATATTATAGCAAAGTATATTTCAATTAACGAGAAGTACTTAGAAGAAAAAGTTTTAGGATGAATTATTTGTAGAACAATGAGCAGAAAAACTGTATGTGAATGTAACATTCAATTTTTTTCCAGTGATAAGTTCTTATTCGCATTTTTCTTTCTTCCGTTCGTGAAAAGAGAATGGAATTTCAAAGTCAACTCATAGAAATGTTTTTAAAAATAAAACTGATGTGTCGTACTCACATGATTTTCTCTACTCACTCTTGTACTAGGTATTCTTAAACGCTTATTCTTCTATTGAGTTCATGTTAATAGAGATAAACCTTTAAAAAATATGTTATTACATATTTTCTCCTAAGTACAGTGTAATTAGGAAAATAAACGATATTAAAATCCTTTAAGAGTTATCTGATGACAAAAATTCCATTCTCTTTGCCTATACGGTACGAAAGAAACAAAAACGAATATTGACTTTCCATTTGTTAAAAGCACGTGGGAAGTCCAGTATTGGAACACTCAAAATAATTTAAGTGTTTGATGAAAGTCGTGTTGTAAAATGCAGTAAAATGTTCAATATATTTGGGTTTATCAGTTATGCAAAAGTCCTCCAGAACAAAGTTTACTTCAGAGACTACTCCCACAATTTTCAATATGTATCTATATTTAATTTCCATGAAGATATTTTAACATTTGTACGGTATTTTAATTAAAATCGTTTATAACCATTTTTCTTGGGGGAGGGGGAAGGAGAAGAAATCAAAATCAATCTTCCCGTTATATCCTTCGAACTTAGGAACGAGATGGCTCAGGTGGTTTCTCGGCTGTGCTCCGCATTAAGGAGACCGGGGTTCGATTCCCGTGGTCCACCTACCTGACCCATGAGTTTTTTCGGGGATTTTCTCGGGTCGCCAGGTGAATGCTGGGTAGATAAATAAAATTCCCCGAATTTCCTGTCCCTCCATTTCATCTCCATTTTCATTTCACACCTGTCATTTGGTGGTCTCTTTCAGGGTAGAAGTGTCGGTAGGTGTCTCGGCACCTTGAGTCGCCGCCCTCTGTCTCCTTTCACATCATCCTTCCTCCCGGGGATGTCCCACTAGGGGCTTAGGTACAATAAACACAAGTTTCGGTGCCGAATGCCCACCGTAGGAATCATAATCTTAATACTAATCCTTGAACAATAGAGAACTTAGCTACCAATTTAGGTACTTATCGATTTTCATTTTTAATTTATGCTCTCTCTCACACACAGGATATTTTTCATTCAGAGGAACTAAAAACGCTTTAATTCCCGGGAAATACTAATATCGAATCTTTGGGTGGAATGCAATACTTTATCTACCATGTACCTATGATGAACTGGCGCAGAAAGTAAAAATCCCACTACTGCAGCGTTCTCGTAGCTACGAAGAACCGTAAACGTATAATGAAAACTTAACTCGGTTAACGACCAGCAGAATGAAGAGTTAGTAATTAATGCAACATATTTTGTACTCTTCTTTGTAAGAATAGTTTAAAGTGAGTAGAGAAAGCATGTTAATGCAGCACACCAGAAGTTTCGTACATCGGTTCATTAGTGACAGCTGACGATATGAAAACATTGTTCTTTTTTTTTTTTTTCTGTATTCTGCATGCAGCCCACGCTCCTGTTGCTTACGCGTAATTTGGCATTATTTCTGGGCTTAACTTATCAACTTGGAGGGAAGGAAAAACGTTAACATGAGGGTTACTACAATTTATGATTGACATCTTATCTGAATTTAAACTGCAAAAGTATGAAGCTTCCCAGGGGTCAATTCGGAGTCCAATTATGTTTAGTATTTATATAACGATTTCCCTTTTGCAATTAAGGGGTTGTGCCCCAATTATTGCCTTTTTACTCATGATATGACTGTTTTGTATAAAAGTAAATCTAAACAATCTATGTAGGTAAAGGCACGTAGAACCATAAGGGACTAAAGCACATCATCGATTTTGAGATTTTAGCATGTGTATATGCTCCTGACATTTGCCGACCTTGTGATCAACCAGCTGTAGCTAGCTTTAGGCCCTCTTTGATTTAATGAAACAATAATAAGAAGCTGTCTCGCCAGTTAGTCCTGATATTTCATTTATATAAGGACATAGAGCACAATGTATCATTTTGTTCGCTCTGCAATGTTCAATTTTTATCTAGTGTTCCCAACATTCTTTACTCTTAACAACACGTTCGCAAGTAGTACTTCGCAATGAAAATTTTGATTTTAACAAACATCTATTCTTCTCAAAATTCTGTTTCTGTGCTTTGGGACCTTACGGTTCTCAGCGCCTCAGTTGAATTAGATATTTCTCTAAGTCGTCCTGTATTTTAATCAAGCAGATCTGCTAAGTTTTGAGGTATTTTTGTTGAATATGGCTTAGGTTGGCAAAGTCGCATTGAATAAATTGTCACCGATCGCATTGTTGGAATGGAGCCGCCGCAAAGCCAGAGCTGTACGCATGCACAGGAAAGAAACCGACAGATAGTGGCGCGCAGAGTTAGACGCTTGCCGAGAGAGAGAAAGAAACAGAGAGCTGTCTGGTAGTTTCGTCTTTTCTGATGCCGTCGCGATTGTTATCGAACGGTCTACTACATTCTAGAACAATGACTGGGAGGCATATATAGCGTCAGAGTGTGAGAAGCAGTAAGTTGCAGTTGTGCGAGGGTTATTGAACTGTGACGTAGTGAATTCTTTTATTTGTTTACGTGTTGCGAGAGTAACGAGACGACCTTGAAGACTGCTGTTTGTCAATGTTACTCATTTTGCTGCTGCAAGGGTTGTACAAAGCTACTTTTTACTGCAATAAAGTGTGTTTTAAATGTCTGCAAACAAGGCGTTTGATTCTACGAACCCGCGAAGTCACAATATCTAGTAAGTTTAGTAGAGGGTTGTTTATTTGGTTTGAAAATTCTTAAAAAAATATTAATACTGAAACTTTATTGGCAGTATATTATCCTCAAATTCATAGCCACCTTAGTTATGAAACAGCTCTCTAAGGAAATCGTACTTTAGCTCTTAAATAGTTTTTGTTACAAAAGAGAGCATTTAATTTTATGTTGTGTACCAACCAGGTCTCATACAAGACGTGTTCATCAAACTTAGTCTATTGTACCTATGCTCCCAAGTGGGGCACCCCCAGAAGGATGAGGCGAGAGGAACCAGAGGGTGTCCGTCCCCAGGAGCCACAACAGTGCAGAGGGCAGGATCCCTACACTTTATCAGCTGAAATCTCCCTGTCAGGTTAGAACCAACATTCAATCCGGAAACGGCCCCACAAGACCGGGTTTGGAAACCGGAGAAGGAAGTTTTTCCAAGAGCATATCATCTCGTCATGCCACCCGAGACACCTGCGACACTTCTACCCCGAAAGAGACCATTAGATGAGAGATGTCAAATGATAATGGAGGGACAGGAAATTCGGAGGATATAATTAACCTGCCCAGTATTCACCTGGCAACCTGAGAAAAAACCCGAAAAAACTCATGTTTCAGGTTGGTAGACTACGGGAATCGAGCCCTGACGTTTACGAAACCGACTGAGCCATACCGCTCGTTATCAGACTTGGTATATTGACTTTGTCGTCAATGTTTTGTGAAGATAAACAAACACAAATATACATATTTCTCTTCAATGCATAGCTATTCCGCTAGAAACTGCTCATACATTTACTTTAATAAAAATAAATGTTACTCAAAACCGTCTTGAATCTTCCTTAAACTCTTTTGTCAGCAATCACAACATATTCCACGGCCAACCCTCTATATAAGTTTAATAAATTTTATAACTTAAATCTATATTGTTTTTAGTTTGTATTGCACGTTGCCATGTCAGCAATAACGTGATTTATCTGTTTATTTAGTACTGATATATGGTTTTATGGTGGAACGATAAACGCTGTGGGAGGAAAATGCTCGATTACAGGAAATGTCGCTAAGCAGCAGTAGCAGCTTGGGGTGGCCTCTATCCTCCACAGGCAGGAATTATTTGTGAGAGCATGGGGATGGCGCAGTTCCGTCCGATAGCGGCGAGTAGCGGCGACACTGGGGAACTATCAGCCTGGACTAGAGCTTAATCAAACAATGCTCCAGCGGGCGGAAAGTGAACAAATGCGGAACTAACGAAACGGACATATGGCCTACAACGACGAAACGTTCTCTATTTGCAAAACAACACAGTGATATACTAGCACATATATTCAAAGGAAAACATATATATCTCCTTTTGACACTGAATATGCTCTCAATAAGTTTTAACTCATTCATTACATTCAAGCCTATTCACAATCTTGTTTAAAATGCCAAATTCTATGATTTTCAATAGGAAATTTAAAGATCCTTTAAATTTAAATCTTTTAGATTTAAAGATTTGGTAACATGATCTACGGAAGCACAAGCAAGCATTTTAAGATGGTACAAAAATCTAAAACTGGCAAATTATTGACTTCCAAATCGCTAAAACAATTTACAAGGTCTCAATATAGCCCGCCTCGGTAGCGTAGTGCTAGCGTGTCTGCCTCACGTTCAAGAGGTTCCGAGTTCGAATCTCGGTCAGGGTGAGTTACCTGGGTAAGGTTTTTTCCACGGTTTTCCCTTATCCTGAAAGACGAATGTCGGGAACTCTAAGCTCTATGGAGCCTGGGCTCATTTGAGCGTCATTTCACCCATTCCATTCATCGTCCAATATGGCTTAACGTTGGAGGACGTAAAATTACAAAAAAAAAAAAAAAAAAAAAAAAAAAAAAAAAAAAAGATAAAATCAACAACATTCATCTAGGAGTTTCCAACCTTTTGAGTCGTTTTGTAATGTCTATAAGAATCCTAACAGAGTTTTTCAAATTTTCCTTCAGAAAATAATTTTCACGTTTTTATTTTTATACCAGTTTTTGTTACTAATTTATTTTATTTTCCTGAAGCTGTAGTGGAATTTGAAGTGCATACGGAGCCCTTATGGAACCCACTTTGGGGTTCTAAGGGGAGTCAGAACAGCCTATCTCACCAACGTTAAAATGAGAGTTTTCTGGTGTGCTTAGCTTAAGAACCACTGAACGCATCAATTTGAAACTTTTACCTGTTATTTTACAACACTTTCACAATTCATTAAAGTTAATAGATCTTATTTTGGAGTGTTAATAAAGGATATGTGACCTTTTAAATAAATGTCTTGAATTTACTTGTAAAAATATTCAAGAATTTTTAATTCAAATGTTTACATATCTTTCAACAAGTACCTGTAAAGTATTACTTTAATTCCAGAAAAAATGCAGATTTGTAGCTGCAGTAGTTTTATAGATGAGCGCACCCAAAGTTAAAAAAAAACAACAGAAAAACAACATTAAAGTTTTTCTATGTTGGAACTATACCTCAGAATTTCCCCAGATGTATATTCTGCGTCTTTCTCAACATCAGCATCCTCCCTCTTTCGTTTTTCACTCCTCTTCTTACTAGACTCTTATGTTCACTTGCTCTATGGTATTATTAATTATTTTGTTAAATTTGGCGGGGAGGGGCTGGTAAATTTGAGAACAGCGACCGATGTCTTACCCACCTCAATTCCCTTGCCAATGCTTCTCAAGCCATAAGCAAACCTTACATTTACTTCTGCACCACTTTCAATGATTCTGGATGTTTCAAATGTATATTCTTTATTGCACTTTTGGCAACTGAGTGGTAATGTATTGGTGTCCTCTGATACGACAACATTTTCATTTTCACAAAATTTACACTGTACTAAGTTTCTGTATCTACTAACTGAAAACTTGATCTAACATAATTATTTACTTTAGTTAAATTATCATCACTGTCATTGCACAATGAAAAAACCAATTTTTTTCCATGAAGAACCAATTTTCATTCCACATTCATCGCCAATGTTTGAGGTTAGGTTTGACGAAGTCAATATATTGTCATGTGTTACCACACTTTTTTCCATTTTAGGGATTGTTACTCTTTTATTCTGTAATCGGGATTACTTAAACTGTTTATACTAGTTCCCATGCCGATTTCTTACACTAAAATTATTGCTTCTTCCCATCTTGAAAGCAGCACTAGTAATTCAAAACAGACTAAACAAAGCATGGAAAAACTAACATCAGATGCACAGAATAATATTAATAGAAAAAACAAGGACTTCCTTTCCTAATAAGGGTGTGCTCTGGAATATAGCTTCAATAAGGTTAGAACCAAGGAGAGAACACAGTTACAAATGGCTAATAGGGGGCGTGGCACACTGCAGCCTTTAAAAAATGAGTCTATTTAGGACTTTCAAAACTATGGGACAGGAAAATAAATATCGTTATTTGCTTCTATAAGCATCAGGAAATATTATTTTGGTAATAACTCATTTTGTGAAATTTCAGCCCAGAATGCCGTTGCGGCTCCCCTTAAGTCCCCTTATGAGAGCTACATTTCCCCTGTAGTAATTATAATTGTATTTTATAGTTTCATAGTTAAATAAAAGTACATAACAAAAATACTCCTGATAAAATCTACAATATATATATATTGTAATTTACGTCCTCCAACGTTATATCGGACGGTAAATGAAATGGGTGAAATGATGCTCAAATGAGTCCGGGGTCCATGGAGCTTAGAGTTACCTGACATTCGTCTTCAATTATAAGGGAAACCCCCGGGCAAAAAAAAACTTATCCAGGTAACTCACCCTGACCGAGAACAAAATATGTGAAGCCAAATAAAAAATGTAAGTCAATTTTAAAAGAAAAAAAATTAATGAAACATTGTGTCACTTAAAAAATTATTTGGGATGAGAAAAATGCCTTAAAAATCTTCACCGTTCAACATAAAAAGGTAGCTGGACTAAAATAAACTTACTTTTTATTAGACTTTCCTTTTCAACTTAACTGTTTAAAAATAGGGAGGAAAGACACGTGGACTTTATTATGGAATGTCATATTACAAATTTGAAATAAATCCCTATGTAGGATACCAAATTACACGTTTTAATAGATTTTAAATTCACTTACATAAATGCTCCACACTTACAATATTTAGTTTCCAGGGACTATATTTCGTGATATGGTAATAATTAAAGTACTTCGTGAGATAATAATTAAAGAATTCTTCACGATTTCGTTGCTACCAGAAAATTCAAGATACGCATTTTTTTTTTTTTTTTTTTTTTTTTCCATTTGCAAATATCTTAGACATGATATTTTAATCATAAAGGTTAGTTCCATTTTTAGGGAAAACGAAACTTTTTCCATGGAAAGATTTCTGACCTTGTAAAAAATAGCGAGTCAATATACTCAGAATACTGCATCATGGATTACTTAAAAAAATTATTGATTCTAAGGAAAGAAAATCGCATAAATTGTGTGTCAGTGGATCAGAAATACTCAAAACGCGCATTTTTAGTGAAACCTTGGTTTTGTGAAATGATCCGTTACAGTAAATGCATTCTCCGTCGGCTGCAACACTCGCGTCTAGAGCTACAAACATGTTTACAACCAGGTATGTGAAATTATCTTTGGGTTTGCAGCTAGAACATGAATCAGGAACTCGGGGTGAGACAAGAGTGTCCGCTTTCATCCATGAAAACCTTTCCCTTTCAACGCGCTAAAAATATGCGAGGAAGAACCAGTTATCCAGTTTCAGTTGTTCCGCCACTGCCAGGTCCTTACTAAGATCGTGGTGAGCCAATCTGATACGCATATCTCAGGTCACGTTTTCTGCCAACAAAAAAATGTAGGTCATTGCTGTACGGGTGATGTTTGTGCAATCAAAAACAATTGAGTAGCGTTAGAGTTATGCATCGCAACAACATAATTTTGTCATTCCAAATCGTCCCGTGAATCGGATTTGGGCAAAAATCAACAAACTTGGTGTTCAAAAGCAGACAAATTCACAGAATTTCATTAAAAGTCAATACATGCAATATAAACTCGACAAATGCAATACTTTTTATTTCATTTACAACATAGCAATTGACAATAAGGGTGCGTATTGGCACAATATTTTCAACCAGATTTCTCTTGACAGGAATGTGTAAAATTCACTTTCTGCTGAAAAATGAAATGAACAGCTGATCAAGTTCGAGTACTATGTCAGTGTAGTACCTACAGTTTGGCCGACCGTTCTCCGGCTCTGACATTTCTCGAGAGGGGGAAGCAGGCTGTTGCCAGTTCTTTAGCGGGAATTTCAAGCAGAGGAACAGTGCATACTTTAAATATTTCACGCATTTGCATATTTCTCGAACCAGTAGCCATATTATAATAGCGATAACAATAGAATTTACAAACACTAAAAATCGGAATTCACGCACGCACAAAATAGCAAACAAACTGCACCAGCGCAAGCACCAAAAGTAAGTGTAGCCACGTGGTCCACACAAAATTAAAGTGGTAACACGGAAGCCACGCCTAACAGCGACAATGCTGATTGGCGCTAGCAGACAATTTTAACTTCCTGACCACTGAAACACGAAAAAGATGGTGGGTAGCGCAGGGTAGAGCAAAAAGGGTACTCTCAGGGTATGCGTGGATATGCATGTGAGTAAGGATGGTTCTAATGACACTGGAATGCAAGTTTCAGACTGGTTTAACGACTGCTTCTTTTTATCATCACATCAAACTCGAAATTGCCGACCAAGGTTATCAATATTTCACTGTTTAGAGTGGCCATATGTAGAATACTTAGTACGCGATAACACTAAATTCTTGATTTACGTATGAACCGACAGATAGCTCCTCTCGTCGCTTCTGGTCTGCCTTCGTCCAAGACAGAAGAAGCAGATGACCCTCTTAATAGGCTGCCAGCCACGGTTTGTGTCCTCACAGCTGTGTGTGTGTGTGTGTGTGTGTGTGTGTGTGTGTGTGTGTGTGTGTGTGTCTGTCTGTGTGTGTGTGTGTGTGTGTGTGTGTGTGTGTGTGTGTGTGTGTGTGTGTGTGTGTGTGTGTGTGTGTGTGTGTGTGTGTGTGTGTGTGTGTGACTTTCACCTCTCGAAAACCCTGTTTATTCACCCAAAACTCCTTTGTGACTATTTTGTCCATTATGATTATTAGTCTCAGTCATGCCATTATTAAGGGTCCGAACAATTCTTTTCAAACGAAGTCAAGTGTTAACCATTCAGGATTCTTACTAAGAAAACCTCTTTCTCCCGTGTCTTTTGTTACACAGCTCAACCACGTGCCCCTGCATGTGTTGTAACAAAGATCCAACATTCCTTTGAAATCCATTACTATTCTTCACTCATTGCATCCCTTAATTTTGGTATCACCACGACACCGGATGTACAGATTCCCAGTACTACCAACAGAAGCACTTAGCGCGCGTAAAAGGTGTGAAAGAAATATTCGAATAGAGTGGTGATGTAATGAATATCTTGAAAGATAGTGAAATTGCAAGTTGGATTTACATGTTTTACAGCTAATATATAGTCCTATGTTTTCATTCTAAGGATAATTTTGTGGATATGTTTTCAATTGCTCATTACTGTATGTTGATATTATTAACCTTCCCCCTCCGCCTCCTGCAATCGCAAAACGTCACAGTCGGAGATCCAACGGCCGTGGTACAATTGCCAAGCAGAAATTACACTTAAACCTGCACCGTAAACTTGTTCCCGGAGACTTTCCCTTGGTTGGATTGTCACTACTGTAATAATGTTTCTTCTACAAGGCCTGTTTATTCCTGCAGGTCCTGATTACATATTTCCTTGTTATTTTCAGAGAACTTATCAACTATGAAGTCGTGTTTGAGAAGGGAAAAAAATCAACTTGAGTTAGAATGGACGTGATTTCACTGATTTTTAATGTGGATGTATATGCGAAAGGATGTTCGGATGACACAAGGTCGCTGGAAACCAGGGTTGCCACCTTCCTTAAAAAGCCAAACACAAGTAAAAACAATCCCAATATTAAATGTAATTCCATATTAGCAGCGCAACCTTCAAATGCAAAAGCTAAAAGGAAAAAACAATGTTAACACCCAGTTTCATCATCATGTGGCATTTTTAAACAAGACAAAGTTAATTTTTTCTTGAAGGTATTACTTAATCCAGGGATCGGACGTTCACAGTGGAGAACTTTGTGACCACACCACTCCAGTTTTTGTGCATATGGACTTTCTGTGTACTTCGCCACTGTACAACCGCACCATTTCCGCACAGCTATAGCTTGCGTCAGTGGCGTAGCAGTTCAAACGTTAATATATTAATGCGTTATTTTTGTAAAGAAAATATAACTAGTGACATTTAGTAAGGTCACTTTATCTTCCGAATAAGGTGTTAGTATATTACTAACACAACTTGTAATTCAAGGAAACTTTCACTTGTAGATGAAGACAATGTATAAGTCACAGAGGCAATAATAAGATATTAATTTAAAATGTCATGGACCTTTGCGGAATCAAACTAGAAAATGAGCCATCGAGGTCAACTGTTAATATAAAATTTTATAGAATTACATTACGCAGCTCGATAGTTTATTAATAAGTCATTATTTGTCTTAAAAAAAAGCTTAACAGTACGTTATTTCCGCAATTTATTACTGTGACTTTGTGGGTTCGTTTACAGAAATTTAAAATGCATTGTAAAACATGCTTTGTACAACCCTAACAGCATCAGAATGGCGTAACATACACAAACGCAGTCTTCAAGGTCTCTCGTTGCTTCACCAAACGTAAAAAAACGAAATAAATCACACACTTCAAGTAGCTACACACACACACATACACACACACACACACACACACACACACAATTGGCAGTTCACTAGCAACTGACTCGCAACTCTCACACTGCGGGCTTTTATACCTCCAAATATTTTTCTAGAAAGCCGCCGACGTTTCAAGACCTTTCGCGGCGCAGCGAGAGAAAGATAGAACTATTTCTGTCTCTTTCTCGGCGAGCGTTCAGCACTCGCCCAAGCTCCGGCTGCAGCTTGCGGCACTATCTGTCTCTTTCTTTCCTGCCCACGCGTGAACAGCACTGGCTTGTCGTAACTCCAACGAAATAATGCGATCGGTGACATTACGATTTATAAGTTACTAATAAGTTACTAATACCTGAAAATGATACTTTTTCAATACTTCTTGGCATCTTTCGTACTGAAGTATTAAAATCCGCAATGAAAGAATAAGTACACAACATAGCGAATACTACCTTTCCATTCTGTTAAATACGGAAATAATATAATTCCCATTCCTGAAAAGAATAAGTTTTCTTTCGGTGCGTCATACTTCTAGTTCTCAAAATAACCTAACCACTGTTTCTTTCCGCGTCCATTTAGCGTAACCCTGGATAATATGAGGAGTGATTGGTGTGAAATACTTGCTGCACTCAATGAGTGACAGTTCCCGATCCATTACTTACGTGCGTGAGTTCTTGGCCATTGGGTAGCGTTGAATTTAAAGTACATATAAGAACGAAAGCATGCCGACAAGTTTGGTAGACAAACTTTGAGGGCAGAGAGTAACATGTCAATAAAATAAAACTGAGTTCTCCAACTCCAATTAACTTGCAGCAAACGTTCTATTGCATTGCCTTCCGAGTAATTAGTGGCTCTGAGATCGAGTGACCCTTGCATTATGCCAAATTCATTGAAGCAACATTGGGTGCAACGTGAACCGGAAACTTTTCCTTATCCTGAAAGATGTATGTCTGGTAACTCTAAACTCCGTGACAATTGCCTCACTTGAGCATTATTTCACCCATTTCATCATCGTCCGATATGACAACGTTGGAGGACGTAAATTAAAAAAAAAAAAAAAAAAAAAAAACTAAATCCTGTTGTACCGACAAGGAAATAAGCAATAAGATAGGATTTGCTGATGTTTATCTCAATTAAAATGAAGAGATAGTAGAGTAAGATTTTGTAAGAATAACTTTTACAAAACTGAGAGATATAAACAAAAGCAAAGCACTAAATATGTAGTGCAGAGAATTAGTATGTTTTAAAAAAAATTTGTACGCATATGTTAGTTATTTTTACCCAAATATAATTTTTGGAAGATGGATTGAATCAGTTAAGCGTTCAATCATTCTCGCTTCCCACGTTCACTGTGTTTAGTTAGAAGGTAGTGTGCGTGACATCGCTTGAAGAATGGAGTTGTTCACAAGAACAGAAACTGAACGATAAAGTTTATCCTGTCTTTTGCTGGAGATCCGGTGTGGAAACAGTCCAGTTAAAACTTTCACCTCTGCTGCAGTCTTGGGAACTTAACTCTGTATTCCCAAATGTGAGAGCTTGGGGAGTAACAAGCAAGTCGTGCGCGCTGTTGACAAGTTGCAGTAATAAACAGCTCCTCACATTGAAAACCAAGTGTAGCAAATGCTCACTTAGCATTTAATTATTTATTTTACCATAAATAATAGGGAAGCAGCTATTCGCTAGTGTTCGTAAAACATTTTTAAAATTTGTTATGAATAAACACATTTGGTTTTTATAACAACAAAAAAGTTAATACAGAGGTATGAACATCATTTACATATGTGTAAAATCAGATCACAACTTGAGGCAAAAACTCTTGTCATTGTTGAGTTTATTTTCCTATAATAACGGCATTTAATTACACTATCCTGCAAAATATCAGTTTTGTTCACCGGTGTGCGATCTGAAAGGTGATGTTGACTAATTTCGGTGTTCTAAATTGAATGATGCTATCCATTTTTCTCTCTCACGTAAGATTTTCTCACAAGTCACAATAATAATTTGAAATAGTGCTTTTATGAAAAAATATTCGTTAGAAAATGAATACAAAATTTTATAAATAATAAATTATAGAAATACCTGTAGGTACATCTGTAAAATAAGGTGCGGGGTTACATTTTTCTTGACCGGAAATCGAAATTAACTGTTAAAAGTTTGAATAAATTTGTTTTGTTTATTTTCGGTTTTTCAAACATGGCTGAAACATTTAAAATATGTTTTTATACATAGGCGGAACACACACACCGCGTACTCTTAAGGCAAGGTTACACTGAAAATTCGTCGAAAATGTTGAAGATCATGGAATTTGCTCTTTTGGCATTTTTTGGTAGCTTAGGGTGTGTAGTAATAGATGGCATGCTATTTTTATTATTTACAACATTTTACGCCATCATGTGACAGTTTAAAAAGAACTTTAACAATCGTTAAAAGTAATAATCATTACTTTAAAATTAATTTTCTGAGAAACTTTTTTCTAACACTTTTCAGTATACAAAATGCCTCAGGCGTCAAAGTTTTTTATGTAACTTGGTAAAACTTACAGAATAGGTCCATAATATGTAAATAAGAAACTTAACATTCCCTTTTTTAATAATGCTCATGTTTTGAAAATTACATGGTGTTAAGGGACAAAGAAGTTAATATTTTCAAAATTTTGAGAGCTAACACATGAAAAATATTTTAGAACAAATACTACAAAAATATTCCAAAACATACGTATGTGGGTCTTTTAAAACTGCTCTGTACTAGCCGAAAACAAACATTCAACTTAAAAGCTCAAATTTTTTGACGCGTAGAATATATTATATAGGGAGTAGTATTTCCAATATTTTCACAAAATAATTAATAAACTATTTGGTGTAACAACACGAAAATTTGCATGCAACTTTAAAATGATACTCTAATTATGTGGCCTTATTTTCAGTGTAGCAGTGTCTTAAACCGAGTCCTGCGCCGTGGCGTAGCGGGCTAAGGCAGCATGCCTTGGTCCCTGGCCACGATAAGCGGCCCGGGTTCGATCCCACCCATGTGGTGGGGATTTTAGGTCCCGGGTATAGGACCGATGCCCACTCAGCATCGTGAGGAAAGTGAGGAGCTTACGCTAGGTAAGCGGCCGTGGTCACAGAAACCAATATTCCGGCTGACCACATCTCCTCCCCGTATCGGTTGGATGATCGTCCACCTCTGCCGTGTTTAAGTGGGCGTGAGGCCGGCAGGCCTTGGACCTCTAAGGGCTTTCGCGCCATGGGTTACTATTATTATTATTATTATTATTATTATTATTATTATTATTATTATTATTATTATTATTATTATTATTATTATTATTATTATTGTTGTTGTTGTTGTTGTTGTTGTTGTTGTTGTTGTTGTTGACTTAAACCGTAAGCGATTTACAAAATATCGTCGCATCGACATTGTAGATCTTGATAACACACTTAATTTATGTCAAATACATTTTTGAGCCACTAACCGAGTCGGAAATGTATTATTTGTCATTAGTTTGGATTTTCAAAAATTAAGTGCATGCCAAAGAATACAATTTCACAGCCATCACATAGTTATGCACTTTTTTAAATGTGATCATCTCTAGGGCTTATTTTGTGTGAATATGCATTGAAACTTTATGACGGTTAACATGAAGTGACAGAGGCAGAGATTAGACAGTCTGTGAATGTAATGTATTAGATTTTACTCATTTATCTGTATTGGATTACCACATCTCTGCATGCTAGTGTGAACTTGCGCTTTTCCAGCATACTTATGCATATATTTATAATCCTTAATTTACATTTTGGCAATTTATTGTTAAATTCGTTTAAATAGCAACTTTTTCAACGTCATATTTAATGTATGTATTACTTTATTCCTTTTCGAGAGTATATTGAAGTTGTCATAATTGTGCAAACAGATAACGAGGAGCTTTATCACGTCATTACTAAGTGCCATCATCATGATCATGATCATGACCATCATAACATCGATTCGTATCGTTAGGAGGAACTGGGGACTTGAGGCAATCAACATGGACCGTTTAAGCCTTCTCTGGAAAAGAAGTTAAATCTCCCTCGCATTCAGCGATACGAATGAGAAAGATGCCGCCTTGGGAGTAATAAGGGGTGGTAGTAGTGCTCCAGAGTGCTTAACTGTCTTGTCATTACCGTCTCCAGGGGGTAATGAAAAAATACTATCGCACCAGAGGTCGTAACGGCTATAGCGAGGGGGATTCAAAGATAACATGGAGGGATTCGCTGAGAACCTATAAACAAAGGCGAAAAACATGCACTCACTGTGACTTTAGTTTTGTTGTTGGGTGCTCCTACGTTAGTCGATTCTCTGTAGTGTTCAAAGTTTGGTGGTTAGCATGCTAGGGTTCTAAATCTAGAGGTCCCGAGTGAGATTCCCCGATCGGAGGATGGTAATTTGTCTTCAGCCATGATGTGTATGAATACTGAATGTGACAAAATAGTATATTATGCAACGAGACTATAATAGTAATAATTAAAACGCGAGTATTATTATAATAATAATTACGATACGAGCGTTTTAATTACCATTATAGTCATGTTTCATACGACTGTTTACGCTCGATCATGTATCTAAATTAAAGGTTTCATTTCAAAATATTCATTTCTGGTTTGACTGATGTTAAAATCGTTATTCCTTTATCTAAAGTGAGACGTAGTACGCAGGCGCAGAGATATTGAATACTTCCCTATAAACAGCAGTTAACGTGTGACAGTTTAACCTAACAGAAAGTATAGACAATCTGGAACAAAGTGAATTTATTGCAATTTTATTTGCAATTAATGCTAATGATAATATGAAGAGAACTGACTTTATTTCAAATATAGGTTATTAATTGTACAATTACTGAAATGAATTTGCGGGAATGAGCTTTGCTGAATAGTCGAAATTGAAGGTAAATTAATGTTAATTTGTGTGTTTTCTTTTTCTACTGATTTTAGTACTGTGTTTGAAATTTCAATTTTATTTTGTACTGTTACAATATATCCTTCTGTGAGAGTTCTTCACTTTTGTGGCAACAAGTTATTGGTAACACAGTGATTTTGCCGTAATTTCTGGAGTTGTATGTTCAATGTCACTGTCACCTACTGGTGTCAGACATTTCGACCTTTTTTTTTTTTTTTTTTTTTTCTAAACTGGCGCTAGTACCGTTGTCAGTCGAAACGAGAATAATCGATACTTGCGTTTTCACAATGTTACGTGGCCACTTCTGATTGGTCGAATACCAATACTTAAATGAACAGTACTTTAATGGGGTCCATTAAAGTACTGCTACCAGCCGTATTAATACTAAAGTTTGGCATGGTCGAGCATAAAAACAATTTCCACCTGCTAATCACCAGTAAGTCCTCTTTTTAAGCAAATTGTTGAATAACATGCCCAAGAATAAGGCTCAGAAAGCGATGGGACGCATCTTCAGGCCGTTTTTGTCGCGCCTGCTATTTCTGGATTGCAGGAACATTACAGTGAAGTAAATGGCGATTGATAGTAGAAGGATCAATGTACCAACTTGAGGTTCAGTTGAAGCAAATGAGAAGTAAAAACACTAAAATCCAAATCATAATAGAGGATACAGGCGACATGCTACACCATATTGCTACTCAAAATCTAGTGTTCACATTGAGGCAACATAACTTTCTGTTACCACCCGATGTTTGAGCTAAAACACACATGTTTTCATTGGTTTTCGTATGTGTTTTAATTCAGTTCGCAGAACTCGCTATAATTTAATGGCTCTTCCGCAAAAGAATATCATTTCTTGGAGATTTTAGTAAGAACATAAGACACCAATTCTTTGCATGCCACCATGCTACGCGGTTTCTATTCAATTTTCGTCGCACAGAGTTTGTCGCGTTCATGCTAAATTACTATTGGTCAGTGTTCCAACGGACTCGTATGTTTTCCCGTAAACCACCAAGTGTTCTCATATACAATGAGATACGGACGGAGAATTTAATGTCATGTTGGCATGTTGGCCATAGTAGCTCAATTGTTAAGAGCAACAGGACGGGGACCGGGAGATCCGTGTTTCAAATTCCGGCTATAACATAGAATTTTTCAAATGTTTAATTATATAACTTCACTTTCTAAACGTAATTTAAACATATTAATACCTTAAATATCACTCAAAATAATTTTAAATTCCAAATATCATAAAACACATTAATAATACTAATTTTCTCTTTCGGGGTTTTGAATTCAAAATAACCGTTACAAAACTCTTTGGTCATCCAAACCAATAATGAAGATTATTTCCAGAATGATTAAGACCATAAAATTGCTTTTATTTTCATTAAATTTACAGTTTTTGTGTTGTAGAGTTTAGTCTATTTGTTACGGTTTACAGTTATCAAAAAAAATTCAGAATTAAGAAGATTTGATGTCTATTTCCAGAAAATCAAAATACCTACAAATTTTATTTGCAATGCAAATACCTTAAACATGCGGTGTTTTAATCAAAATCCTTAAGGCCGTTTAAATAAAGATAAAACAAAACATCAATGTAAAGTTTATTTTGGGACAGGGGAAGAATTCCTTGAGGTTTGGTATTTAACCTATACACGCACGCAGCTGCATACACAGGCAATGCACCTACTACATGGTAAAGCGAGAAGGCGTATCAGAAAAATTTCGCAACACAAAGATGTTTACCTCAGCTTATCGTACATACACGGTGAGTCCAGTGTATGTATAGTCTGTTCAGATATTATCATGTCTTCTGGACAGAAATGTGTCATCATATAGATACACGCAACTTCCAATCGCTCTATTTGTGTTTCCTAACTTACTGTACATCAACTTACTAATATTTCACTCTTCTAATCGACCATATAAGACCCGATGAGACGATCACAGCGCTAGTCACCTGAAGGTAAATACGCCTCAGCGCTCTGTCGGGTAATATTTGGGGTTTCGGGCTTTTTATTGTCTCCTCAGCACGGATATTTAGACATTTAATTATTTAACCGTGGAATGAAAGTAGTTCCCTGAAACATTTCACATATCAGCCTGTTTACGCTGGAATCATACAAGCATCTCTTTAGAAACTGTGCTATTACATGTAGCCACATACGCGCTATTTTTATAGCGACGTAATATTAATGTGCTTTTAGTGAAAGTTTGGTATACAGATCTGTACGCAAGACTTCCTCTTTCCCAGGCAAGAGTCCACGGCATATAAATTAAATCTGAAACCACGTACAGTGACTTGTTCTAAGATTCCGCTTATTAAGTTTCCTAATACCCGGTTACTCGTGCTGTATATTTTTATCGTTCCCGGTCTACTCTATTATGTCACTTATGCTGTAGTCCCATTGTGCAACCTGGGCCTGAGAAACACTGCGAATGACATCCTTTGCGTCATTCGTTTGTTATGAACACGCTAAAGATAGCCATCCAACGCAAATCCATCTGAGGCCGCTCAACATTGCACTGCTGATGTATACTGTAAATCCGTAAGATATAAGTGTGATTCTCTTTTAATAGAAAAATGGTGAAAATTATCCCCAAAGATAGTTTTTTCTTTTCGTCGTAAAATTTGGAATTTTCTCTTTAATCTGATAATGCCTTACAATTTTAAATACATTTTTAAAAATGCTATTGCACTTGCCAATTCTAATGTGAATTCTGCATCACCTTACACAAAAATGATTCTAACTATAATGCAGTTTATAACACAGTGATAAAATTTATCGTAGTGCTCAAGTCATGTGGTTCAAATATGTTTACTCCATTTTTATATGACAGGTTTTCTCACACAAATAATCATTTTTCT